>OY253747.1:29550137-29965165 GCA_958009045.1 Oxytorus armatus | reverse complement strand
GTCCGACGATCTAGACGGGATCCAGAACGCGAGAAAAAATTCCAACGATGAAAAACGCGAAATACTCGATGTTGAATGTTCCTCGGGTAATTCGATTGTCTAAAAAAACAAACAACCAAACAAAAAAAAAGCAAAACAAAAAACAAAAATACGCACAAATTTAAAGAAAAAATCAGGTGTCTGAAATTTCAGATATGAGATGAACGTAGGGCGAAAAAAGGAATGATTGTAACGCTATGATCGTTGACGTCTTACAGAGGATCAGGAGGAGAGGAAGAGGACAAAGTACGAGTTGAACAAGACGAAAATACAGCCCGGTGACAAGAAGTACGAGGTCAAGAGGATTGAGAAAAAGTTCGATATCAAACGTTTTGAGAAGAAGCAACCGCAACCACCGCCGCCGAGCAACGGTCTCGATGTTAAGAAAATTGATATCAAGAAATTGGTCGGTAAGGACAGTAATATCGACGACGCGATCGAGAGCGTTGTCAATGCCGGTAGAGCTGCCGAGGATGAATCGAGCCGTGACACAATGGATTCTGGGAAATCGCGTTGTCTCATTGGTACCGAATCGGAATGCGATGATATCGAGAAAGAGGAAACTCTATTGCCCGAATCTCTGCCCGATGAGATCAAAGACATTATCAACAGGCTCAAGTCTCACGCTGATAAAAATCGTGACGGCAAAGGCAAATTATTCGACGAAACTTTCAACTCTGCACTACTAATGTAAGTTTTCTATTATTATTTTCTTTTTCTTTTCTTCTTTTAACGATAAGAATGAATTTTCATAATTTTGTATTCATTAGATAAAATTTGATTTACTTTCATCTTCCAACGAGACAAAACTGTTTAAACTATCGTACAGTTCGCCCACAATTATATTATTAACAGTCCCAAATTAAGAGCATTTATGAGCAATGAATAAAATTTTAATTGAACAATAAAATGTTAGCTAGTAAATGAATTACTCAAGTTATTTTACAACGTTAAAATATCCTTTGATCATTATTGTTGATTGTTAAAACGTAATATTGAACTATTTACAACTAAATAGTAAACTTTCGGCTGAAAAATTCGTGAGCTTCCATAATTATTTCTTTTCACAATAAAAATTCCGTCCAGCAACAATTTTTCAATTCAATTGCATTTTCCATTCGAAAATTAAGTCAATAGTTTAAATTTTTCATTTGTGACTTTTCAGTTTGGAAGAAAAATTGCGTACGATGAGTTCGCCCGGTGCCCGAGTAATTACCTATGGCCATCTCGCTCATTTCCTTTCGTGCAACAAAGCCACTCTCGTTAATCGTGCAAAGAAGCTTTGTCTTCGAGATACCGACAAAAGAATGAAAGATTCACTTCGCAGGTATGAATATGATCCTTGTTCTTGAAGAAAATTGAAAAAAAAAAAACAATAACGAATGTTAAGACATTTTGATTGACTTGAATGTCCACAATTTTTTGTGGATCCCTCGAAAAATCAACCTCGCTGTTTTAGTGTCACGATGTTTCAGGTTAAAAGTGATAATTGAAGGTATGATGCCAACGGTTGTTGAGAGATACGCTAAAGAATGCCAGAGGGTAGCCGAGGAAAAGTGAGTAATTGTGGACTTTAATTTACGAGTCGGTCGTTGATTCGATTTTATTTTTTGTTAAATAAGACAACACCGATAGTATCACAGATTTTATGGGATTAATTGAGAATAGGAGTAAGTAAGGAGGAAAAAAAGTAGGAAAGAGAGGAAAAACGTTTTAAATTCAATGAACGATCTTTGTCGATAATAGATATTATTCAATGTATTTGGTAACTCATCCGTAATCCCTTTATTTCTTAGCCCTCATATGTACTGGGAGATATATCGATACTGTGGGTAAGCTCTAAAAGCAACCAATCTCGACTCTCAGTTATTTCGATCATTATACCATCTCAAAATGTTCTATTTGTTTTTCAAAATTTTCATCATTCTTTTCGTTCTGTCAATGTTTGTTGTTATTGTTATTTTGTTCAACTCTCATTGTCCGTCTACGCTTGACTTCTCGTTATTGCAATCGCACAACGATCCCCTCAGAATCCTGAGCGTGAATTTCATCAAACATCAAGTTTTGTCGTACAAGGGCTTTGTTCTTTATCTGTACGGATATTATGAAAAATAAAAATTAAAAAAAAACTAAAGCCAATCGTGCCAATCATCGATTTCTTCTCATTCTTCCGTCCATTTCGATTTCTCGTTAAATTTCAATATTAACGAGTGTCTCATTGATTTTTTTCCAGGGGTCTCGAGGGTTCGCCGGGTGATGTTGACAGCAGCGATCCTGAGAGCGTTGAAAAATCGAAAATTCCACGAAAAAAATTTCCGTGGTCTACTGAAACAAAGTAAGATGTTAAAAAATCTTTTTTTTTTTTATGTGAGATTCGTAAAATCGATTTTTTCAATTACACTTCAAAATTCTAATTGCAATTGTTTTTAGTTAAAAGTTTTCCAATAAAATAGACACTGCGTTAGCGAGACATTTTGAAATTCATAGATGAGCACTATATAATTTTTTTTAATTATATATATTTCATAATATTCTTTTATTTCATAATACCGACTACTTTTCTTTTACAATTTATGAAAAATGTCTGAAAAAACACACGTAACGAAGAAAATCATTGATCGTTAATGTTTCCGTTGCGTTAATTAACGTTATTGAGCACGTAAAAATTGTCTACCTTCCGCAGAAAGCTCATTTACGATATAGCTTGTGCCAGACGTCACTATTTCAAAATGAGAAAACCAAGAAAAGACACCGTCGAGACGTTCATCGCTTCTTACATGGAATCCAAAGTTTTGCCTCTCTGGCCAGGGGGATGGGTGCGATTGGAGACGCTACTGAAGTATTCGAACCCTGAGCCGGTGTAAGTAACCAAGAAAAAAGAACCCAAGAATACCCTCACATAGCAAAAAAAAAATCATCATCACTTGTCGATTCATACTTCTTGGCTTTGATGGGTTGAACAACTTTTTTTTTTTTCAAGCTTCGCCTGTAAATAAGCGGCACGAAAGGCGTCTTCCCTTAATTTTCTAACTCACGAAGGGTGAATGGTTCGTAAACCGCGCTTCCGGGCGCAGTGAAACTAGTCCAAAAAACAAAACAAAAAATCTTCGAAAGGTTCGCTCATCCACTAATCATCTCATTAATTCGACTTCACCAAGCAATGAAGCCTGATCGATATTTAATTCGCGCGAATCCATGACACACGCGGGTGATATATTTCTGTTTGTTTTTATTTTTTCGTCGTGCATTCCTTTAAACGTGAGCGAATTTCGCAATTTAGTGTCAAATTAATTGTCGTGTTTTTTTTCTTTCATATTTTTGTTTCGCTGTATTTTAAATACTATATATTCTGATATCAGAAAAAAAAAGGAAAAAAAAAGAAGATTTCGGTGAATCGTCATTATTTATGTGAAATGTACATTTGTTCGTCGTTGCTATGTAATGGCAACGTGCGGTGATTTGAGTCTGGACGAAAGTCGAAGAAACATGGTGACGCTCGACCAAGCGCTACAAATAGCGATTTAGTTGTAAAAGAAAAAGAAAGAAACGACTTCAGTATCCGAAATTTGGAGATATTTTTTTAATGCTAAACGTACACTGTCGACAGTTTAATCGACGAATACCACAATTCATACATTCTTCATTCCGTGAATGAGAGAACGAAACACAAAAAAAAAAGCCTGTAATTTATTACTACTATTAAACTGTTGGCAAATAATTTTGCTTTCTTTTTCTAATTTCCCCTCGCAACAACCACATTCATTTAAAAAAAAAAAAAAAAACTCGGCACAAGAATCCTACTGACGGAATCTCATTCCTCGCCTCTATCGTCCACGTCATAAAAAAAACCAAACCAAAAAAAAAGCTTTCTCCGACGCGCAAAAAATTCTTATCCGTCAAGACGTCCTATCTGTGTTTATGTTGCAGCGAAAAGAGAAAACAGAAAAAAATGCGAGACGCTACCCGACCGAATAGCCTAAGCTCATCGGCCCTTGTGAATTCCGTGACACGGACGGAATTGTCAAACGTCGCTGTCGTCAATGCAACGAGCCAAGAGCGAGCCAAAACTCCGACAAATTCGGCAAAAATAACGACGGATAATGCGTATAATTTTACGACAACAACGGTGCACAGTTCGCGAACGAACGAGACGCTGAACGAGAGAAAGACGAGCGTGAAAGTTCGTGAAAAAAATTCCGAAAGTCCCGTGTCAATGTTGATGACGCAAGAAAATTTGCCTTCGTCGAACAGAGATTCGATGGCAAAAATCACCGTAGTCCCGACGTCTCAGCTATTGACGCAAAAAAATGTCAAAAGTATTACGGAAAAATTTAATCCAATGGATCTGACGAGTAGCTCTTTGTCGATTACGCCCGTTAATGATTATCAAAAGACTAGCAAATCACCGAACGAAACGAAAAAAGACGTCGTCTCGATAACACCTTATTCCGAGAATCCAACAAACCTCGCGAATGATTCTGTGACAAATACAATCGGGACGGCAAAAAGTATTTCGGGTAAACACAGAATTCAGGAGAGTTCGGAAATGAAGAGCGAAGTGAAAGTTGACGAGAGAACGGAAACGAACGAATCTTCGCAGAAGACGGAGAAGAAAGAGAAGAAACGAGAAAGATGGCACGACGAGAAGCACAGAACGCACGAGAGTAAAAAAAAACGTAAAGAAAAATCTGCGGAAAGTACGGTTCAACAGGGAATCATGACAAAAATTGAAATTCCAACGATCCAACAGGCTTCCTCGCTCTCGAAGGAGGAACAGGAACAACGACAAATCGAGGAAACAATGGCGGCTACGGATTTTCTCAGTCAAATAATAAACGACGATTTGCCACGTGTGACGAGTGAAAAACGCAAAGAACAAACTCACCTCGTCGACGAGGTCGCCAATTCGACAATTGTAGTTCAACAATCCAGCGAGCAGGACAACGATGTTCAAATGGTAATGAGATCGTTGAAGGAACTTCAGGAACTTCAAGAAATGAAATATTCGCCGGGTCACTCGCCGGTCGGTGTTGGACAACAAAAAATTGCTAAAACCAGTCATCAGTACGTTGGTTATCAGGATGATTATCGTCTTTACAACAAGAAGGACGAAAAGATCAGAGTTACGAAAGAAGAAACACCTTCTTGGTAATCCTCGAGATGTTTTTTTTTTACTCTCGGATCTAACAAAAATCTTCCATTTCGCAAAAAAAAAAAATGAATTCTACAGAATTCAAAGTCTCGGTACGATGTAAAAGCGTTCAGAGACTTTCCAGGCGCGATATATCGAGCCTCGCAAGGGAGAGAATACACTTTTTTCCTCGTAGCGTAATGAAAATTTTAAAAGTATTTTTCGAATCGTCAGAATCGTTGTACATACGTATACATTTTTAATTTACCATAGTGTCTCAATCGTCGCGTGTACAGTACTATAAATTATATAACAAAAAATAGTAGTTCCATAGGCTTTGTATATAAAATGAAGAAGAAAAAAAACAAAGAGCAGATGAGGGGAAAAAACGATATCCCCTCTTCCGTCGTAATTAAATATCGGTGGGTATCGAAAGATCCGCGAGATTAAAAAAAATATCGAACGAACGGCCTCCAGTCGTCGAGAGTGAGATGACTCGGAATCTTTTTATTCAGTTGTTTTTTTTTTTTTTTTATTCGGAGTGAGATGCAGCGAGCTGCTTTTTTTTAATCGTATAGAGTATCGTTCAAAGAAAGGGGTAGAACACTTTTTCTCCCTTTCGTAGAAAATGTGTGTATAAGTGTGTTTTTAGTGAACAAAAAAATTAAATTTTGTCGTTTTTCGTCTTCATTTACGATGGATTCGAGAATTATCAAAGAATCGTTTCAGGCGGCTTCTTTTTATTGTATTCGTGGATAACACGATTTTATTTTTAGAGATCGATTTCTCTATGACCCAAAAGACGATTTATGAGTTTTTGTTCAACGCGGTGGGAACGATTAAAAAATATATTTTGTGTATATTTTACAATGGAAGAGAGCGAGAGACATGCTTCTACCCAAAACTTCCGTTTTAAACATTATAAGAATGATTAGTTACGAGTATATATGATGATAAGTGTAATTGTACAATTCTGCAGCGAGAATATGTTTCACTGAGACACAATTTAAAATATAAGTTTTGAATATTTTTTACAATATCCAACAATTATCTACCATCTTCCTGTGTGTCCGTAAAAACGTTGACATTTTTTTTTCTTTCTTTGAGAACTCCGGCTTGTCCCGCTCGGTTTTATTAATCCATACTCAGGTAGATCAATAGATCGACAGCAGCCATTAACAGGGGATAGGAAATTGTGTCTGCGCTTGAAAGAGTATTAAACGAACGAGGAATTATATGGTTAGAAAGATGAAATTTGCCAAACATTTTATCTCGAGCTCTCACATGGATTTTCGTCGTTAAAATTTGCGGCGCTCTCGCGTATTATCAGATGAAACATCGTGAGATAAATATTGTAAGCGTTTATGCCAGTTCGTACGAGCCAATTGAATTCCGGATCAGTTGTAATTGGTTCCATCATTATAAATTTTTTTTTTTTTCTAATTTAGTTTCTTTTTCTGCGGTTATTAGGCACGAGACATATTTCTGATGGAAACAATTGCTCGACGATTCGATCGCGTTGGATACGAAATTCGTTCGGTTATTTTTTAAAGAAAAATCCACAAAATTATACTTAATTAAATTATGATAATTCGTTTTATTTTGTTTGTTTAACAAAATGACCTGCAATCAACACGATTATTGGGGATAGTAATGTTCATTAAACATGTAACAACAGTTTTTTTATTACATGATTTTTTTTTTTCCCTATTATTGCACAGCCAGTGTCAGAGGATCGTCCTCGTCCATTCGATACTCGAGTATATCGATTTTGACGTCACGATGCCTCTGTCTGTGAGACCTTAAAGATCCCGGTTGCGTAAATGTTCTTTGACAAATATTACACTCGTAGGGTCTTTCGCCCGAGTGCGTACGCTCGTGTCTTATAATGTGACTCTGATGATGAAAACCCTTGCCGCAAGCGCGACAGATGTAAGGACGCTCGTTCGTGTGAGTTCGACTGTGAGTCTTCAGATCGAATTTCTTGAAAAACGACTTGTCACATAATGTACAGACGTGATTTCTCTCCTTCAGATGATCCCTCTTTACGTGCTCCTGTAATTTACCGTTTTTACCTTAAGTATTTTTGACGAATGTATCAAACAAAAATTCGATTCGAGGGATAGTTCCAATTAACTGTTTCATAAATATACGACTATTCTAATTTTTTAACACCCAAGAATTGAAAAAGCCAGCATAATTTCGTTAAAAAACTGGTCGTTGTAATAAAACTGGCGCTGGACTTTGTAAAAAAAATTTCAGATATTTGACAAACAAACTTCTTAAGGTAGTAGTCTGGTAACTTAAGCCGATTTTCATGTCTTTTTTGGAGGGCGTTTTTTTTTGTAGGAAAATAAAAATGAATCGTTTTGGATATTTAGGATGTTTTTATATACATATTAAAGATACAAAAAAAAAAATTTTGAAAAAATTTAATAGTTTATTATTATTATTATTATTGATTGAAGTTGGCACCTCGAAAAAAAAAGCGCGTCGGTGGCCCCGGTGATTTTGGCTCTTGATGTTATCTGAAATAAAAAATTCTTGATAATTCTTAATCTATAGACATGTCATTCTGGTCGGAACTACTGAAGTTAATTTTCATGGATAAATAACAAAATGGCGGAAAATTTTTTTTTTCTCCCAAAGTCCGCCATTTTGTTATTTATCCATGAAAATTAACTTCAGTAGTTCCGACCAGAATGACATGTCTATAGATTAAGAATTATCAAGAATTTTTTATTTCAGATAACATCAAGAGCCAAAATCACCGGGGCCACCCACGCGCTTTTTTTTCGAGGTGCCAACTTCGATCAATAATAATAATAATAATAAACTATTAAATTTTTTTTTGTATCTTTAATATGTAAATAAAAACATCCTAAATATCCAAAACGATTCATTTTTATTTTCCTACAAAAAAACGCCCTCCAAAAAAGACATGAAAATCGGCTTAAGTTACGAAACTACTACCTTAAAGCTGGTTCATTGATATCATTTTGATATTATTGTTGCAACTTAATATATTATATATTGGAGTACCTCCAATATGATTGATTTTTTATTTATCTTAAATTTACTGCAATATATTATAATTCTTATCGAATGAAATTTTTTTGATTTTGTTACATAGACCCTCCATCGTTAAAAATCTTCCTGAACCCTTAAAAACCACTGAAACATTGATTCATTCCCGTTTTCAGCCTCGTCAAGAATATTTTCATTTGTCATTAAGTTTAGAGACGACAAAAGCTTTATAGCACATTCCAAAAATTCTTGCAGCATCTAAATTGTGTATTTGACATTTACTTGTTTCGTTATAATGGATGAATTTTTTTTTATAGAAAAAAACGACATTCTATTTCGACTTTATAACTCACGTTTACTTGAGAGAGCGTACTGTAGACTTTTGGGCATATTTCACAAACGAATTTTTGCGGTCCGTCAGGTCGATGATTGCCAGCGAGATGTTTGTTTAGCGTCGATTTCCAAGCGAACGAGAGACCGCATTCTTTACAATGAAATTTTTGCTGATCCGAGAAATGTGTGCCAGCGTGTTGTTTAAAATTGTAAGCGGTTGAAAACCACTTATCACATTCCGTGCATTGAAATTTACGAGTTCGATCTTTCGTCGTTCTTTGAACATTTTCCGTTGTTATTTCCTTCTTTTCTCTCTTCACTCCAGAATTTGAAACAATTGGTTTGGTTTGGTTCGTTATATCGAAGTTATTTGAGTTATCAGCACCCACTTCTGAAATTGATGTACTTTCGGAATTTTTATCACGATTTTTCTCGCACTCCAATGGTTCTCTTATAAGTTCGAAAAATTGCTCTCCATCCTCGTTCTGTACTAAGCGTACCATAGGCATTTGTGTCGTATCGTTAGGCAAAGAATTTTGTATATCACGATAATTTTCGATATTTGGTAATTGAAAAAATTCACTCGAAACAGACTCGTTCGTGGATTTATTAAAATTTTCGCTTTGATTTTCCAACGTCTGGCCATCATCCTCGGAAATGGACAATGTCATACTTCTAGCCGTTTCGTTGTTTCTCACAACATTCTGATTCTCAAAATCGTTACATGGATTATTGACGACCAATTCGTAAAATTGTTCTCCAATCTCGGTATTCACGAGTCTTAACGTTGGTTCTTTACCGTCAATCTTAATTTCGTCTATTCTCAAATCCCTATCTTCATTATTTTTCGAAGATTTTTTTTCTCTGTCTAAATTCTTTACAATATCCGTCCTTACTCTACTAGAATCGAAACAGTCTTCCTGAAACGTATCGACGTTCTCAATTTCTTCAAGTGACAAGTCTTGCATATTCGAACTCTTCAGATACTCGGATTCGCAAATTTCTATGTACAATTGGCTACCCTCGATCGGCAAAAATTTATTCGTTAGATCCTTCGCCAGGGAGGTAAATTTTAATTTTTCCATGTTCGACTCTTTGGATTGCGATTTTAACATAATTTTTTCTTGTGATTTCACATTCGAAGGATCAGACAATTCTGAATTAACGTTAGTTTCAAAATCCACCCCGTTCAAGCACTGTACTATGTCGTAATCTTTTTCCAAATTGTTTTTGTTTGAAGAATTTTCGTACAATTTTGGCTCTAGAGTATCGTCATTGGATAACTCAATTTCGTTGGAATTGTAAGGACTGAGAATATCAGAAATGCTGATACTAACATCACGTTCAGTGTCTATCTCGATGGAATTCATCTTTCTCGCTAATTCCATTAGATGATCGCTAATTAAATTTTTGGATGAATCATGGTCCGTTGAATTTGCAACATCATTATCTGAAATCATATTTTTTTCTGTTGGAATATCTCTCCAATCGTTGATACTCGATTGAATCGAATTGGACGCTATTTTTTCATCGTTCACTTTTCCAATTTCGATGGCTTTCGTATGAAGTCTTTTGTGTTGTCTCAATAAAACCATAAATTGAAAACTTTCACCGCAAATTCTACAGTAATGTTGGCGTTTAGTACTTTTCTTCTTCTCTATTTTTGAAGGATCCGCAGTATTTTCCGAAATTTCATGATTCGTTTCTCCAGCATTTATTTCATTATCGAGCAAATTTTTCGACTCCCTCTCGTGGATACGCTTGTGCCTGGCCAAAGAACTTATTTGTGTAAAACGTTTGCCACAAATAGTGCATGGATAAGGTTTCGAGCCGGCGTGAGTTCTACAGTGTCTTATGAGATTCGAGACATGATTGAATTTCCTACCACATATCTCGCAGATCGATTGATTAGTACCAAGATGAACGTTCAAATGAGTTTGTAAATCGTTTTTGCGAAAAAATCCTTTACCACATATCTGACAAATTTGTGATCTTTCCCGCAAGTGTAAGCTTCGCACGTGATAATCAAGCTGAGAGGCACGATCAAAGACATTGTCGCACTTTGAGCATTTGAAGGGTCTTACCAGTGAGTGACAAGAGTTTTCGTGGATTTTTAATCTCGACTGAGAATCGAACGATGCATCGGAAAGTGGACAACTCTCGCAGCTCAAGATAACTTCGCCGCTGTGAATTCTCAGGTGACCGAAGTATCGTTTCTCATTGGAAAATTGCTTACCGCATATGACACATGTCAGCGGATCAGATTTTTTGTCATCGATGGAGGAAAAGGCAAGCGAACGATCGTCGTTGTAATTCATCATTGCTCTTCTCCTTTTGATCGTTTTAACGATTAACTGATGGAAAACTGGTCTTTTGAAGACTCGCACGATCTGGAAAAAAGTGATTTTGCTGAGTTTTTTCGAAATGTTGGTCAATCAATAAAGAATTGAGAGCATGCTATAGTGGAATTTTTACTTTTTGAATCAAGCAAGAGAATGAGGAAAAAATTTGTCCCCTGTTGTTGTTTGATTCAACTTGAAATTGATGTACCATTTAAGCATTTTTCTTTTCTAATCATTGATACAAAGTCGTTATATTGATTCTTTGCTTTTAAACAATTAAAAAAAAAAGAAACAAAACTTGGAACATAACTGATGTGCATTTAAAAAGTAAACAAAATCTTCCAAAAATATTTGGTCCGAATCTGTTACTCCAAAAAAAATTAAACCTGCTATACAGCTCGGAAATGTTTGAATTAATGGATGAATCATTTAATTAGTTAATTAATTGAGGGTAAAAGCTGAAAGAAATTATCTGAATGAAGTTATGTATAACCTCAGAGTGGTGGTTCAAGTTTCAGTCGAACTGCTCTCAACGTTCCGTAGATCAATGCCATATGCAGTTACACGATAAAGACACTTTTCCGAAAATTCCATAACTGCTTTCACTTTCGTATTATCATCACAAATGTTGAATTTTCGTTTATCAATAACTTTAATAAAAGTTCATATAACTATAATATCATATGGAGCCTATCCAAGCCGCCATTTGTAAATTGTAATAGTCGAAAAAAACAATCGATAGTAGAAACAAAAATGAATCGATTTCTTGCAACAATCGATCATTCTCTTTTTTCTTGTTACAATGCACCAAAACAAACTAACCTCTAACCGGCTTTGATTATGAATCATGAATTGTTTGCTCCAATAATGCAAACAGTGCGTTTTTTTCGTGGATACAACGAATCTTCGTAGTGCGGAATGAGCAAGTATATTCGGACGAGCGAGTGGATGTGGAAAAATTGGGCAAATGGATAAACAAATGGAAAAAAGGGAACAATTGCAAACCGCACTGACAGCGATCAAAGTTTTGCGTTCGGGCGTCGGACAAGTTTTCGATTCATTGGGCAATGGCCTTGGCGCCGAGCACGGCGAAGAGAACAGAGAAGCGAAATATCTTGGTGAACTTCAAGATCTCTTGACAGTCGTGAATGTGAATTTGAGGTAAACATTTAACCTAAAATTATAAAGAAATTGTGTACATTGGGTTATGCCCAACGCATGTATACAAAGTTTCAGGCGATACAATTTAGCTTTTAGTATTTCGTGGCGCTAACGACTCAATTTTACTTTCAGGGATGTCGAGCAAGCGGTAAACAGCTTAAATCCGCCGCCAGGACCTTTTAATTTGGCGAGCACGACTTATCTGAGTCAAGAAACCACGCAAGATAGACAGGCTCTTTATAGCACACTTGTAAACAGTTACAAATGGACGGACAAGGTTCACGAGTACAGCAACGTAGCTCAGGCTCTTTTGAATCAAAATTCTCTCAAACGTTCCTACAACAATGCGAGCAGATCGAAGAGGGGAAGGATTCAGACTAGTAGTCATAATGTACCGCCACAGTAAGTTACAACAATTTTTTAATGATATTTCTGGGTTACTAGAAATTTGATACTGAACAACAGCGAATTCAGGTTTCACAAGAGAATTTAGTGTGGCACACCCTGTCGAGAGATGACGGTAGCCAATAAACGAGAAAGAAAAAGAATTTACCGTTGAATTTTGAAAATTTATTACGGAACCACACATTTTTTGTATTCCTATCACAAACATCGTTGATTCTTGGCTGGTGCAACGATATTAATTCTTTTGCTCTTTTTTTTTTTTTTTTCATTTCATAGACAAGTCGACGCGTTTCTTGCTGCATTCGATCGTCAATTTGCCGATATGACCGTATCAGTGTCGCGTCCATTCGCCTCGAACGCCGTGTTGCACATAACACTGGGTCACGTGATGAAAGCGGTGGTGGCATTCAAGGGTCTTATGATCGAGAGAGTTGTCGTTAAGGGTTACGGCGAGACGATGGATTTGTGGACCGAATCCCGTCACAAAGTCTTTCGCAAAGTAACGGAAAACGCTCAAGCGGCTATGTTACATTTTTATTCACCGGCACTTCCCGAATTGTCCGTGAGATCTTTCGTGGTGAGTTGTTCTTGATTTTTATGTCACAAACGAGCTTATGCGCAGCATAATGTGTTTTTTTCTGTTATGCGAACAAAAAAATCTAGGCAACTTCATCTAAATTTTTGTATATTTGGAGTTGAAGGTTTTTTTTCACATGATCGTAGAAACATTTCCAATTACGATTTTTTTTGTTATCCAATTGGAAAAGATTTTGGAGACTTTAAAAAATAAACGCAGAAAAATAATTATTTTGCAATTTATTTTCTTTCAGATGTGGTTCCACAGTTTCAATCAATTGTTCAGTGATCCGTGCAAAAGATGCGGACTTCATCTGCACAGCGCTCTTCCACCAACGTGGCGAGAATTTCGTACACTCGAGCCTTTTCACCAAGAGTGCAAACCTTAGGATTATGCGATGACCAATTTATTTTTATTTTTTTTCTATCCCTCTTAGATATTGTACGTAATGTGGAGAAGACGGAAGAACAATCACACAGCCCCACTGATGTGTCAAAAATAATGAGAAATTGGATATGAAATAAAAAGACCTTTGGTCTTTTCTTTTCTAAAAAAACTTACGAAACGATTCTTTTCCTTGTCTCTTTCTCGCTGGTCGCGAGACGGATCGTCGGGAATTCATTTTTCTCACTGTATCTTTATTCAATGAATAACAAAATTGATAATAGTATAAATTTAATGGGCTAAAAAGATTTTGGGGCAATTTCTTTTCATTTTGCTTAGCACGGTTCGCGATGAGCTAACGAAAAAACTCTATCGATCGGTTCATTGCTGACATTATACAGTAATAGGATCATCAATATAGAAACTTTTTCATAACAATGAGAAAGTACAATTTTTAACGGTTCGTTTTTTTTTTCCTGTTATTCTGTTTTTTACTGAAGTTGGTCCACACTGAGCTTCCCGCGATAAAATAGAACCTGTGTCTCGATCGTGAATCTGTTTTTTTTTCTTCTTTTTTATGGCTAAACAGTTCCAACTACGTGTTTCTCGTTTTCTTTATTCTAAAAATCTCTTTTCACGATAACGAACGTGCGTCTTCGTACTTTTCGTTGTTATTTCAGTCTAAAAAGAAAAATCAAAACCCGAATTAAAAAACCCTCAGCGTCGAGATCTATACAACGATTATTTTTTCATATGACAAGAAAAATTTATCGTTACGTGTGAATTGCCCAGAAAAACGACAACGAATAAAACAATTCTGATATTATACCGATAAATATCTACAAACTGATTCTTTTTGTTGTTTTTGTTTTCAGAGACAATTAGATCTCGTGCAATTTTCGTCTCAAATATCACTGTACACAAGTTGATTCTACAATTTAGGTAAGTAGGATCTGTTCTTCTTTTTTTTTCGTGAGCTAACGAAAAAACTCTATCGATCGGTTCATTGCTGACATTATACAGTAATAGGATCATCAATATAGAAACTTTTTCATTACAATGAGTAAGTACAATTTTTAATGGTTCGTTTTTTTTTTTCCTGTTATTCTGTTTTTTACTGAAGTTGGTCCACACTGAGCTTCCCGCGATAAAATAGAACCTGTGTCTCGATCGTAAATCTGTTTTTTTTTCTTCTTTTTCATGGCTAAACAGTTCCAGCTACGTGTTTCTCGTTTTCTTTATTCTAAAAATCCCTCTTCACGATAACGAACGTGCGTCTTCGTACTTTTCGTAGTAGTTTCAGTTTAAAACGAAAAATCAAAACGCGAATTAAAAATCTCTCAGCGTCGAGATCTATACAACGATTATTTTTTCATATGACAAGAAAAATTTATCGTTACGTGTGAATTGCCCAGAAAAACTACAACGAATAAAACAATTCTGATATTATACCGATAATTATCTAAAAACTGATTCTTTTTGTTGTTTTTGTTTTCAGAGACAATTAGATCTCGTGCAATTTTCGTCTCAAATATCACTGTACACAAGTTGATTCTACAATTTAGGTAAGTAGGATCTGTTCTTCTTTTTTTTTTTTCGTAAGACATTATTGAATATTCATGATTATTAATTGTTCATAGCTTGTATATTGAATCACAGAGCTTTATATTAACCGAAAAATGTGTTGCAATCAACATTTTCAAATTTTCTCATTCGATTGTATTTTCATTCGTTGACTACGCGTTAAAAATTAGAAATTAAAAAAAACGTGTGTTCGTGTTCGTTTAAGTTATTCATTGAGTAATCGACATTTACCGACGTTTAACATGTTATTTACAGCTCGTTTTCGTAATCCCTTAATTGTCGGATTATTTGCGCGAATAAATATTACAAGAGAGATGGGAAGAAATACATTTTGGGGTGAAGGGAATTGTCTTATCGTGCGAGGGATAAAAATATCGTTCTAGTGTTGGTTTTTTTTGTCTCTTTTTTTTTTTGCCGCTGCAGACGTTCAGTGAAATAATTACACGTTTGATCCAAACATTTTTCACGTTGTAGCATTCTTTTTTTCTTCTTTTTTCTCTTTCGTTTGCATTTTAACTGAAAGCGTGCTTTATAAACATTTTCATTCGGTATATAATAGCTCTGTAATCGGTTAATTTTTTTTACTTTTATTTAATTTTTTTTTATAAACCTACGTATGTATACCATTCTTAATATCGCTTGTATCGCTAATTAAGTTTTACAATAATACTTCATAATTAGTATCATCGTGTAAATATAATTATAAGTAATTTCTTCTGTTTTTTTTTTCTTCTTCTTTCTTTATCGTTCTTATTTTTTCGTAACTTTCTTCTCACACAACTGTACACATTCACATTTGGAATATTGGCGCTTTCTTCGTTTTTCTTCTTTTTTTTTATTTAATTTAATTTAATTTTTTTTCGGTACTCGTTAGAGCGCGAGTCATTTGAATGGCAGTGAACTTATATTACAATTTGTTTATTGTGATCACTTGCTTGATGGACCGATCCAAATTTCGTAAGGCTCTATCTAAGTTTTGCATCAATGAGTTTAATATTTAATTTATATCATTGACTCTCGAAACCTATTTACGCAATTATTGCTCGTTTTAAGTTACCTAAACTCGTGGTTTCTTTCTTCTTTTTTTTTTTTTCTCGTGAATTATACGATACACGCCTAAGAGAGTGAACTTCCAAGTTTCGTTATATTTTTTTTTTAATTCTTATTACGAGCCCGAAATGTGCCTTTGACGGTTTTTGCAAAAAAAAAAAAAAAACACAAAAGGACAGCAAAATAAAATCGTTCGTAATTTCATGATTTTGACCGTCCAGTAGTGAAACAATTTCAAAAGAATGGTTAAAAAAAACCAACAACCCTACCGTTACTTTTACTCGGTCGTTTCATTGAAAATAATTTCTCGTTGTAATTCAAGATTATCGTCGTTGATGTCGTCGTTTAACGATATCAATGGCATTTAAGTGGGTGAAAAGTATAATTTTAGAGTATGTAGGATCGATAGTCCGACGACGTGCCGAGAATCGCCAATGGCATAATTATAGTTTTGAGTTGAAGGTAACTGCAACGTGTCGTTTTTTTTTTTCTCTACTTATCTTCATTGCTCTTTAATCAATTGTAATAATTTCACGCGAGCACAATACTAATAATCCTGAGTAAGATTATCATCACGTATCACGTTTGCACACATTGAAATTTTCCTTCATTTTCGTTTTCTTCTTTGTAATCGTAAGCCTATATAATGATTTGAAAACGGATATGCTAGCTTTTTCGTTTTTCTTCTTCTTTTTACTCAGTCCGCAATTATTGTACAGCCATTATCGAAGATTCGAGTCGCTTTTTCTTCGCTTCTCAATCTCTTTCTCTTTCTCTCTTTCTTTGACATTTTTTTCTTCTTCTTTTACAATGTGACGCAGTTCTGTGTGTTTTTTAATATAAGGTTTCGATCAAACATTAGCATCTTTTTTTTTATTTATGCCTTCTATCGCCTATTTAGTCCTATTACGCCTAATTCTAAAATTGTTAATAGTAATATTCGGAGATTCTTGATATACCACAATGCAAGGAAACCTACTTTTAGCGTATATATAGATTTTTCTTTCTTTCTTTCTTCTTCTTCTCAGTTTCAATAGCTTTATTGCCTTTTTCACTGATTCTGCACGATTCTCTTATTATTTTCACTCTCGTTTCGATCAGCTCAACGATCAGACGTCCATTTATTCATTAATTTTTTACTATTTATACGGGTGCGTTGTTTTGAATTTTATTTTATTTTCATTTCTTCACTTGAACTCTCTCTCGGTTCGTTTTTGTTTTTTTTTTCGCTTCTTTTTCATTACGTTATCTCACGTTTATTATAGTTTTTGTATATACTACATAACATATCGCTCTCGAATGAGCGCGGACAACGGTTGTCACATTACGATAGTGAGAAATGGTTGTTTTTTTTTACGAGAGAATTTTAGAGATCGTATCGTTTCATTTTATTTTTCATGATTCGCAGAATTGCATAAGCCTTATTTTACGATGAGAGAGGCTGTGAGTTTTTTCTTTTCCTTGGTATTTATTTATGTATTTTTTTGTTTTATTAAAAGAGAACGATCGATTTGTCTGGTTTTGTCAGAGATGAAAATTCGAAAATCCGTTTGAACAAGCAGAGATGATTTTTTTTTTTGGTTTTTTATCTAGCGAATTATTATAATTATTCGTTTTTTTTTTGCGTATAATTAGCAAAATTGTTAGAAATTTCACGATTTCGTTATTACTCTCATCACCGTTTCGGGATGTTTGTCTCGCTTTTTTTTTTTACTCCGTTGCATCTTGAATACCGTACGAGTACAGGAGTTTCAAAAGTGCACCGGAAATTCCCTCGAGCTTGTGCACTCTGAGTCTGGCGGTGAGGGGTTTTTCTTTTTTTTAGATTTATTTCTCAGCTCCGACTGTACTATATTACCCTTTCGATTTGTTGATATGAAATTGAGAAAAATCGTACGTCTCGTTGCGATCTTTTTGTGACGAATTGGCAGAGCTGTTATTTAGCTGTAGTTTTTTTTTTTTTTTTCGTCTAATTTGCGTTTTGTTTCATTGTTTTTTTTTCGCTAAAATTGGCTTTCGTTTGATCAGAGGACCTTTCTCTTTGGGAACTCGCGTTATTTCGTTATCGCGACGATATCCGTTGGAACAAATTAGCGTTCTCGTCAACTTTTTTTTCTATTTTTTTTTCTTTTTCGTCTTTCGTACGTGGATCGTAACTCGACTTCGTCGAAAAAAAAAAATCGCATGCTACGGAGTAATATAGTACACTTACACATCCGCTGTTTTACAGTTGTATATGTATATCGTATGGGTATATTACCCTTATATTTATATATATATAATGTTTTTAAGTATACAATTATATACAATTATGTACATATAAAGGAAGGTTCGCCAGAAAACAGAGTTGTACAGTTTTCTTATCACGAATTCGTCTGCTAATCTTTTTATTTTTCTTCATTCTCTCTCTCGCAAAGTTTGATCATGCTTATCTTGAGATAAGTGATAAAGGCTTCGTTATAAATTGGGAGAAAACAAGAGACAAGAATTTTATCTTGTTCCTGATATAATTTACAACTATATTTATACCAAAGAGAGATTCATTCGGGAAAATAAACTCTTAAAGAATAGAAATATGTGTTATCAAGCTAGTATTCTCTCCCGCCCCCTCTTTCACGTGAATTATTTCTATAAAGTAAATTCAATTTATGATGCAAGATACTTGTAGTTCCTTAAAGTCCCTAAACAATTTAAAAACGACCCATATAAATCACTGGTTTGAAATAATTAAAAAAAACCTTAAAGCTTTTTATTAAATTTTTAAATATAAATCGAGAAATTTCAATACAGTGCAGTGTCTTCAATTTCCTTTGACGTTATAAATAATTTTTTTTTTTAATTGCCAAAAAACCCTGAGGGTAATTTCTTTGGGACTGTTATCATACAAGGAATTTTAGTTCGAAAGTGTCTAAACAATTTGAAAACGACCCATATAAATTGAAATCATTAAAACTTGTTAATCATTAATCACTTGTTTGAGATCATTAAAAAAAACCTCAAAGGTTTTTATTAAATTTTGTTATATAATTCGAGAAATTTCAATACAGTACAGCGTCTTAAATTTCCATTGACGTTCAAATAATTTTTTTTTTCAATTCCCAAAAAAACCCTGAGGGTAATTTATTTGAAACTGTTATCATACAAGGAATTTTAGTTCGAAAGTGCCTAAACGATTTAAAAACGATCCATATAAATTTCTGGTTTGAAATCATTAAAAAAAAACCTCAAAGGTTTTTATTAAATTTTTTATATAAATCGAGAAATTCCAATACACTACAGTGTCTTAAATTTCCATCGACGTTATAAATAGCTTTTTCTTTTAATTGCCAAAAAATTCTGAGGGTAATTTCTTTGAAAATGTTATCATACAAGGAATTTTAGTTCGAAAGTGCCTAAACAATTTAAAAACGATCCATATAAATCACTTGTTTGATATCATAAAAAAAAAACCTCAAAGGTTTTTATTCAATTTTTAATATAAATTGAGAAATTCCAATACACTACAGTGTCTTAAATTTCCATCGACGTTATAAATAATTTTTTTTTTAATTCCCAAAAAAACCCTGAAGGTAATTTCTTTGAAATTGTTATCATACAAGGAATTTTAGTTCGAAAGTGCCTAAACAATTTTAAAATGATCTAGATAAATCACTTGTTTGATATCATTTTAAAAAAACCTCAAAGGTTTTTATTGAATTTTTAAATATAAATCGAGAAATTCCGATACACTACAGTGTCTTGAAATTCCATCGACGTTATAAATAGCTTTTTCTTTTAATGGCCAAAAAATTCTGAGTGTAATTTCTTTGAAAATGTTATCATACAAGGAATTTTAGTTCGAAAGTGCCTAAACAATTTAAAAATGATCCATATAAATGACTTATTTGAAATCATTAAAAAAAACCTCGAAGGTTTTTATAAAATTTTGTTATATAATTCGAGAAATTTCAATACAGCACAGGCTCTTAAATTTCCATCGACATTATAAATAATTTGTTTTTTTAATCGCCAAAAAAAAACCTGAGGGTAATTTCTTTCAAACTTTCATCATACAAGGAATGTTTTTAATTGTATAGAAAATTTTGAATATAAAAAAATGTTCGATCAATAACGCATTGAAATGTAATGAAAAAAAAAAAAATCTGGATAGTCCCCATTTGTTATAAATAATACATTGCGAGTTTCCCCGTAGTCCTTTTAATTCGCTAATTCTCTCGTTCTTCTGGCAACCTTCCGTTACATCCACAAGAATTTATGTCGTCGTCTCGTTATCGTCGCAGATCTTGACAAATTGTTTATTATTAAATATACCATAATTACTATAGCATATATATATATGTATATATATATATCGTCTCTATATAGTCTTAAACAGGACTGACATTAATTGATCAGTCACTTAATTTTTTTTTTTTTTTTTTGGATATTATTGGCTTTGACGAATATATATATCAACTTTGAGCCGTGAGTGCAGCGTTCTGTTTTTTTTCTCTCTCTTTCTCTCTCTCTCCATTGGAATTAATAATTAAGCGTTCGTTCACTGTCGTCGGGTGAGAGAAAAAAAAACTGCTGCAGTCATTTTTTTTTCTTCCTTTCCTTCTCTATTCGTTAATTAAAAATTGCGTTTCCTCCGCGTTTTTTTTTCTCATTTTTAGACCGTGCTTCAGTCTTGATCGATCTTGATCAACATTTTTTGTTTTCTCCTCCCCCCCTCCCCCTTAATTTCGTTTTAGCTATTTTTTTTTTTTTTTTTTTTCGAATTTACATTAGTTCTTCAAGATTCGAAATGACTCGTCCGTTCGTCGCTCGTTTCTCGTCTAGTAACGTGAACGACATTAGTCTCGTTAGCAGCACGGCGAAGACTGTTTCTCAGGAACGTAGCGCACGCTTTGCTCCGTTCCGTTATTATCTCGTAGAGATGATCCTCGATCGTGAGGCTGCTCGTACTCAGTAGAAGTGGCAGCGGTATCGGCGTGTTCATTATCATAAAGTTCCCAATATTAAGATGAGTTTCCCATTGTCAGACACCGCTGTTCGGAAAGCGTGGCGGGGGAAGCGGGGGCGGTGCCCTCTCCGGTTGAGCGGGTGCGATGGAAGAACGTTCTGATCCAGCTGCAAACACAACTGTTGGGATGACGTTAATTTAAATATATTTCCATGATTTTTTTTATTTTTTTTTTACTCACAACGAAAACTTCCCATCTCGATATTTTCTTTTTCTTCCCTCTCTTTTTTTTCTTTTACTTTTCTTTTCTTTTTTTTTTTCCATTTTTTCTTGCTCGACGCTACCAGACACTCAGCTCGCTTGTCTCGCTACCAACATCGATCTACGATTACTTTAGGAGGGTTTTTAAGGATACTTGGCGTTTTGGCAATCACGTTCGAATTTTTGGATTCAATGAAAGTTATGAGAAATTCGTTGATTTTTAATTTTTTTTTTCTTTCCCTGGAAAGGATTTTTTAATAAATTTGTTAATATTGTGGGATGTGATGAAAAAATCGTCACCTCCGAATTTAAGGGCTCCACGATTTTCTTGTCAGGTATAACAAAAATGTTTAATTCTGATGTACGAAAAATTGTAAGAGGAATTGTATTTTTTTTTTGAAATATTTGTTTTATTTAAAGGCTCACATAAGACGCGAAATTTTCAAAAAAATTGATTTTTTACAGATTTTTATTCTTCATACTTTTAAGAATTAAAAAAAAACTTTTAAGAAAATTCTACTCCGTAACAAAGTTATAGCAATAAATGTGACCGGACATCGGGTTCATGTTGTACCTGCCAGAAACTTTAAACGCGTTCTTCTCGAAATTACGTTTTTACACAGTGTCAGCACGATAACTCAGTCAATTTTGATTTTATTTTTTAATTTTAATTTTTTCAAATCTTGATAATTATTTTCTCTATAGTCTGACGAGAGGGTTTTTTAATTTTTTAGTTGGACAATTTTTTATAAATTATTTAACACTAATTTTTTTTTCTAAATTGCATACTAAAGTTTGAAATACTGTAATTTCTTTATTTTTGAAAAAAAATAAAATCCCTCCGTCAGACTTTAGTATTACTACTAGATTAGTAGTATTACTACTAGATTATTTTACTAGATTGTTTTCAATTTTTGCAGAATGGATTATTTTTGGTGAAGTTACGATGTCGACAAGGAGACACCATGGTTTTCATCAGTAGTCCATTTATACCCGTAATGTTAATATTTAAAACATGTAGAATAATGTTAATATTTAAAACAAAAATTTTATTCAATTTTTTTTCTTATAGTTTAAAAGTTAATAAAAAATGTGAACAACTTAATTTTTTTTTATAAATTATTAGACACTAACTTTTTTTTTTTTAATTGCATACTAAACCCAACAAAAATACATTTCTTCCTAGAATTTTTTATTTTCTGGCTTGAATATTTGTTTGCATAAGCGTAGAAACATTTTTCAAGTTGTAAAGGATCGTGGTGCTCTCTCTTAAGGGGGGAAATAGGGTTAGACGGTTCAAAAAATCGATTTTTTTTTAATTTCATAAATTGTTAGTAAAACTATTGAAAAATATGTTCTCAAAATTTGAAATGAAAATTCCGACTCGTTCTATTGTTATAAGCCATTAAGGGGGGAAATAGGGTTAGGACAGCGTTTTCTCAATAATTTTCATGAATTTTTTTATAGTATAAAAAATGAATATAAATTATTGAAACTTTGAGAATATTTTATACATATATTTAAGTACATACTATAAAATTTTTATACATATATTTAAGTATATACTATAAATCATTAGCGACCCCATATTGCTTGTTTTTCCTTGGTACTATTTTTTCAAACGCGTTTTTCGGAAAACGACTTTTTTTGAACTTGCGTACACGCTAGTTTGAAAAGTTTTCAACCAATCGTTTTGAAAATTGGCAGTTACTTTCTTCATAGTATTACGCTCTATATGAACCTAAAATCGGACTATTATCATTATTTAAAATAATTTTTTTTTGCAAATAAAGTTGCAAAAAACGGCAAAAAATCATGCTTTTTTGTTTTGACCCCTGTAAAAAATTCAATTTTCTATTTTTTTGATAGCATTTAGGTTCTTATAGAAGAGAGACATATAATAAAAGTAAATTCCAACCTCGTTTGATTTCAGATGAAAATTGCGGCTTCGAGAATGTACGCAAAATGCTGAGTCTGATTGTGACCTGCACTATGGGGTCGCTAATATTTTATAGTATATACTTAAATATATGTATAAAAATTTTATAGTATATACTTAAATATATGTATAAAAATTTTGTAGTATATACTTAAATATATGTGTAAATATTCTCAAAGTTTCAATAAATTATATTCATTTTTTATACTATAAAAAAATTCATGAAAATCATTGAGAAAACGCTGTCCTAACCCTATTTCCACCCTTAAAGAAATATACCGCTTTTAAAATTGAGACATTAATATTATTTTAGGCATTAATATTTTTTTCAAAATCAATATTTTTTTCTTCATGCATTCATTGTATTTTATTATAAATTATTACCATTTATCACTAGACGGTAAATCATTATTTTCCGTTAAACTCTCATCAAATCCAATTTTTCTTGGTAACCGAATATCGTAAAGCATCCTTGAACAGCTATCTGCATCTCAATACTAATCAACGGGTATATCAATTTATCTACACGTATTTTTTCTTTACCCAGATGTTCTTACAATTTTTTTTTATTCACTTTTTCGAGCACATTCTCGATTTATTCTTTCTGCTGATTTGAAATCTCGAAAAGTGCCACAATAAGAATTAATTTTGTGTTTTATCGCGGAATACGTACTATGGAACTGAAGAAATAAAAAACGAAACGAGAATTATTTTTACAACGAGAAGGCCAGAATCGTGACGCGAATAGGGAAATCAAAGCTACAACATGCGAAACATGCAATTTTTTTTTTTTACAATAATCATGCATATTACATTTATCGTATTTAGGGTTTCATTCATTAGTCGTAATTTCGTTGAAAAAAAAAAAAAACAATCCGGCAAAAATTTTGATCCTTCCATTCCAATCGTCCACCAGCTCGTCTCAACTACTCCCTAATATGCCGTTGAAAAAATAGTTATAAACACCTTTTAATACATCACACTTCTTTACGCTGTTGGCTTATTACGTTCTCGTACAAACGCATCGCAGATTATATTTCACGAAATATATACAGTATTTTACGTATATATATATGATTTATGACAGAGATAAAACGAAATTTTGAATATTTTCGTTTTATTTTTTTTTTAACATATATAATGTATATTATGTATAATAACGAACTACTACAGAGGCCAGTGATTCTTCGTGTATATATAGAAAAAAAAAACAGTAGAAATGCACGCGAGGATATATAACGAGTTATGTCGTAAATGAGCGAGAGAGTGAAATGGAAAAATATGATAATTGTATGAAGAAAAAAAGAAAAAAAACGATAATTGTGAGTGATGTGTGTCTAATGATGATTGTAGAGCCGAAATTAAAAATCTATTCCGAAAAGACTGGATAAACGCTTAAAAATATATATTTTATTTATTTTTTATCATTAAATTTTTCATAATTACTCAAAGATTCTCCCTATCTTTCAAATCTTTAGCCAAAGACTAAACTTACTGTAGATCATAGGTGCAATGAAAAAAAAAATGTTTAAAAGTAAAATTTGAGTCTTCACGTATACTTTTAATTTCCCTGTTTATAGCTCTAAATGATATTGAAGAAAAAAAAAAAACAAATGTATATTACAAGCATGAGATGAAAAAAAAAAAGATTCTTGCAATCAAGAATATATCAATGGTTTACAGTGATACTACAAATGAACAAATTCACAAACATACAGAGATAATTTAGGTGACATGCAAATTGGTGGTATAATCGGGTGAGGGGTTGGGAAAAATTTTTGGAGCACTGTTCTGTGTTGTGTCACGTAGCAAACGATTCCTCCAGGCTTTTTGTCAGATAGCTGCAGCTTTTTTTTTTCGTCTGTATGATGTATTATCACTGTACATTTGCGAAAATGGGAATTAATAAATAACGTACGGGAGAGTTCGGATTGAGAATACGCCGTTTTTCGATATGTATGATTTTTGCTCTATATGGAATGATGGGTGGGGTGACTGCTTGATCTAATTTATATTAAATGATATATGGTTATGAGTTCGTGATGAAATTGCCTATACTTGCATTTCCTCTGTTTTTTTTTTTTTTTTTTCTTCAAAAGAACGTGGTACGGTGTACGAATGCAAAAATACTCGTGTAATTTAGCTATAGATGCATGTCACATCGCATTGAAAAGTGTTGTGCTTTATCGTGGCTGTGGGTAAAGCTACATGAGGAATTTCATTAAAATTGCAATAAAAGATGATTTTAAGGGAGGGGCTCCACGATTAATAGTCGGAAAAAGCGTTTTTAATTTTTGGTATACTGCAAAATGAAAAAATTGTATGGAAATATCCCAAATGATATATTGTTCGAAATGTTTTTCTGATCATACAGAGAAATATTCAGAAAGGAATATTAAAATTTTCGAGAGGAGTACTCTTTTTTTGGAATATTTGTGTTGTTTTAAAATAAACTACGTATTCTCCTATAATTTTGTTAATTTTGGTTCCTAATATTTGTCTATACGACCGTAGAAACATTTTCTACGATCGCTCGTTTGGGATTTTCCATAGGATTCTTTTTCGACAAGTTAAAAGAGATCTTGGAGTTCACCCCCTTAAGGTAACCGCAACGATAGTCAAATTATTGCGAAATTAAAAAGAAAAAAAGAAGTTATTACAAACTCTTGTAAAGGTGAACCGACAATAATAAGATGTGATTCTCATTGTGAATTTAATCGACAAAAGTTTGTAAAATTAATTTTTTTATTTAGGCCCTTATTTGACTAGCAGTTGGTGCTATCCTCAATCAACGTGTTATTGGCACGTTTTATATATAACAATATAAATATAGACAAAGAGAGAAAGCGATAGATCTTCACATCGTGAAAATTGGTGAACGTCGATTGGTTTTTTTTTTGTTTTTTTTTTCTCAACTTTGTGTATACACACACGCACACATAATTACACACATTGGGTAAAGAGTGTGCTCTTCTACGGTGTATTTATTATCAATTATCGCTATCACTTTGTGTGTGACACGTTTGAATTTCTGTGTGCTCTCGCGTGAAGATAGGGCAAGGGATGTGTGTTCACCATCGTTACAAAAAAAAAAAAAAAAAAAAAAAAAGAACTCTGTTCATATGTAACACGTAACACAGGTGTATACAGTGAAATTGTTTTAAGCAAAAACCTTACCGGAGTTCAATCGTCGTCAAGGGGCATGATTTTTTTTTGTCTCTAGTCGAGAGGAAGCAATCCGAAAAATTGTCACCGTTGCGAAGGGGAAGCTTGGCCGATCTATAAAATTTGTCACGTGTAGTAAATATTTGAGCATATTTTGGATTTCGTTTGTACTCGCGATCCGCATTTTTACTTGTTTTTTCATCTTCCTCGACGTACTCGCACTCGTTTTTTGCGATTAGAGTGTGATCGAAAAGTGCAGCAGCTTGGGAAAACAGATTGTGAGGAAAATTGATCGAAAAGTAGAAGTTTAGAAGCGAAAAAAAAACGCGAGTGTCACAGCGCGAGTAATTCTCTTTTATGCATCGATTTCATCACACCCTTAGTTTTCGAATATGATTATATTAAAGATATAAACATTCCCAACATCATCGCACACATCATTGACCAGATTTCAAGCTTTACAAAACGTATTTTACGATTATAACCGGGCGCACAATTAGCCGATAGTATCGTTTTGAATATACCACTCTAGTATTCCTAAATGCGACTCTGGCGGTGAGCATTTGTACTAAACAAGATGGCCGTCGAAAAGTGACCTCCAGTGCAATAAGGCATGGCAAAATAGGGTCAAATATCGTGATCATACGTGGTATTCGTTTATTTGAAATTTTTCAAAGGTAAAACTAAGAGCGGAACTCTACTTTTTTGTCTTCATCTTCGCGAATCGCTAATCTGTTTTCTCAATACCGCAACTGCACTTTGTAAATCATAATAATTGATCATCTCGTACCACGATAAAACGTAATTGGTCGTGGAACCCTTTAGTGAGATTCTCCGCAGCCCTATTTCCACCCCTTTTTTTTTTTTTTTTTTTTTTGTTAGGCTAAACTCTCGGCGTAATACCACGAGAGATATTAGCGATGGAGCCCGTGCGGAGAAGTCGGACTTGTGTGACTCGGTAGTATTATATTCGTGCTACAGCCCTACAGCCAGGTCTGAGGAATTGTTTGCCTTGTTGATGGAATTGGTGATAGTGACAGGTGGTGGTGATGGTGGTTGTGGTGGTGATGATGAAACGGGTGTTCTCGGTCAGGTTGACGGGCCTTACATGAATCAGGATGTGGCTTCTCCTCGGCAACCATCAGGGCTGCGCTCTCGGCCGGTGGTATGTGTCCCTCTAACGCATTCACACAGTTTAGCATGCTCCTGGAAAACACCACGCCACTTGTCCAAATTTCCGCTTTTCTTCAAAATAATTACGAATTGTTTGAGATTTAAAAAAAAAAAATTTTTTTCATCATTTGCTTCTTCTTTCTCTCTCTTTGTCTCCCGCTCCCCGTCTCGCCAACCCCTGTACTTCAATTTTATACAAAATTGATACCGAAATTATTCAAGGGATGGTGTCAATATATGTTTAATAATTAATTGTGGTAAATATGGAGCAAAGGGGACCCACTTCCGATTGACTTGCCTTTAATATATGTTGTCTAGGGACCCTTTCTGAACAACTTTTTCCTTTGACACAATTGTGGGTCGTTATTTATTAAAAAGTTATTAACAAATAATGTTAATAATTCACATAGCTATTTTCCTTATCGCAGCCAGTCCCAATCATCCTGTCCTTCACATGTGTTGTTAAAAATACCCCCCTGAGTAACATACCAAAAGTTTTATCCGTCCTCATTGTTCCAAACCAAACAAAAGAAAATTCATAAATAGAATATGAAATACTTGCATGGTGGCCAGTACACGTATGACCGGAGGGGCTGCGACCCCCTTGCCCCCACCGCATACCAGCCGATAGACAAACCAAAAACAACCCCAGTAACCTAATGAAACAGACAGACAAACCCAACAAACAAACAAACCCAAAACAAACCCAAAACCCAAACGAACAAACCCAACGAGCAAATCCAAAACAAACCCAAACCCAATAAACAAACAAATCCAAAACAAACCCAAAACCCAAACGAACAAACCCAACAAAACAAATCCAAAACAAACCCAAACCAAAAACCCAAACCCAATAAACAAACAAATCCAGAACAAACCCAAACCCAATAAACAAACAAATCCAGAACAAACCCAAACCAAAAAACCTAAACCAAAAAACCCAAACCAGAAAAACCCAAACCCAATAAACAAACAAATCCAAAACTGTCGACCAGCGTATCGACAGTTTCTTCGACATTATGAGTACCATGTATCCGCTTCATAGTATAAATAATGAATAAAACAAAAAATTGTTTGTCTATATGTTTGTTTGCGTTGTTTTTGGGTTGTTTTTGGTTTGTCTTTGGGCTGGTGACTGGAGGATTGCAGGAGGGCGCAGCCCCCCCTCTCATGAGTGTGCTGTTCACCATACACTAGAACATGTAGTTCATGTTTGATTTATGAAACTTTTTTTGTTAATAACTTTTTAACAAACAATGAGCGACGGATAAAACTTTTTGTATGCTACTCAGGGGTGTATTCGTAACAACAAATGTGAAGGACAAGATGATTAGGACTGGCTGGTATAAGGAAAATAGCTATATGAATTATTAACTTTATTTGTTAATAACTTTTTAATAAATAACGACCCCCAATTGTGTCAGAGGAAAAAGTTGTTCGGGAAGGGTCCCTACACAACATATATTAAAGGCAAGTCAATCGGAAGTGGCTCCCCTTTGCTCCATATTTACCTTAATTGTTTATAGATCCCAGGATGTTACATGCATCGATAGACTTTAACCGATTATTCGCGAGAAACAGTAAAATCCTTCAATTGCCACTGTTTGCGGAGCGTATATATGTGAAGTATACCAGACTGAGTCGTATAGTGCGATAAACACATGAAAACTGCATGAACAGCTCTTTTTTTTTTCGTCGAAAATGATTAAAATCAATTCTCGCGATACGTAGAAAGTAAATGAAGATTAAATAAAAATAAAAATTGCAAATACCAAGCGTACACAAATGTCTATGGTACTTGTTATGTCCACGATACCCTGAAGCATTTCATATTAACACGTTAACAACATGAACACTCTGTAAATCCGGGCTATTTTGATACTTGGTAAATTCGTCGGTAAATGGTATGCCATTTCACAGTTTCTATTTTTCATTTTTATTTTGTATTCGTTAGAATGATTTATTATTAACGTTTCACTGGCCTGTGTAGTAGATGCGAAACAAACGATTGTTTTACATTCAGACCAAATTCGTTTCGGTATGTGTCGTAAATTTTTGATTTTTCACGAAGGATCTATAGGAAAATCATAGCGTTTTCTTCCAACACCATACACAAGTGGAAAATAATGTTGACAAAAAAACCATATATATATATAACACAAACAAACAAACTTATTTATTTTACAACATGGAATAAAATTGATTCTCATCGGTGATGCCGAAATATTCTTATGATTTTCTTTTTTTTTCTTTTTTCATGTCTCTTGTCTTTGTGTGTGTTTCAATTAAATTGTGCGAGCGCACTTTGTGTTATTTGTCACCTGAAGATTTATAAACATCATTATAAGTTCCAGAATTTATCTAAAATATCACTAATTGACATAATATAATATGTACTTTATTTGTCTAGTGCCTGATTGAGATAATCAAATATTTGTGTTTTTTTTTACTTGTTGTTTGACGAAACAACTTTTAATTACTTAACGATTGAGGGAAGGCTCCACGATTGAAATTTAAACAAAACGTGTGTTTAATTTCTTTTATTTCTCTGAAATCGTAACGAAAATTGGTCGATCACGCTTTTTTTGATCATGGAAAAAAATATTCGGATTGTCATATAAAAAATCGAATGAGTTGTATTTTTAAAATGTGTCTTGTATCGTGAAACAAAAAAAATGTATTTCCCACAATTTTTCAAATTTTGCATCTGACTATTTATTTACATGAGAGAAAAATGTCCAAATCACTCGTTTGGAATGTCGATTCGATTTTTTTTTGTACTTTTCCTCAAGTTAAAAATGATCGTGGACACCCATCCTTAATAGATTGTATTATTTTGGGCTTTCGTCTAATTATATAATTGATTTATCAGTAGCGTGGGTATTGTTGACAGTGATGGCGTCAGATAGGACGGTCTCCTTGCTAGAGTTAGTGGCGAGCTCTTCTTCCCTGTAATACAACAACGTTACATCGACTAACGCGCCTAAAATTTGTGTTTTTTTTTTTAAATATATTATATCGTCGCTAATTTATTATCTCACTCTCTCTCTCTTTCTGTCACTAAACTATGCACTTTAACAACACTTTTCCAGTCGATCAGTGATTTATCATCGAGTGCATACAGATTTTTAACAATAACATTTTTCGTTTTATCGTGAAATCATGGTTAAGCGCTAAACGCTTTTTGTTCTTCGAATTCCCCATCGTTATTCTCTTTTGATTTTTTTTAACAAATTTTTCCAACCATTTGATCATGAATTCAGGTAGAAAATCAATTATGAACGACAGGTGTGAAGAATTCGACGAATGTTTCGGCAAAACCTCAACGGCATACAATAGGATATTAAAAAAATAAAAAATAAAAAAGAATAAGTCAATTGTATACAATTAACTGTACAACAGGACTTGCTCGAGAAAAATCGTGAAACCTCGAGAGGAAAAAAAAAAAGGATAAGAAAAATAGGCTCGTCGATTGGCTTGTAGAAAAAATTCGTAGAGAATTGTGCCGATCTTCACATTCTCCTCATTGCATTCCAATATAATTCCAATATAAAAAAGCAATTTTTTATACATTTATATTTATCCCACAGTAGAAAATATTACGACTTTTTTTTTGGCGCACCACCAGTAGCAGCAACAATGACGACGACAAAATGAAGCGAGGACATCCCTGTTACACAGTTGCACTCGACTATCAGTTTAAAAAAAAAAAAAACAAATTTCTAACTTAACGATAATTCATTAATTCGATACACCGAAGACTCGTTTACGCCTCAAAAAAATCATTACTTGTAAGCTCCTAGATGCATGCAGACGCACAAAAACACAGCGCATATTAAATCTCGTGCCAGCTATCGATAGCGACATGAAATAAGGAACTCCGAACAAAAAGAAGAGATAGAAAAAAAAAACCTTTTTTTTCGAACATTTACCGAGTTATTTTTGTTTTATTTTTTTTCGAATGAACTAAGAGGAGCATGCGATTGAATGCAAAAAGGCTCCGGGATCGAGTGTTTTTCGGGGCTCTCATGTAAGACAGGGGACTGGCTGACCTCGTGTTTAAAAATCCGTTTTTTTTTGTCACCAGGAAAAAAAAACTTAATCATCGAGGACAGAGTCATTTTCGTTTAGGTTTAATAGAGATTTGTTTATTTATCGGAATGTCGATTAATTTAAAAAAAAAAAACATTAACAGTAATCGTACCAAACGGGGGTCGAATGACGCCTTTCAAAATGTACTTTAAATTCGTACATTCATTGTTCTTTCTTTAGCTCATCGGATTTTTTGTAAATTTGTTTGATTAATTTATTAGAAATCAGAAGTTACGAATTATTTCCTTTAATGATTGAGAATTTCTTTCTAAAAATCAACGTTTATTTCATAAGGGATTTAGATCCCTTACGTGCCGATACGTTTAGTGTTAATTTCGATCACATAATAGCCCTGAGGAACTTTGCAGAAACTGTGAAATGTACCTTCCACTCAAAGAATTATATATATAAGTATATATATATAACAGACGAATTTATTTTCATAGTAAATAGTATAGTAAGTTGTTCATGCAGCTATGAAAAATGTAAGTATCAATAATAGAGAATTTTCCTTTTTTTTATTTATTTCGTTGGCATTCGAAATTCTTCTATGTCACGAGTTGAATTATAATTTTTTTCTCATAATTAAAAGTGTGTATATTGTATGTATAATTTGTCTACGATTATATATGTATATTTCATGCCAGATATCTTTCGGATCGAAACTTACAATATAAACGATGACTATTTCTTTCGCTTTCTCATCTAAAGTAGGTGAAGCGTGGGATTATTTTTTGTTTTTGTTTCAGAGGCGGATCTCTACGAGAATCGAACGAGATTAAATATTCGTTGCAGCAACAGTCCGTTCGTTGTTTCATTCCAATGGATTTTTTCTTAAATACATTTTTTTTTCTCATTAAGGACAAAAGAAAAATTCGCAGTTCGACGTTTCGGGATTTTCGAGTAGTTCTTTCATGCACGAAAAAAAAAATTTGTTTAAATCCTACATATATATTTCATATATATGTATGGTTTAATGTTGTATACACAGGTCGTAAATTGTATGGTATACGAAGAATCGAATAAATTACAAAGCCACCATCGCATAAGATGAACAAAACGGTTTTTTTTTTGTTTTTTTTTCTGATTAACGGGACTCACCCATATAGTCTGCTGTCCCGCAAGCTGCTCCTGCTCCGAGAATAAACACAGACAAGAAAGCACAGTTACGACGACAATAATTAAACACCCACTTTCAATTAGTTCATTGTTTTGTGTTTTTTTTTTTTGCTTCTCTCACGAACAAATCCAATCACGAACTAAAACAATAATAATCATAATAATAAGAACAATAATAATGATAATAATAATATGTATCAGAACTTTGAAATAATTATTTATTTATGTAAATAATACATTTACAGTAAGCTGGATAAATAATTATAATATTCACGAGGGCACGCGAGGAGAACTGATACTATATAACGAGTAACGAAAAGGGTGAACGTATATAATAATATATCTACAAAACATAATCACTCGAAAACGAAACTTATTCGGCATAAACACTAATTAAAACGACTCTCGATGTATTTTGTCTTTTTCTTTTCTAAATTGACATATAAAAATGCACATGAAATAACAAAAAATCACAATAGGAAGTACCTATTACAACTAGCAGCGAGTTATATTTTTCTTGTCTTTTTTTGTTTTGTGCACTCTTTGATATGCTCGAATATCACACGAATATACTATACGATTTTTCTATTACGATAATGGACGAAAAGTACTTTCGTCATTCAATTTGATATGTTTTTCTTTTTTTTTTTCTTTTTTTCTCTCTCTCTCTCTCTCTCTCTCTCTCTCACTCTTTTCCTTTGATACACATTGAAATGCTGCTTCGCATTGTCAGTAATACACAATACAAGTATTACGAAGATGAAACGTGAGTAATGACGAATTTTCTATGCAAAAGTGAATGTGGACGGTTTTTTGTTAGTTGTAGAATTTTATTTTTATTTTTTCATTGTAAATATATTGTATGTGTTTTGAGAATTATTGGAAAAATCTTTTGAGCCAATTTAGAGTGTATGATTTTTTCTTTGCAATAGAATTTTTTGAAAACACTACTAATCGCTGGAGCAAATATAGAATTGACAGGATTTTTTTTTGTCTTTTTTTTTCTTCAAAATTCCCGAATAATTTCGCGAATTTATTTGACCGAATATCGACAATGCTTGTCACGTTAAAAAAAAAACTGAAATAAAAATTATATCAAATTGCACGATTGAAAGATTGCTCCACGATTCTTTTCAACTTGCCGAAAAAAAAAAAACGTATCAAAAATTTCAAATGAACAACAGCTGGAAATATTTGTACGATCCTGTAAGCAATTATTCAGATCGGAATCCGAAAAAAAAACTGTAGAAGGAAGTGCATGTTTCTCAGAATAAATATTGAAAAATAATAATTCCTATTACAACTTTTCACGATACCGATCGGAATATTTTTTTACACGACCGGTAAAGAGCAAGAAGTTTCTTCCGACTCCTCCCCCGCGCGTAAATAAAATCTCGCATTTCTGCGAAGAAAAATAGAAGAAAAATCAAAAGACCCACACGCTTATCATGCTCAGCGATTCATCGAATTTACAGAACAGAAATTTTCGTGACAAAAGAATAAAATGTAATTGAACTTGCAAATCTTCTCACTTATCACAGAATATAGGGCGAACAACATATTTACATAAATAATACACATTACAATAGTGTATACCATGTAATATATATGTATATTAGTGCGATTTGTTTTTTTCGACTATTTTTTTTTTTTCAGTCCCCACCCGAAATTTTGTTGGATATGTCGAAAAAGAAATTCCCTGAAAGTTACAGCCCTTAATATTAATTCTAAGTACTTTCCCAAAGCGTGAGAAGATTTTCCATCTAAAAATAACATTTCTTGAGACATTGAACTTTTTTCATTTTTTTATATTTTTTATTATTTAATATTTCATATTTTATAAATTTTATACTACTCATAAGTTAAAGTTCAATATCTCAAGAAATATTAATCTAAGCAAATGGGTCGATAGGACCTTTTTTGTAGGAAATTAAATTTCCAACAAATTTCTCATTTACATTTTTTTCGTAAAGTTAATTGTTTCGGAGATAACAGCAAAAAAACGAGAATTTTGGGTAAAAATCAACTTCAGTGACCCGTACCAACTCAGCAGTACAATTTACAGTTTCGCCGCAAAAGGCACTTTTTTAGATTGTTTTATTCTGAGTAAATCGAAATCAAGAACAACATGATAGCATAAAATGCGGCTGAGTTATAGAAATTTGAAAAAAAAAATTCGATTTACGTGTATTTTAGATGGAAAATCTTCTCACGCTTTGGGAAAGTACTTAGAATTAATATTGAGGGCTGTAACTTTCAGGGAATTTCTTTTTCGACATATCCAACAAAATTTCGGGTGGGGAGTGAAAAAAAAATAGACGAAAAAATAAAAATCGCCCTAATGTGTGTACAGGGTTTACCAAAACTAGTACGTCAGAGTGACACGGGAGTGAGTTTGGCTCCAGACCTATCAAACAAGTATGACCTCGCTATATGAAAATCGCTATCTTGTACTTGTTGTCATAGCAATGGTAGTCAAATAACAAGCACTGGGTAGCGATTTTCCGAAAAATCAAGACAGACGATTTTTCTCGAAAACCATAAGACTTTTACTTTTCGTTTATTCTGATAGGTCCGGAGCCAATCTAATTCCCGTGTCAATCTAACATGCTAGTTTTGAGATATCCTGTATGTGTGTGTATGTCATGTTAGCGTATACAGAATAGATAGTCTCGCAATCGTTGCTCTGAACATTTCACAATGAAATCACGTAATAATTTATAATAATTTGAAAGAAAAAAATGAAAAGGCAAAAATTCTCTCGTATCATCAGATGAATCAAAGATAACTTAGAGACTTGCGGTGTTGAGCCCACGTAGTCAGTATTCGATTGATGTATATGTACCTTAAGGTACGAATAAGAAAGAAAAAAAGAAATATATAATTATATATTTTTATATATATATATTTAGATATAGGTATTACGTATTCTGTGTCGTGTGTGTTCTATCGATAATTTTAATTATTAATTTTCTTTTCATTTCCAATTGACAACAAATGAAACGACGTCAAAGCTCGAAAAACTATCTGTCCATTGATTTTCTCGTGTACGTACTGGCTATCACATTGTCCCGTTTATTTCCATCATACCTGTCGTGACCGTGCCTGAATAATGCTAGAATCTCCTCGAATGTCTTGTTCTTGGTCTCGGGTACCTTCTTGTACGTGAAGATCCAGAAGAATGCTAGGAATACACTGAACGGTAGGAACGTGTAATTATCAAGCCAATCCTGTAACCAAGAAGAATAATAAAACAATTATATCACATGTATATTACGTAAACTTTTCGATCGTCGTTGAAAAATTTCCTATTTTCCATTATAATTTTCCTTTATTTTTGGCGCAATAGTTTTGGCACTTTATTAAATTCTCGAATATATGAATTTGAATTTGAAAAAATGTTCTTAATTGTTATTACGACTCACCATCATGCTTGGAAAAGCAATGCCAACGATGAAGTTGGCCATCCAATTGACGAGAACAGCTATAGACATTGCTGCTGGTCTTGGGCCTTGCGAGAACAATTCGGCAGTTATCATCCATGGTATTGAGCCAGGACCAACGGCGAAAAATACCACGAAACTGAGCGTCGATACGACCGATAGATAGGACATCCAGTCGATCATTTCCTGTACGTAATTGAAAAACTCCTATCAGGCGGTAGAATCGAGTTCTTCTTTCCTGATCAGCTGGAGGAGCCTCAGGACTTAAAGTAAAAATATTCTCAAACAAATAATACAATAAAGTGTGTGTGTGTGTGTGTGTAGGTGTTTTCTTTTTAATTCGCACAATTTTGTTTTTCTTCGTGTTGTGCAGCGTGCAGTTCTCAATCCTGTACGAAGTGATTTGGTGTTGATGTGAAATCGCAAACTGTTTTTTTTTATTTACTTAAAATCACACAACCTCATAGTGCTTCTCGCTATTTACAGCGGCTGTTGATATTTTTTTTTCTTTTTTTTTTTTTTTTTTTTCAAGCGGTGTCTATATAAATATCGTATTATAATTGCTTGTCTGAAAGAGTGCCAGGATAAGCTTGAATTAATTTTCAGACCTCTCTCTGTCGTTTAGAAAAATGACGGAATTTTCTGTCTTTTCTTTTGGAGCAAATTATTGTGGTGACTGTAGAAGAGGATTTTCTTTTTTTTGTCTAATTTTTGTAACAGGTTTGAGCACTGTGGAAAACGAAAGATTGTAATAAGAAAAATGGCCAATACAAATCTCCTCCAGACAGTCACGAAAGAGGTCGATAAGAGGGTTTTGGGAGGAAGAGGACGAGCCAAATGATAATAATAAGAAAAATTCTACTTGAAAGAAAGATAAAAATCATGCGGTTTTTGTGTGGCGTGTGTGTGTGTGTGTGTGATTTTTTTTGCCGATAGAAAAATTCTCGCAAAAGTTTCTTTAAGACTTTGCGAGGAAAATTTTCATTGTCAATCGTGAAAATAATAAGAAAAAAAAAGTGTGTTGTTCAATCGAACTGCAATCGTTCGAATAACGTTTAAGAAGCACATGCGTGATTTGGGATTATTTACCTGCTTTAATAGTTCGAGATGAAGTGATTTGGGATTAAATTAGAATGATTTTTTTTTTTTTTTCGATATCGATGATCGTGAACATTTAGATATAATTAGCGGTGATTTATTCTCACAGTTGGTGCAGTGCCGCACTCCGAGCTGGGCGAAGAGGGGTAAAAAGCATTATAGAAGCACCCTCGCACTCTCATTGTCAGACGCAAAGAGTGTCGAGGAATTTCAATACATTACATTATACGTGGAGCTATAGCTACTTTCAAATGTTTTTTTTTTTTTTGTTGTACTGATTGACGAAAAGGATTTGTTTTAACTACAAAATTTGTTAGTTGTTGATAACGTTGGAGTTAGTGAATTTTTGAATCGACGAAATTCATTAGCATTATTTTGAATATAAATTATTACAATTAATTATTTAGTATAAGAACGTACTTAATTCGTGAAAAAATAGCAATTTTATATTAGCAAAATATTCGTTATGTGACCGAAAAAAATTCTTATTGTTAAATAATTCATTTCGCAAACGATCACGTTTCTTTATGTTCCTAAAATACTCATTTTGACAACACAAAAAAAATGTTTATTCAAAATTAAGGGCTCACATACCCCAAATTTTCAAAAAATCGATTTTTTGTACAAATTTTTATTCTTTATGCTTTTAAGGATTTAAAAAAAAACTTTTAAGAAAATTCCACTCCGTTACAAAGTTATAGCAACAAATCTGACCGGACATCGGGTTGGGACGGCCACCAGAAACTTTAAACGCGTTTTTCTCGAAACTACGTTTTTAGACAGTGTCAGCACGATAACTCAGTAAACTTTTAATATTTTTTAACTTTTCTTATTTTTAAATCTTGATAATTATTTTCTCTGTGGTCTGACGAGAGGTTTTTTTAATTTTTTGGTTGGAAAATTTTTTATAATTTATTAAACACTAATTTTTGTTTAAAATTGCATACAAAGGTTTGAAATACTGTAATTTCCTTATTAAAAGAAAAAAAAATCCCACCGTCAGACCATTACTGCTACATTATTTTACTGGATTCTTTTTTATTTTTGGAGATTGGATAATTTTTGGTGAAGTTATAATGTCGACAAGGAGGCGCCATGGTTTTCATCAGTAGTCCATTTATACCCGTAAAAAATAATGTTAATATTACAAAAAAAAATTTTTTTAATTTTTTTTTCTATAGTTGAAAAGTTAATGAAAAATGTGAAATTAACAATTTAATTTATTTTTTCACCATATAACCTATATGATAAAACTTTCAAATTCACTCGGTTTTCAGCGCGCGCAGCGATATGCGAGCCCTTAATTGTGTTCGCGACTACAAAATGTTATGTTAGTAAAGTATTCGTTTCGTGAACGAATAAAATTGTACCATTACCAAAAATCAAATATGTTCATTGCCAAAATATTTGATTTGTCGTACGAATTGGTTTTTGGTTTTTTTTTTTTTGTTTAACATTAGGAAAGTCAAGATCATAAGGTGATCCGTTAATTTTCGTAAAGTAAACAAGAGTAAGAGAGTAAATATAAAAATTTTACCCACCTTTATGAGGAACGAAATAGTGATGAATATGGAAAAGATAAACATGCCACCAAGACCGTAAAGATGTAACGTTCGCCTTCCCGTTCTGTCCATTAGCGGTATGGAAACTAACGTCATACACACCATAATTGCACCTATACCGATAGTCGCAAACTTGGCACTCTCCTCCGACAAACCAGCACTTATGAAGAGATTTGTCGAGTAATAAAATACCTAAGAAAATAAATATATGTACAAGTCACGAACGAGAGATGTATTTCTATCTTTTTCTTTTCTTTTTTTTTTTTTTCGTTTATCCATCGGACCAGCGAAAAACTTTTGGCTTGTTTTTTTAATAATGAAAAACAAGCAAAAAAATGCCTCTCACTTCCAATTAAGAAAGAACAATGTCAGTGAAACTTACTGCATTGATACCCGAGAGCTGTTGCGAGAGTTGCATTACGACACCAATAACGAGCGGTGCCCTCAAAGTGGGACTACATATGAGCTCGGTCATTGAAATTGTCGACTCGGCTAATTGAGCCCTTTCCTCCGCTCTCATTTCCTCTATGTCCTCCTCTACCTGGTTACTCGCTCTCAGCCTTCTCAAGGCTTTTCGAGCTTCTTCCTCCCACTGCTTCGTAATGAGCAAATATCTAATCGTTTGAGCAAGAAAAAAAAAACGAAAAAAATTAACGTTCGTCCGATAAAAACGAAAAATAAGAAACCTCCCCCAAAAAAAAAAAAATTAAACGAAAGGAGAGAAAGGTATTTCGAAGAGGGCACAGTTCGAATGAAAAATCATTTAAAAATTATTTACGACGTAACAATTACGAGTACATGGTGTGAAAAGTTAATTACAATTTTCCGTATAATTAAAAATTCATTGTAATATTCATAATGACGTTTATGATGGTTTATCATCATTGTGCAATGATGATAAATCATTAATGTGTAATTATTCAAAATTGTAATCGATAAGTTTTCACATAATTTATTCATAATTATTTAATTAATAATATCATTTATTAAAGGTACCTACTGAGTGAAATCAGGATTATTTTTTGGTGAAAAATTGATGCAAACTTACAGCTCGTCGGAAAATGCAGTTAATTAAATTTCAAAAATCATTTTTAACAAATTCTTTTTATCAATTTAATCGACAGTGATTTCCAATGACCCCTTTCCCCTTCCAATCTTGCCCGGTATTCCAATGATTTTCTTATAAAGGGCGGGGTAAGGGTTTTCACTTTCGAAAAATCGAATTTTTTTTTTTTGTCTTATCTTATTGTTTAACATTTCAAGAATATGTCCTTAAAATTTTTAACCGATCTAAGCAATATTCTTGAAGTTATTGTCTTATTAATCTCCTGGCCTTTAACGCTATACCTCTAACAGCTGCGAGTGATCGGGCTAGCAGTGCAGCTGTCGAACAGGTATACAGTTTATTCATTGCTATTGTGTATATAGTATATAGTGTATACTATACACTACAATATTTTAAAAGAGGAAACGAGCTCGAATCGATGATTCTGTGTAAGTTGGAAAAAAAAATTTCTTTCTTCACTTTTTTACTTCATAAACTTTAGACGCGTTTTTCTCAAAACTACTTTTTCAAAGTCCGTGTTCACTGCCATTTGAAAACTACTTGACCGATTCATTTCAAACTTTGTACACATTTTCCACATATAAATTACCTCCCCCCAACATTTAGTAAAATTTTTTTTTTTACATTAAGGGTGTTTCCCACCCACAAAATGGCGGAATTTTTCGTGGAAAATAACAGTTCACACTTTAGATGGCGGGCAAAAATTTTTAAATGAAAGAAAAAATTATCAGAGAACGTTGGGGGGAAGATTTGATTATAATTTGACTAAATTTTCATGGTTTTTCATTTTCAGATAATTTCCGGCCGAGTTATAGTGAACACCGCAAATTGTTTTTTTTTTTCCAAGACGTTCTGGGAGAAGCTCTGTTACGGGCTTATGCTTCAATATTTCTGCATGAAAAAATTACACAACATTGTCAAAAGTATGCTCAATAATGTACAAAAGGTTCGAATAAAATTGCTCAATCCATATTTGAGAAAAAAAATCGCAAAAAAAGTGTTTTTTTTTACGCTGAAACCCTTACCCCTCCCTAAAATCACATTTAATTGTTTGTCATTCGAAATTTGCTCTCCTCCACCTTTCGACGGGAACGACAACGAAAGGATGATCCGTGAGGTACAAAACTCTTACGAAGTTTTGTCACCCACAAAAATGATTATCCAATGATGTATCGCGGGAAGGGAGACACAGCGCTCGTAGCGTTGAAAAAGGTAACTAGACGTGTGTTTATCTTTCTTCTTTGGCAAAAAAAAAAAAAAAAAAAACAAACTGTTACCTTGGAGATTCTGGACAAATGGGTAGCAGTACTAGCTGCAATATTGCCGGGCAGATAGCTAGTCCCAACAGAACTGGCCAGCCATCGTTCGTCCCAAGGATTTGCTCGATGCCCAGCACCTGGGAGACCAGGAGGCCCACCGTAACAGCGAGCTGGTTCACCGTGCCCAGGCCACCTCTCAGATTCAACGGCGCTATCTCCGATATGTACATTGGAACCAAGGAGGTGTTCAAGCCACAATTGACACCGATGACGAACCGCCCGAAGAACAGCATCTCGTAAGACTGTGCTATCTTGGTACAACCCATCAGGCACGCCCCGACGATGCCCAGCACGTTGTTTAGCAGTAAGCCCCCCTTTCTGGTTTTTTTTTTGGCGTGTTTTTTTTATTTTTTTATTGGATGGACGATTTTGTTGTTGTTGGAAAAACAGAATAAGGAAGGAACGACGCGAATTAGTGACTTAGAGAAATAAAAGAAAAGATCGTTCATCGTGCAACATTGATGATGAACGATGTCGAGGGGCCAAGTGATCTTTTGTCATAATAAATTGATTATCAACGACCGGAAGTCGTTCGGCCAACTACATTTTGTGTCTGAATGTATCGTTCGATATGTTCAGACACAAAACTTCGTTTCAAACTCGTCTGCTTTTGTTTTTCATTCTTCTTGCAGTGGAAGCAAAGTGTGACGTTCGTGAGCCCGATTATGAACGACCGGGAAAACTTTTTCGATAAGCTGGAGTGGAAGAAAAGTTGCTCTATGGGAAAATGGCAAAAAACTGATCATTTTTCAGTCTTTCTTTTCTTCCTATCGCCCGTGAACGTTCATTATTTAGAGAAATATCGTTCGATTAGCAAAAAAAAATGTTAAACTATTTCATCTTAAGATCTTTTTTCTTCTGCTTGTCAATCTTTTTTCTTGTTGATTTTTTTTTTTCTTCTTTTCACTGACCTGCCAAATCTGTTGGCAATAATGCCTCCGCTAAAACCACCGACCATACCACCGATTGCGAATATGCTAACAGCCACCGAGTACAGCTTCTGTACAGTCTTGTCTGATAAATCCTCTCCATACCTGTCCTTGTATACGTCTTTCATAAAGTTTTCGATATTCTAAGGAGCAAAAACAAAACAAAAAGAAAAACGATGGAATATTCGAGAATATAGAAAATTTTGCGATTTTGTCCGACGATTGGACTTTCTCGTGATATGAGGAGGCGCAGAACGTACCCCTTGAGGTGCATTTATCACTCCGGTGTTGTAGCCAAATTGTAACATGCCAAGTACCGCTGCCAGTATCGCATACGACAGGAAGAACGTCAAGCCCTAATTGGAAAATTCACGGATTTTAGTATTTCGTTTGCAAGAATTTGTTTAAATCGTGAATAAATTTTGTTTTTTTTTTTTTTTTTTTTTCGACCATACGACAATAAGACAACGACGAAATATCGAAATTCATCGAATAGTTATGGAAATAATTATGAAAAATTGAAAAATGCATTCAAATAGAATTATAAAAATGTAAAACAAATGGTAATGGGAGGAGGATAAGGTGAGGATATAATTGAAAAAATAAAATGAAATCATAAGATGATGCACATTTTTTTATTCAAACATTGAACAATAAGTAACAAAAATCATAACTGAAAAAAAAACATAGTAATGTTAAAAAAATCTGAAAATCGATGAAATAAAACAATACGCCAAAATCGACAGGTGATAATTTTCAATTCATTATTCGCCCAACAATTCATTTAATTCATCGATTCTTTTCTTGTACAACGATAAATCAAAATCGATTGAAGCGTTATGAAAATAATCATGAAAAATTGAAAAATGCATTGAAATAAATCAGAAACGTAGAACAAATAGTGAGAAGAAAATAAGGTGGGGATATAATTGAAAAAATAAAATAAAATCATAAGATAATACATATTTTTTTATTCAACAATAAATAACAAAAATTATAACTGAAAAAAAATCCTAGTAATGTTAAAAAAATCTGAAAATCGTTGAAATAAAAGAATACGGCAAAATCGACAGGTGACAATTTTCAATTCATTATTCACCCAATAATTCTATCAATCCATCGATTTCTTCTACAACGGACATAATTCTACAAACTACAAAAAATAAAAATGAATTCGTGCACCTTCCTTCGTCATCGTGATGATGAATATTAATGGAAAATTATGTTTTTTTTTTTTTTTTCTATTTCAATATAATATCGTGCTTGAAACGTTAAAATGTTTCGTTCACCTGTTCGAGGAGTCTGAGTTTCCGTCGATGAGAGTGTTCCTCAAGTCGATCAACGTACTCTCTCAGCTCCTCTATTTCCTCTTTAACCTGCTGAACCGTGTCCAGCTCGTGCTGCGTTTCCACAAAGAAAATAATCATTTTTTTTTTGTTATTTTCAAAAACACTATCGCAACTTTGTTTTTATTTTTGGAAATTGATAAAAAAAAGGTTTTAGGCAAGTTTAAAACGATCGTGAATCATTGTAAACGTGGGTCTTTCGCGTCCGGCCAGTATTTCACCCCTTTAATGCACTCAAAAGTACTGAAAAAATTCATGCTACTGTTCGAAATATTCATTTTGAAGTACCAATTGTAAAATTCTCGAAAATGTAATTTTTTCGTCGATTCTTTTTTTGTTAATTAAATGAAGAAATTGGGGAAAAATTGTAATTTACAAAAAAAAAATTGTAACTCAGAGAAAAATGAAGATAGCGTAATTTTCCAAATTGCCAATTAAAGGTGAATAGTGTAGGTTTAAGAAAAAAATTACTTCGTTTCGTTTGTTTAAGGGGGGAAATAGGGTTAGACGGTTCAAAAAATCGATTTTTTTTTAATTTCATAAATTGTTAGTAAAACAATTGAATAATATGTTCCCAAAATTTTTAATGAAAATTCCGACTCGTTCTATTGTTATAAGCCATTAAACTGAGTAGTTCTCCTTCAGGCCCCGAGCGCGCTATTTTTTCAAACGCGTTTTTCCGAAAACGACTTTTTTTGAACTTGCGTACACGCTAGTTTGAAAAGTTTTCAACCAATCGTTCCGAAAATTGGCAGTTACTTTCTTCATAGTATTGCGCTCTATATGAACCTAAAATCGGAATATTATCATTATTTAAAATAATTTTTTTTTTGCAAATAAAGTTGTAAAAAATGGTACAAAATCATGCATTTTTGTTTTGACCCCTGTAAAAAATTTAATTTTCTATTTTTTTGATAGCATTTAGGTTCATATAGAAGAGAGACATATAATAAAAGTAAATTCCAACCTCGTTTGATTTCAGATGAAAATTGCGGCTTCCAGAATGTACGCAAAATGCTGAGTCTGATTGTGACCTGCAATATGGGGTCGCTAATATCTTCGGTGTTTTTCAAGGAAATTCTTCAAAAATTTTATAGTATATACTTAAATATATGTATAAAATATTCTCAAAGTTTCAATAAATTATATTCATTTTTTATACTATAAAAAAATTCATGAAAATCATTGAGAAAACGCTGTCCTGACCCTATTTTCCCCCTCAAAGTTAAATGCTTAAGTTTTGGACATGAAAACGGGCAATAAATTATGTACGATGCATTGCAGGTACAAACCAAAGGGGTTTTTGCTCGGACACGAACGACCCAGGTTTACAGACGAAGTGTTAATTTTTCAAATATTTTCATGAGTATCAAACGATTTTAGGTTTTTTTCTAGATCCACGATAAGTTTTTCTTTACTATCGCTAATTTTTTTCTTTCGCACTCCACGGTAAATCGAATGATTCTAGGATTTTGTTATCCATTAATTCACGAAAAAATTGTACCTTGATCGCGACCATATCGCGCTTAACTTCGCTGACCTCGCTCTGGCAGGACTCAACGCTCTTAGTGAGCTCCTGGAGCTGAGTTCGTATCTCGCAAAGAGCTACGGTCGTCTCGAGCTGACGATCACCGCGCTGAAGCTCGTCCAGCTTCGCGCTCAAGTTCATACTCATCACGCTGACCTGTTTCTGCAAACTGTGCGCACGGAGACACAGGCGAAAAAAAAAGAAAAAAAAAACAACAGACAAAACAGGAGACGAATAAATTTTTTTTCTCGCATTTCTCAATGTTTTTTTTTGTGGTTTTTTTTTTGCTTTGCTTTTCTAAGCTCGAATTCTCGAGCGACGTAACAACGACACACATCGACGCTATTGCTTAATAATTGGAAAACCAACGACAAAAGAAAACAAGAACGCAGCTAGAGATTTTTTCTTTTTTTTTTCTTTGGCTAATCCCTAAGGTGTTTCGAACTAATCCTCTTTGCTAAAACTGCCGAGCATCAATTTGCAATCGTATCGTCTACGAGCTTTATAGCGCATTTAAATTAAGAACAATGCAATAATGAAATTTTTTTATTGAAAAATTTAATGGAAAAATTTAATTTTTAATTCGACATTTTTAGGTAATTTTAATTAATTTATTTTTAATATCTTTTCATCTTTTGTTAATCGTTACTAATCTATAGCGAATAATTCAAGTTTTCTCAAGCACAACACTCGACCCGAGACGTAAGATCTCGAATTTTGCGATAAAAAAATAAAAAATACAAAGCCCACGAACAGCTCGGCAGTAAATAAGACTAAAAGAAAATTTAACAATAATTGTACATATCGCGATAACGATACATATGTGAAAATGATAATTTGCATTAAAGGCCAACACAATAACGGACAAATTACAAAATGCGACTAATATTTAATATCACAAAGCATGTCTATTTTATATTGTATATATATATAGAATCGGTGTCAGTGAGTGTTAGGATGAAATTATTTCTACGAAAAGTAATTTGCGGCTGTGCACATTTATGGTGAAGAGGGAAAAAAAAAAAATGATTCGATGAATTCCGGGGGCGTATGAAATTTTATTTCAAAGTTCCGTAAGTAAGAAATTCAAGGATTCACTTGTCTTCGACAACGTCTCTAGTTCAACGTTGGCAATTGGTAGAAAAAAATGTCTCCATCTTCGATATCGTGACGACACCGAAAGAAAAGAAAAATGAAATTTCTTCGCTGAGAGGAAAATTACAATGAAACCAACGCCCATTAAGTTTTATTAATCTTGATTTTGTGTCGATATACCGAAATTGTAATTGATCAAATGAAATTATGATTAAAAAATTTAATATCCGTTAGAACTGATATTTCAGTGTAATTTTTCATTCAGCGTTGATTAAAATAAATTACTTGAGATGAACAAAATTATTTGTTACAAAGAAATTCTTTGCGAATTTCATTTAATAAAAAATAAATTTTGTTCACACTCTAATAACATTTATTTACATCCTGCGAAGCCATTTTTCTCGGTGTATATGGTAGACACAAAAAGTCGAGTCGAGTTAATTAACGAGGGTGAATTAATCTACGAAAACTACGCGCAGATGTGATAACGAGCGAACGATGAAATTAGAGATGTGGGACACGATGCAGTGCTCGATTCACCTCTCGTTTACTTCCACGTTAATTCTACGAGAATTCTTGGAAGTGCGATTTGAAAAAGAAAAATAAGAACGAAAGTCCATGACGTATTATTGCAAATGAGATTTTGTTATTTTTCATTATTTAAATCGATGTGCACAGCTATGCGTAAAGAAAAATAATTGTGAGGGGGTGGGAACAAAAGGTTGTGACCGACTGATAAAATATTGCGAGACAAAATGGCGTGAGACGGGGAGAAAAAAAATGAATAAAGAAAAAATCGAGGAGAAACAAACTTATCATCGGCAAAATGCGTTGTGTGATGGTGATATGCTGGTGATGTTGAAGAGAGGTGTGACAAAGGAGGGATGTGGTTCGGGGTGAGGGATGAGAAATCGATGCTCGACGCTCGGGGAAAAACGGATGAAATTTTGGTATTTTGCATTTAACAAAAAAAAACACGAATTTATTGAATTTATATTTGAAAAGGATGCAATCAATTTATAATAATTAAAGAATCAGCTAAAAGATAAATCAACGAGCAGTAGAATTGGCAATCAATTAGTTATTCAATTGAAATCCTTTTGAGGAGTATGGCCACGGTAGAATTTTCGAAAAATCGACGTTTTTTTTGCTCAAAAGATGCTTTATCATCATAAAAATAATTTAAGTAAAGTTAAGGTAGTAGTTAATATTTTTATTTCACCGACTTTGAGTGTATAACGTAACTCTGGCACGGCCACAGAGTACCCAAGCGCGCCGCGTGTAAAATAACTTCGACAATTATCCACCGATTGACTTTAAATTTAAAAATTATATTTCTAATTGCATTTAGCAGATAAGTACGTACGGAATTTCTGATTAATTGAAAACTTTCCATTCTATGAGCAATTTTATACGAAATTTTTCACTGGAAATTAATCTTTTAAGTTTAAATGTCTACAATATTCGAATAAAACAATATTTTTCAAATTCCGTACGCACTTCTCTAAGTATTCTGATGTAGATTAACGGGAATTATTGTTTTTTGTTCTAGGTAAAAAATTGTGGATGCCAGATGTCCCGCCGCGTAAAGAAGATACCAAAAGCAAGATAGCAGTAGTCGGCCTTTTTGTATAACAAAAAAAAAAATATTTTTTATTAGCTTGATATTTATACTAAATAGATGTGTAATTAGTTTTAAAAATGAATCACTTTTTCGTACGAAAAAAAAAAAATTCTTAAATGTCCACATGATTTTATAACCGCTACCGTGGCCAACAAAATCCAACAAAACCTCTTAAAGGGGGAAATAGGGTTAGACGGTTCAAAAAATCGATTTTTTTTTATTTCATAAATTGTTAGTAAAACTATTGAAAAATATGTTCCCAAAATTTTTAATGAAAATTCCCTCTTGTTCTATTGTTATAAGCCATTAAAGTGAGTAGCTCTCCTTCAGGTCCCGAGCGCGCCACGTGTTTCAAACGTGTTTTTCTGAAAACGACTTTTTTTTAACTTGCGTACACGCTAGTTTGAAAAGTTTTCAACCAATCGTTTCGAAAATTAGCAGTTACTTTCTTCATAGTATTGCGCTCTATATGAACTTAAAATCGGAATATTATCATTGTTTAAAATAATTTTTTTTTGCAAATAACGTTGTAAAAAATGCCAAAAAAATTCAATTTTCTATTTTTTTGATAGCGTTTAGGTTCATATAGAAGAGACACATATAATAAAAGTAAATTCCAACCTCGTTTGATTTCAGATGAAAATTGCGGCTTCCAGAATGTACGCAAAATGCTGAGTCTGATCGTGACCTGCAATATGGGGTCGCTAATATTTTCGGTGTTTTTCAAGGAAATTCTTTAAAAATTTTATAGTATATACTTAAATATATGTATAAAATATTCTCAAAGTTTCAATAAATTATATTCATTTTTCATACTATAAAAAAATTCATGAAAATCATTGAAAAAACGCTGTTCTAACCCTATTTCCACCCTTGAGACAATAGAAAAAATTCAATCAGCAAAAAATTCAATCAGCAAAAAATTCAATCAGCAAAAAATTCAATCAGCAAAAAATTCAATAATCAATATGATTAAGTATTGTGTAATTTAATTTTTATTCAATGTAAACAATGAAAAAAAATTAGATAAAAAGATAAATCAATGTCCAACATTATGGATTAGATATCTTTCAATTTGAATCAATTCAAAAAAATAAAATTCACTTGTCGATTGGAATGGGGAAATTGATGGGGAAGGGTTGATATTGGGATAAAGTATCATAGTTTTATAGTAGAGATAGAGATAGAATTTTAGAGAGAAGAAGAATAGAAAGAGAAATCAGTGACGATGTCGTTATGTACCTGGGAGATAGGGAGACCATGGCTGTTTTTTTCCGAAACTACAGTAGCCTCAATAACGCTTCTCACCAATATTATCACTTTTCCTCTTCCTCGACTTTTCTGTCTCTCTCCCTCTCACTCGCAACGCAGTGTATATATATATATATATATGTATATGTATATGTATATATATATATATATATAAATATATATCTCAGTCTTACTTTAGCAGCGTGGCTTTGCGTTCATTTTTTTTTTTTTCGATTTTGTTCAATTTTTTGTTTTCTCTCTCTTCTGTCGCCTCGGTTTTTTATTTATTTCGACACTCGTCGCCGTTTTCGCACAACCGAAAGAGAATCTTCGCCTCGTGAGAAAGTTGACGGCACGGCCCGGTTTTGTTTTTTCGTTTTTTTTTTCCGTCGATTTGTTCGATTTCGGGAAGACGTCCAGAACGAGCAGAATTAAGTCCCTCTCTCCCTCTTTCTCTCTCTCTCTCTCTCTCTCTTTCCCCCTTCTCTTTCTTATCTCACTCTGTAAGGCTTTACCTATTTTGGAAACACATTTCGTGGTTTACGATTAAACAAATAATTGACGATTTTTTCTTCGTGGATTAATCAATATATATATTTTTTTGTTTCAATTTTTTTTTAATCATTAAAAAGTGTTAATTAATTGTAAAAACACACACGCTTCGCGTTATATACTCGGGCGCGACCTCCCGCGGCGTTCTACGTCGTCGTCGGCTTCGGTGTCATTTTTTTTTTAAATGATTTAATCACTTCTTTAAATTATTTCGTTTCTCGTTTATTTGTCGTTTAACTCGTTTAACTCGTTTATCGTTTCTCTAATTTCTTAGGTATTATAAACGCGTTTTTCTTTCTCTCTCTCTCTCTCTCTCTCTCTTTCTCTCTTTCTCTTTGTCTCTCTTTTTCTCTCTCTCTCTCTTTCTCTGTCTCTTTTTAACACACGTTACGCCAACGGCGTCGTCGTTGACGTCCAGAGGGTCGCGCGCGCGTCGGGGCTATTTCAACACCCCACCGGGTAATATGTAGTGCGACGCACCGCCAGCTTACTCACCCCTGCCAGAGTATGAAATAAAAGAAAAATAATAGGTAACTCTTGACTCGTCGAACGCGTTTCGAGGGAGCGAGACAAATCACGAATCTTTAACATTTTGTTGTTGTTTTTTATATATTTTTTTCCACATCCTTTCTTCCCGTTGCTAGATTTTATTTTATTTTATTTATTCATAAAATTATCTCAATTCGAATTTCATTCGTTTCGAAAAGTCGAAAATCTTGATCTTTCGTATCTTTTTATATATATATTTTTTTTTTCCAATGACAACGGCAAAAAGAATTTACAAAAAATCAGCGTGACATCATGAGTGATTTGCGGACGGGCACACCAGCGAATTCGTTTGAAAAAAAAAAAACAATCTACGATTCGTCAATAATGAATAAATAAAAATGTATATAGTTTTTTTTTTCTCCATTCTTAGTGATGTATACTTTTGATGAAATATTTAACGGACAAGAAAGTCGTTTGTGCGACCGTCCGACGGGGGGGAACATATGAGAACGAAGTGAATGAGCAACCAGTGGTAAGCCTGCGAGCGCCGCAGCCAAATTAACATCTTTTTTTTTTTTTTTTTTTTCAAGTTAAAAACGACAAGATAGAAAGAATAAAAATAATATGGAAAACAAAATCATGTATAAGATAAATAAAAAATGAAAAAAATGCAAACGGTGTCTTTGAGTTGGTATTATGTACACGCGCGTGTTCATGAAACGAGCAGAATAATGAACGAGTACAAGAGAGTCCAGAGCGCCATGAGTATAATGTTTTTTAGATGTGTATATATGTATATATATATATATATATATATATAAATGATGAATAAAAATACACAAATGTTTGAGAACAAAAAAATAATGGCAAATTAAGCCTTGCATTGCATTCTCGAATAATGTTTTATGCAAGAGTATGATTGAATATATAGTATTTTATATAACGTGTTTGTGAATGTACTTTTCGTGTCTCGTTGTGAGATATATACGTGTTGGATAAGCGGGGGAGTTCCTGTATTTTTTTTTTAATAAGTCTCCCGATTCTTGCAAACTTTGAAAATAATAAAATAATGAAATGTATATATATAATATATATATATATATATATATATACATTAGGGCGATTTTTTTTTTCGACTATTTTTTTTTTCAGTCCCCACCCGAAATTTTGTTGGATATGGCGAAAAAGAAATTCCCTGAAAGTTACAGCACTTAATATTAATTCTAAGTACTTTCTCAAAGCGTGAGAAAATTTTTCATCTAAAATACACGTAAATCGAATTTTTTTTTTTTTCAAATTTCTATAACTCAGCCGCATTTTATGCTATCATATTGTTCTTGGTTTCGATTTACTCAGAATAAAACAATCTAAACAAGTGCCTTTTGCGGCGAAAGTGTAAATTGTACTGGTGAGTTGGTACGGGTCACTGAAGTTGATTTTCACCCAAAATTCTTGTTTTTTTGCTGTTATCTCCGAAACAATTAACTTTACGAAAAAAATGAAAATGAAAAATTTGTTGGAAATTTAATTTCCTACAAAAAAGGTCCTATCGACCCAATTGCTTAGATTAATATTTCTATTTCTAAATATTTTTTTATTTTTTATTTTTTTTATTATTTAATATTTCATATTTTATAAATTTTATACTTCTCATAAGTTAAAGTTCAATATCTTAAGAAATATTAATCTAAGCAATTGGGTCGATAGGACCTTTTTTGTAGGAAATTAAATTTTCAACAAATTTTTCATTTACATTTTTTTCGTAAAGTTAATTGTTTCGGAGATAACAGCAAAAAACGAGAATTTTGAGTAAAAATTAAGTTCAGTGGCCGGTGTCAACTCATCAGTACAATTTACACTTTCGCCGCAAAAGGCACTTTTTTAGATTGTTTTATTCTGAATAAATCGAAACCAAGAACAATATGATAGCATAAAATGCGGCTGATCTATAGAAATTTGAAGAAAAAAAAATTCGATTTACGTGTATTTTAGATGAAAAATCTTCTCACGCTTTTGGAAAGTACTTAGAATTAATATTAAGGGCTGTAACTCTCAGGGAATTTCTTTTTCGACATATCCAACAAAATTTCGGGTGGGGACTGAAAAAAAGAAAAATATTCGAAAAAAAAATCGCCCTAATATACATATACATAAGAAAATCAAAAAAGAAAAGTCAGCCTAGAACTCTCTATTATATGCAAGTAAGTAAGTAAGTACGTAAGTAGTAGTAGTAATTAGGGATGGAACAGTCCCAGCAACAATCGACACTCCTGGCAATCATCTACGTATATATATATATATATGTTATTCTGTTTTTATATATACTATAGATGTAGAAAATATAATATATATATAATATATATCTCAGTGACGTATGTGTCATAGAGTCATCGCACGAGAGAATAAAAAAAGAAGATAAAAAATAAAAATGATAATTAACGAAATAAACAATCTTGACAATACATAATTTATTTTCTTTCTTTTTTCGTTACTATAAAAAAACGAGGATTTGTAATTACAGATCAAGAGATGATCTCTGTCTCGAAGACGGATGCCACTTTGATCTTTCAGAAGTTTTACGGAATCGTGCTGTTTCTCATAAATTTGATTTTCATACACTCGCTGTAATTTATTTTTCCTCTTATTCTCTAATGGCGAAGTGAATTAATGATGGCGTCTTTTTTTATCGATAAAAAATACAGATCTATCAATAACGGCAGCAAAAAAAAAAGGGATTTACGTGCGCCATCTTGGTTAGTACAAACTTTCACCACTAGGATTGTACGGATAAATTTGTGTTGCCAATTCGTTCGATTCTGACGATGATTGCTTCACGCTTCCGGTTTCGTTCAGTCAATCGTGAATTCGTGGCAATTGGGGAATCGGATTGTGAATGCCATAACTGATGATTTCACATTTGATCAATTAGAATTCCAAATGATCCGTCTGAGTTCCCTGAATAAAATTCAGGGTAAAACTCAAAATAGTGAATAATTTTATTTGAAAAATTGTATTTTTCCTACGAAGCATAATTAACGCCTGTTTCAGTGCCATAATGGAGCAATGATTGTCGAGATTGTATCAAGTTCCATTAAATCAATCACTCATAAAGTTCAGCCACGAATATCGAGGTGGTCATCGCTTAACCTCAAAATTTTAACTCTACGATCAATAATCCATTTCCCCAATGTCTCACTCGAGCCAGAGTGCATCTCTAACGGCAAATTAATTTTCTCCATTGTTTCATACCGGCGAAAACAAAGGGGCTCCGCCATAATTCGTTCTTAATAATGTAGTATTTAGGAAGTTTTGTGATCAAGTGGTCGATAATGGCTGCCTTAACATTACCCATGATTCTTCGCCTCGTACGCCATTGCACATTGAAACGCAACGCGATCTAATAAGGCCCGATGGAATCTCGCTTGTAACGGCGCAAGTTACAAACTTCCCTGAATATTACATTATCGCGACGTGAAAGAATACGATGTGTTTATCGGTGCGGTTGAAACGTACCTTACGAGCAACTCCCTGAGAGTGGCTTCATCGTCCTCCTGTATTTCTTCCTGCGTCTCATCACTGAATGGTCCGCCTCGTGAAAATTGATGATTTCGGTGTCTACCAGTACGCCGTAGACTACCAATTTGATGATTATGATGATGATGATGATGATAGGGTTGTTGATGATAGGGCTGATGCTGTTGCTGATAATATTGTTGCTGCTGATGTTGTTGCTGTTGATGATAATGCGCGGCGGCTGCGGCCGCTGACTGGAGATAGCGTGCTGCTGCGCTTCTGCCCCTCGTCAGCTTGAATGTCGCAGCCGCTTCGATTTGTCCTCCTGTGAATGGCTCACCGTAGTAACCACGTGATGCATATCGATGCTCCTCCACCCTGGTGCCAACGCGCGTCTCCTTATCGTCCTCACCGAGTCTACGTAATTGTTCCTCCTCCTCCTCCTTCTTCTCCACCAATTCCTGCTGCTGATCGTGTCCAACTTTTCTCTTCTTACGCGCTCGGTCTATCGTAACTTCTCCAACTGCCGTACCAACCGGTACAATTGTCGCCGAACCAACGACACTACGTAAATCAATGCCCGGACCTAGTTCACGCGACGACGAGATACCCGATATCTCCTCGTAAAGACACTCGGAATCCGGATCACCCGAGACTGCGGCGTTCCACAGCTGGTTTATTGGCTTGAAGCCGCGTGAATCGGCCATCGTATGTGTTGCTAGAGGGTTCAAGGGGGAACAACAACCATTTCGATATTTCGGTTATAAGGTTGTTGTACGATTATACGATGTTATATTGAATTAGTGGGTAGTTTGGAGCGAGAGAATATTTTTTAAGGCCGTAGTTTGGTCTAGAGCGAGATTTTTGACGTCGTTTCTAATGTGCAATAACGTTTAAACCGTTGAAGTTGTCTTGATGAAAATTTACACGTGCATTTATTGATCCTTAGAGAATACTTGTACATAAAAAAAAAAAAATTTTTTTTCAATATTTTCATGTAGTTTTTTGCCTTGTTGCAACATGGTGCGCCGAAATCGGTGCCCACTCTGGACGATGTTGTATGCATCTGAAAAAAAAAAATATATATATATATTCTCAATCTGTATGAGTATTCTGAGCACTGGTAGCAGAATTGGTACTTAAAAAAATTCGTTCACAAAATGGCGGCCTGTTGAACTTTCATTAATGATATTTCATTATTCGACGAGTTATAAAATGTCGGCAAAATTATTGTTCGACTCAATAAAATTTTTTTTTAAGTACCAATTCTGCTACCAGTGCTCAGAATACTCATACAGATTGAGAATATATATATATTTTTTTTTTTTCAGATGCATACAACATCGTCCAGAGTGGGCGCCGATTTCGGCGCGCCATGTTGCAACAAGGCAATAAACTACATGAAAATATTTAAAATAATTTTTTTTTTAATGTACAAGTACTCTCTAAGGAGCAATAAATGCACGTGTCAATTTTCATCAAGACAACTTCAACGGTTTAAACGTTGTTGCCCATTAGAAATGACGTCAAAAATCTCGCTCTAGACCAGACGACGGCCTTAACTTGTTCGTAATCATTGTCGGCTTCGAGAGATGGAACAAGGAACGCCTAGGCGATCTCCTCTGGTTTTCTTCTTCCTCAGATATCTTTGTAGTACATTGAAAATTCAGAGACAGATATGTTTTTATATCTGCTAATAAACGGTTTGTAGGGCTAAAATTAACCCCCAAAGATTCGACACCTTATCGTTTCTCAGTTTCGTACACAAGCCTCGAAACATTTGAGTTAAAAAAAAAATGCTGAAACAGTTTCTAGTGATGAATATTCAGAAAAGCAACCGAATCATTCCGCAGAGGAAGTGAATTTGAGGGGTGATCATCCCTATTCGGTATTTCATCGTTCGGCGTCGATTTCACTTCTTCATAAAGTTTATTAGAGGACATGAAAAAAAATGTGTCGCTCATTTTGCAATGTAAAACATATTTGAAAAAGAAAAAATCCGGAGGAGGGCACATACGAGGGCTCGTAGAGGATTCGTTGTCAGTAAAATACTGTACTTGAGAATGCCATTAATCTCATTACGAAAATCACCGAAAGGTTTCGCAAAAATGAATTCTTCAACATCTCGATAAAAAAAATCATGAATGATTAAGAAGCAGCTATGTACACCATTTCGACGCTGCTTACGAAAACTAGCATGTTTCAGATTTCTTACGAAAACAAGCACGCTTGATATCTTCGCGAAAACTAACATGTTTCGGCTTTTGCCACGAAAACTAGCTCATTTCGATATTCGCCGCGAAAACTAGCATGTTTCGACTTTCACCGCGAAAATTAGCACGTTTCAGTATCACCGGAAGTGTTTCTCATTTTTTACTCCACGTTTTTTGAACATCCTTTTTTACTCCAAATTGACGAAATATTTATGCTTGTCATTTTATACTGTTTTATTTTTTGTTTGAATTTATTTCATACATATTTTACTGTTTGAATTTTGGTTCGCTAGGGTTATGATAAGATGGCGAACAGCAAATGCCTCGTCATTTTGGAGTAAAAAAACCATGTTCAAAAAAATTAGAGTAAAGAAAATCGAAAACAATTGCGGTGTATGGAAAGTTAACAATGTCAGTTTTTTTCCCTCTTGCTACTTCGTCCAAGACCTGACATTTCTCGAGATATCTCAATCGATTGTTTTGAAGATTTTGTCAACTGTACTTTATACTTATACTGTACTTTATACTTTAGTCGTTGATCACTCCAAGATTGTGTTTTTTTTTAATGAAATAAAAACACAATGAACGATTCTTCAGACTGTAAGTGGAATATACTTTTTATAAACAATAATTTTGTTCAATTCCATCGCTGACTCCGAAACTTGAAGTCATGAAAAATATCATTGATGAACAATTTTAGTTTTTGAGTGGTGGAATATTGCGTATCGTATTTGCGAATCGTATTTTCAATAATGTTATTATTTTTTAAATAGAAAACGAATATAAATGCTTGAGGGTGTACGGGCGATGTACCCTTAATGTTTTTAATTTATTCCTTATAGTGCTCCCGAAAAAATTATTAAAACATTTGTGAAAGTTCTGGATCTTATTCGATTTAGTTCGGCAAATGTACTACTTTTTCCAGTGCAAATCGAAATATGCTGGTTTTCGCAACGGAAGCCGAAACATGCCACTTTTCGCGGCATAAGCCGAATCATGCTAGTTTTCGCGGTGAAAGCCGAAACATGCTAGTTTTCGCGTCGAATATCGAAACGTGTTGATTTTCGTGGTGGAATTCGAAACGTGTTAGTTTTCGTAAGAAATTTGAATCGTGCTACTTTTCGTAAGCAGCGTCGATATGTTGATGTAAAAAATTGCAAAAGAAAATTAACGCAATGAGTTCTGATCTCGATTTCTATAATCCGATTGAAATTTTGCTTTATCACAATTTTACGCTACGCGAAATGATGTAATTACGAATTGTGACTATTCGAACAAATGTACTGGAGTAATTGCCAATTTCGCCTTATATTGTACAAAGGTCTGATCACATTTGGCATTATCTACTTGAGCGTTATAGTACCCAGAGGACACTTTGATAAAGGCTACCGTCAACCACTATAACAATTGGAAAATGATTTTTTTAGTTCCGATAAACAAATTCATATTCTGTCAACGTAAACTAAAAGATTACAACATTATTTTCGAACGAATACTTTGACAAAACATTTGAAAAAAAATGCGTGTAAACGTTTGAGAATTGCGTGCAATGTTTGGGGTTGGCACGAATTGAGATAAGCACGGAAAATCCGTTATATCGTGTAATCCTATTTAATCGAAGTTTCACTGTAGCATCTAAGCTCAAAACGTTTCCTAAGCTCCTTATGTACATAGGCAATCTGGAATATTCGTGATTTTGAGGTACACGCGCGGTACCAGCCACAACGCGTCACGAATCTTCTACGATGTGTAGTACAAGTAAATGGAAACTCGTCGATATATAAACGAGAGTAAAATCGCTTCACTTCAAAAGAATTCGAAAAATGTTCATGAAGAAATTTAAGAAGATACGAATTTTTATGATTATTTGAAATGATAAAAGAATAATCTATTATGTTTAGATTATTTTATTTTCTACTGAAATTACAAAATCTCTCTTATTAAATTGTTGTTGTTTTTAACGGTGCAAAAAAAAAAACGTAATTATTTCTAAAAAAAAAGATTGCTACGGGAAAATCGTTCGATTCGCTGTGAACCAGGAATTCGAAGGTGTCTCGTCCTTCGATGAATTCTCCGATAAATTATTGCGGAAAAGTGCATTTATAAATTACACAATCTACCTCGAGCGTTATTATATATACACAGTTGCCTCGGGAAATTCCAGCTATTCCACGTAAAGAATCACGTTCGACAATAAGAAATAAATAGAAACCTCGCTTACCTTGAACAATTCACAAGCCATCGTGGTCGGCTATTAGGGATGTTCGTTTACCGGCACCCGTCTCGCCCTTGGTCGAGGCGCGCGGATTTATTGTCCGCGCTTTCGGCTGGTCCAGTCTGAGGCAACGACGATAAAAGAGTTCTGGGAAAACGACGACGTCCAAAGTCCAGGAGAGCCGGAGAGAGGAAAAAGAGAGAGATAGAGAGCGCGAGGAGGAACGTGTTAGACGTCAAGTCTGGAATTTCAAGCTGAAAATATAACGATAAATAATTTTATTAAACGTACCGGAAAAACATATTATATTTCCTTAAGGGGGGAAATAGGGTTGGACGGTTCAAAAAATCGATTTTTTTTAAATTTCATCAATTGTTAGTAAAACTATTGAAAAATATGTTCCCAAAATTTTAAATGAAAATTCCGGCTCGTTCTATTGTTATAAGCCATTGAGGGGGGAAATAGGGTTAGGACAGCGTTTTCTCAATGATTTTCATGAATTTTTTTATAGTATAAAAAATGAATATAATTTATTGAAATTTTGAGAATATTTTATACATATATTTAAGTATATACTATAAAATTTTTGAAGAATTTCCTTGAAAAACACCGAAGATATTAGCGACCCCATATTGCAGGTCACAATCAGACTCAGCATTTTGCTATTTTTTCAAACGCGTTTTTCTGAAAACGACTTTTTTTGAACTTGCGTACACGCTAGTTTGAAAAGTTTTCAACCAAACGTTTTGAAAATTGGCAGTTACTTTCTTCATAGTATTGCGCTCTATATGAACCTAAAATCGGAATATTATCATTATTTAAAGTAATTTTTTTTTACAAATAAAGTTGTAAAAAATGGCAAAAAATCATGCTTTTTTCACCCCCGTTTTCACCCCTGTAAAAAATGCAATTTTCTATTTTTTTGATAGCATTTAGGTTCATATAGAAGAGAGACATATAATAAAAGTAAATTCCAACCTCGTTTGATTTCAGATGAAAATTGCAGCTTCCAGAATGTACGCAAAATGCTGAGTCTGATTGTGACCTGCAATATAGGATCGCTAATATCTTTGGTGTTTTCCAAGGAAATTCTTTAAAAATTTTATAGTATATACTTAAATATATGTATAAAATATTCTCAAAGTTTCAATAAATTATATTCATTTTTTATACTATAAAAAAATTCATGAAAATCATTGAGAAAACGCTGTCCTAACCATATTTCCTCCCTTAAAGCTTATCGTGTTGCTTAATTACGAGAGTTTCAAAAATATTTCATCGACGTTAAAATTTTATCGTAAATCCGAAAAAAAAATAATTTTATTCAGTAAGTTTTCAATCAATTATCATTGTATTCATGGATTATTTTTTCAATTATATAGAAATACACTTTTCATGATTATGTACGGGAACGGTTAAGAAACATTTTTTCATGTAATTAATTCCATTAATTATAGAATTTTCAATTGATCTGGATTTAATAATATTTACTTATTTATTTAATTTCTGTGAAAAAAATACATTTTTTTATTGTTCCCTATAATTGCCAAGATCAAACCAACTGTTTAAAAATTATATATTGAATACAAAATCATTCATAAAATCCTGTTGACTGGCGATCTTTTCATTCCCCTCACAAGTCATTTTACGCACTTTGCGAAAATAACACAGCATGGATATCAAGCAAATGAATTTTTTTATTAACGTCGATGTTAATCACCGTGAATTACGTTAGGGATCTCACGTATTGTCTGCGGGCCGTTGTTGCATAAAATAATTATCTTGTCTTTTATCCATACTCCGGTTGCATTCGTGTGACTCGATGAATTTGATATATAGACGCATGTATAACGGGTGTAATGTTACACAAGAGGTTGTTTTACCTTGGCAGTGAATAAAAATGATTTGAAAAACAAAAAAGCCATTTTTATCATTTTTTAACTTATTGAGGTAATTCGTTGAGGGATTCCTTTTTACCTGACAAGTAATAATATTAGATGATATTTTTTATTTGTTTAAATATAGAAATAAATCTTGAATTTCAAAGGTCCTTGATTATTATTTTTATGATATAATCAAGCGGAATAATAAATTGAGGTCGTTGAATCGTTCACACAGTGGGAAATATAGATCCGTCTACCGATATATACATGTATATATACGATGTATGACATATACGCATATATAATCAACGGTAATCGATGAAAAGTTCTTCTTTCTCTCTCTCTCTCATTATGCCATGACCTCGTTACCAGTTACCTTCGAACGACACTGAAAGCGATCACTTTTTTTTTTTTTAGTTTCAGCAGTTATATTAGGCCAATACATTCGCTCATTCAACGAGTTTTTTAACGTATCATTGACATTTATAAGCAGATGTATACGCCTCGTAGAAATTTTGCAACATAACTGCAGGCGTGCAGTTATGCATTGATTTTAAAGTATGCTGCATCGATGAAAAACACTACTTAACACTTCGCCTGTAAACGTTTTTTCCGCACCTCCCGTCTGTGAACGTGGGTCTTTCGCGTCCGGCTATTATTTCACCCCCTTAATGCACTCAAAAATTCTGAAAGAATTCATGCTACTGTTCGTAATATTCATTTTGAAGTGCTAATTGTAAAATTCTCGAAATTTTAATTTTTTCATACATTTTTTTGTTAAATAAATGAAGAGATTTGCAAAAAAATTGTAATTTACAAAAAAAATTGTAAATCAGAGAAAAATGGAGATAGCGTAATTTTGCAAATCGCAAATTAAAGGTGAAAAGTGTAGCTTTAAGAAAAAAATTATTTCGTTTCGTTTGTTTGAAGCTAAATGTTTAAGTTTTAGACATGAAAACAGGCAATAAATTATGTACGATGCATTGCAGGTACAAACCAAAGGTGTTTTTGCTCGGACACGAAAGACCCAGGTTTACAAACGAAGTGTTAATGATTCTACTGCTAAAATAATTTATAATGAAAATAACAATAATGGCAAAAATGTGGAAGAAAAAAAATTTCAATTGAAAATACATGTTTTCGTTGTATTAAAAAGTAGCTGTGCCCCGCGCTTTCAACCTCGTTAAATTTCCGTCCGTCGATTCAACATGCCACCATCGCTTCTTAGGGTCATAGCATAAAGTTATATAGCGTAAAGCCTTCCTGAATAAACGGGCTATCCGATGCAAAAAGAATTTTTAAAATCGGATAAGTATTTCCTGAGATTAGCGCGTTCAAACAAACAAACTCTCCAGCTTTGTTATAGTATTAAGATTAACGTAAGAATGAAGCGAATTAATTAATGTAAATAACAAAAATCGTGAATGAGAAAATAATTAATGTTTAAAAAAAAACTAATATCTGATATTTGAAAAATTTCCAATTTAGTAAAAGCTCTGTCTGCTTGTCCAAAATATATTTTAACTGACTTTTGCATTAAAGTGAATTACAGTGTCCCGTGGAAGGTACCGTTGATTTATATAGGAATATAAATCTAAATGATGCATTTTTGTATTCACGTTTACATGACATCTGTACATTATGCAAAGATCTATGTCGTACAATTTAAAGAACGTCTCTCCGATGAAGAGGACTCATTAGACTAAAAGAGTTGAGGCAATATAAATTTCAGTCTCGAAGGAAAAAGTCACGCGTATTATATATAGAATACGAGCCTTGATTACAACGAGAAAGAGAGAAAGAGAGAGAAAGAGAGAGAAAGAGAGAGAAAGAGAGAGAGAAAGAGAGAGAAAGAGAGAGAAAGAGAGAAGAAGTCTAAAATATATCGTAAAAAAAACAACCTCGTGTTTTGCAATGCCTTCGGATAAGGGTATACCGAAAGAGAGCTCATCCCGTGAAAGCTCTCGCTTTGGACACACAAAAAAGTGTTATCAGTGCATACAGAATGGCCTGCATTTATACACGTATGTATATGTACAATATATATATTTTTTTTATAAAGTGTTTGCCCGTCTGCCTTCTATACTGCGACTCATAGTCGTCGCAATCGGTTTCGTTATGTCACGTAAAAATCTTTTCCACATTTGGGACACTTGTTTCCCATAAAATATTTCGTACATTCATCGAGTTTTTAATTTTCTTTTTTCCCTCGCATCGACTGAAAAGCACATTTTCAATTACAAGTAGGTAGAATGTCGTTTTATAACGAAATAAATATTTATATTTATTACAAAATCATAAAAATTATGGTTTGCCACAATATTGCGAATAATTTGTCACGATATAAATGAATTTTATTCACGTATAGGGAAGAACACAGTTTGGTGAACAAGAGAATCATTAATATTTATTTTACGACTAAATAATTTTGAATATTTTTTACCAAACAAGAAATAATTTTTGAATAATTAAATATGAATAATAATTTGTCACGATTAATCTATCACGATAAAAATGAATTTTTCTCACGTATAGGGAAGAACACAGTTTGGTGAAAAAGAGAATCATGAGCATTTATTTTACGACTAAATAATTTTGAATATTTTTTACCAAACAAGAAATAATTTTCGAATAATGAAATATGAATAATAATTTGTCACGATTAATCTATCACGACAAAAAAGGAATTTTTCTCACGTATAGGGAAGAACACAGTTTGGTGAAAAAGAGAATCATTAACATTTATTGTACGACTAAATAATTTTGAATATTTTTTTACGAAACAAAAAATAATTTTCGAATAATGAATAATTTGTCATAATTAATATCTCATATTAAACATTTTTCTAACCGCTGGAGTACTTTTTTGAAAATCTTTCCTCGCAAACTTCATACCCAATGCTCTTATCTCACGTGATCTAACAAAGCACACTTGTTCCATAGACGAAATTTTGTTGCACGCAATAAGGGCCTAACTGTACTTGACAATGTTCCATCCTGCTTCATCTTAGGTGAACTATTCTAACCCTTATATACTTTGGCTCGAGTCATCAACACTTTCCTATGTATAGGCACATATATAACTATTCTGGTGGTACGTGCTTCACTCTCTCAAGGCGACCCTCTCGGGATTCAACTTGGTGAAGCCTTCATTTGCGCTGTTTACTTATTAAGAAATGCATCTCAGCATATACCGTGTGTATTATACATATGGTGTATAAAAAAATAAAAATGACAAACAAGGATCTTTACATTTTTTTTACTTGAATCACCTTTTTGCCGATCGTTTCAATTTTGAACAATTTTACACAAAAACATTTTTGTTTATCTTTGTCAATGGAAAAAATAATTGAAAAATATTAAACGACGTTTCAGTGTTCTTTTAAGTAAAACGAACTATTAGTCTAAAAAAATGAGTTGCCTTTATGGCAACTCAAATGAGTAAAACGAATTATTAGTCTAGAAAAATGAGTTGCCTTTATGGCAACTCATTTTTCTAGACTAATAATTCGTTTTACTTAAAAGAACACTGACACGTCGTTTAATATTTTTCAATTATTTTTTATAGAGAAAGAGGCTGAGGCTGAGAAATTATAGAGGTACGGCGTTTTAAAAAACGCTTTACCTCTATAATTTCATCGAATAAAACAAATTTTCGTTAAGGGAGGCAATAGGGTTAGACGGTTCAAAAAACCGATTTTTGTTTTATTTCATAAATTGTTAGTAAGACTATTGAAAAATATGTTCCCAAAATTTTAGATGAAAATTCCGACTCGTTCTAATGTTATAAGCCATTAAAGTGAGTAGCTCTCCTTCATGCCCCGAGCGCGCCACGTGTTTCAAACGCGTTTTTCTGAAAACGACTTTTTTTTAACTTGCGTACACGCTAGTTTGAAAAGTTTTCAACCAATCGTTTTGAAAATTGGCAGTTACTTTCTTCATAGTACTGCGCTCTATATGAACCTAAAATCGGAATATTATCATTATTTAAAATATTTTTTTTTTTGCAAATAAAGTTGTAAAAAATGGCAAAAAATCATGCTTTTTTGTTTTGACCCCTGTAAAAAATTCAATTTTCTATTTTTTTTATAGCATTTAGCTTCATATAGAAGAGAGACATATAATAAAAGTAAATTCCAACCTCGTTTGATTTCAGATGAAAATTGCGGCTTCCAGAATGTACGCAAAATGCTGAGTCTGATTGTGACCTGCAATATGGGGTCGCTAATATCTTCGGTGTTTTTCAAGGAAATTCTTCAAAAATTTTATAGTATATACTTAAATATATGTATAAAATATTCTCGAAGTTTTAATAAATTATATTAATTTTTTATACTATATAAAAATTCATGAAAATCATTGAGAAAACGCTGTCCTAACCCTATTTCCCCCTTAATACGTCTTTTTTTTCTTCAATTTACCTATACCGACAAGCATACAATTTTACAAACTACTTCCTGTTCTCATGGTTATCAGCTAGATACCTCAAACTCGAGTCGACTGTCCACGTTACTCCACTTATCGCACTGACGAGTTTTCCACCGCATCTGACACATAATGAGAACTTTTTGTCGCGGTAATACAAAAAACCACTTTTCAATACTCCTTTCCTTATTTTTTCAAGATAAAAAATTATAAGAAGTTCGAGTGGGAAGGTTATTATTTGAGAAAATAAACGCGCCGGAGAATGAACAAATTGTCGTTTCTGCAACGCGATTTAGGTGTTTGGCAACTTGGGGAAAAAAGTTTGATAACAAAAAAAGCGGAAGGAGGAATACAAAAGGAAACAATGAGAACGAACATTGAGGCGAAACACCGAAGCGTGACTCGATCGGTTTTATGTGAGAAACAAAACGTATATATAGATATATAGGTATGACTAAATCGATATAGCAACAATAATGTTTGCGAGTCAAACAACTTGATTCTCACCATTCCATTCCAGACAACACACGTATGGTATGAGTATACGGGGCATTTCAGGCTAAATCAATGAAATTGTGATCCTTAGTATTTTTAATTTCATTTTTTTTTTGGGTGATCTCAAAAATTGTATATTTAAGGGGTCATGCGCAGTCAAGATTTTCAAAGAAATTTTTTTTTATTTTATTTTCCCAATGTACATATATTTAAGTATATACACAGAAAATTTCATGTCAATTTGAAAAATATTCACGAAGTTACACGCAGATTTGTAAAGACGTCTCGAAGCGTTTGAAAGTGGTAAGTTGTCAGTTGGAATGCGTTTTTATCAAAATAGTGTTTTTAAAGGCGGTGAGGAAGATTCCTCGGAAACGGCCAAACCGATCAGTCTCAAATTTTTACACAAGCTTTGTAAACATATTTTCTTAGTGATTAATCTTCGATTAATCGCTAAGATTAATCGATTATTTTCTTTCACTATTTCACATTTTGTTTTGTTTAGGTTCATATAGAAGAGAGACATATAATAAAAGTAAATTCCAACCTCGTTTGATTTCAGATGAAAATTGCGGCTTCCAGAATGTACGCAATATGCTGAGTCTGATTGTGACCTGCAATATGGGGTCGCTTATATCTTCGGTGTTTTTCAAGGAAATTCTTCAAAAATTTCATAGTATATACTTAAATATATCTATAAAATATTCTCAAAGTTTCAAAAACTTATATTCATTTTTTATACTATAAAAAAATGTATGAAAATCATTGAGAAAACGCTGTCCTAACCCTATTTCCTCCCTTAATCAAGAGTGTGCCATTAAAAAAAAAATTGATAATGGTCAACAGCCTTAATTTAACGGTTTCGTCGATAACGCCCGAATTTTAGTTTATAATAAAATATTTCTGTAAAGTGTTTTTTACCATCGAACTACAACTTACTAAAAAGAAAAACGAACATTAAACTTGTTGGGAATCGAGAGAAAGGGAGAGAGGTCGATTTAGCGTTGAATGCCCTATATATCCTGTAGATATATGTTGTTCACGATAAAATTGCATTGGTGTATCAGAGCTAATGGTAAAACGGATACTATTTCCGTATACTTGTAAGTTTCAATTTCTCAAAACATTTCACTCGCGCGTTCCATTTGTCGAACTTCGGATAAAATGGAAAACCCGCATATATATTCTAGTCATGTATTAGCCGAGTAACGAAATATATTCGATGGAAAAGTTCGTTCATCGACTTTAGACAGATTTGCCGGTTTCAATGCACTCTGTTTCGTCCGCGAGTTTTCAACGAGCTACATTCACTCTCCTTTAACAGCACTTGTATTCGTAAATATACACACATGTGTCTATAGTGTACATATATATGTAGAAGGCATTTCCGATGAGTTATCGTGAATTTAGAACATGTCCAATGCATTTTCAGAGTGTGTACACCATCGGTTGACGGTGAAAGTTCATATAAACTTTCAAACGAGAAACTTTCTGCCCAAATGCTTTATCCACTCGCTCTAATGGATAGAAATTTGAAAAGTCTCAAAAGTATCAATGTGGACAATGTGATCGATCAAGAGATATGTGAAAAGTTAGAATTTTAAGGTGAATGTATGAAACGTTATTAAATATGTACAGTTATACTCAAATGTACGCCATTGTTTAATCGCACAAATGAGTAGTGTAAAAAAAAAAAGATAAATACCAATGTACGCGAAGTTTGTTAATTTTATTGCGATTGTCCAAAAGGTACATTTCCATTGGGTGCTTTTCCAATATACAAATTTAGTACGGTGATCTAATTTTGAGTTTTCACTGACGCAAATATTAATTAATGTTCATTTAAAAAATAAATCTATTTATTTATTAAGTAATTTCAATGTCGACGAATTTATTGAACCGTTAATATTATTAACTTATCAGCGAAGCCGTGGAAAAACTTTCGACCGAAAAAGAAGAAAAAAAAAGAGGAGCATTATTGCAAATTTAATGGAAAAAACTAAATGAAAATTAAATCTTTGGAAAAATTACAATGAACTATGGAATATTTGCGCGAATTCTATAGTAATCGACTTATTTCTTCGCGTACATTTGCCAGAGCGAAAAAGCATAGTTAGCCCATTTTGATAACGTAAAGATTATAGAGTTAATGTTAAAAAAATACAATACTTTTCGCGTACACAGCTCTGTCTGACCAGACACAGCCTTATTCCCCCTCACCGATCGTACTTTGCATTATTAATTTATCACCAACGTCTAGGATTATTTAATAAGCTTTTAAGAAGAATTAAAACTTGAGTGCCTGCACTATCGCACCTTTTTTGCCCCCTCTCGGCGGTACAAAAGATTCTGAGCAACACCTGCGCACAATTTTTTTTAAATTTCTTATTTAATCGAACGTTTCCCAAGTCTTTATCACTTGGCTCGCACCTGCTCGCGAATTTAAACACACAAAAGCCTCTGTGATTACGTATAATAATGTGAATTTGTTTTTTGCATAAACAAAAGAATTGGACAATTATTTTACGAGACAAAAAAAAAAAATTCTTCGAGTAGAAGAATAATGATTGTTAAGCCTCGTTGGTGAACGTCGCGTCGACTACTGGTTCACTAAAACGTGCGCGACGAACTAACCGAGAGAACTGGAAAATCCTGTCACTCTGCTATCCCCTCTTTCGATAAGCATCGATGTATATACTAGCGGTATGTGTTGAACTATCGAATAACTTTGTATATATATATATATATATACATCTTGATATACCTATAGATAATAAAAGTATGCTCTACGACGTATCTCCAGCGGATACTCCGTTCTTCTCATTCTAATGGTTTAACCGTACATACATATACATTTATGGGTATTCGTTCGAGAATAACGTGGAAATAAAATAAGTTTCAGTCTCGTATCAAAAGTCCAATAAGACAAAAGATCACGTCAGAAATGAATTTTCCGACTTAATGGATCGAGCAAAGTCGTGAATTAAGATAAATCGTGACGTGAATACCAATATACACGTCACAATTTAAAAGATTATCCCAAATTACACAATGACCAGAAGATATAATTGTATTGATTCCTTATCAATATAATCGATTATTTGTGTTAATAAATATATTATTGACAATACATTTATTAACACACATAATGAATTACATTAATATTGAATCGATACAATAATATCTTTTGGTCATTGTGCAATTTGGTATAATCTTTATCTGTACTATCAATAATACGTTCATTAACACACATAATCAATTATATTGATATCGAATCAATACAATAATATCTTTTGGTCATTGTGTAATTTGGGATAATCTTTTATCAAAAGTTTTACCGATAAAGATTAAGGGGTTATACGCAGTTGGAAATTTAAAAAAAATCGTTTTTTTTTTATTGCATTTTCGGAATGTACGTATATTTGAGTATAATCTCTGAAGATTTCAAATCGATCCGGCAAATATTCTTGGAGATACATGCATGTTTCTAAGGACGCGCGGAGCGTTACAAAGTAGGCGGCTTAAACTTTGAATGCGTTTTTCTCAAAACGGTGTTTTCAAAGTCGGTGAGCACGATTTCTCAAAAACGGCTGAACCGATCGGTTTGCAATTTTAACACGACCTTCTCAGATATATTCTTCGGGTATCGATCGAAGGAATAAGATTTCCGATAATTATTTCTATTTTTTTTTTTTCAATTCAACGACAAAATTTTGGTCGAAAATTGGATTTTTTTCTTTTTGGAGCCGTCATTTTGTCAATAATCAAAATTTTGACCATTCCTTCGATCAATACCTAGATTTATCTATCCACTCATAGAATCTTTTTGGTTTTTTCATTTTGCATAATCCAAACCGGAGATATCGTGCTCACCGCCAGACACCTTTTTTTAGAGGAGCTCCCGGAGATCGGTTATAGCAGCTTTGAAAATCATTATTTTTACAAATAAAAAATATGAAAAAAAAGTTAAAATTTTATTTTTATATTTTTTATTTGGGGCAATTTTTCTGAGTTGCTGATGGTAATACAACTGACATTCAGTCAACACAAAAAGCCGTCTGTAACGACACAGGTTTTCCGCAGTTTCCCTGTGCCCATGGCAAATGCGGTACAGTGTAGCTAAAACGTCTGCGGACGTAATGGAAGTTCTGTTAGCTTAGCGAAGTGCGAGTAGGGAGTGATAGGAGGGAAAATGGAAAAAAATGGAATTGAGAAGGGTCATATGTAAAAACCTGAAAGACTATACGTCGGAATACACAATAACAATAATAATAATAATAATAATAACAATAACAATAACAATAATTTGTACTGGAAATATCAAGAACTTTGACTTTCAATAATAATAATGCCAAAAAGTGATTATTAAATGATCTCCTAAAAATGTTTGTTAATTCCCTATTCAGAAATCTCTTGTCATTTTGTTCAATATTTTTGGATATACTTCAATTCATTTAATATATTATGTAAAAGTTGAAATGTTTTTTATGAAAAATGAGAGGGAATTAGGAATTATTTATGCCAGAATAGAATTGCTTTGTGTTAAAAGGATTTTAACAATCTTAACATTTTTCTCTCGAGATTCTTCAGGACGATATGAAACTAGTCAAGAAATGGACCTTGACATTTTGTGAGTAATAAATTTAAGACTTATTAAAAAAAAAAAAGCAAAAATTCCCAGACAATAATATTTCCGGGCGCTATGACATTTACGAGAATCGACAACAACCCAGGATACTCAGTAATGCACATTCGTGCCATCGATCGTTTATCTCGGTATCGAGTACAAAGCGTATTTCCATACCTATTCTTTAATGTAACCAAGGCATTTTTTTTTTCTTTCCCTTGATTTCATGACATTTTTTTACGTTTCATAATAATATCGCGTGTGACTTTTAAAGCAGTAACCATTGTAAACGTGCATGAATTGCGTGGTCGTCTAGACGTATCGTTACGTCACCGTCATCTCGAACGAGTAATTAGATCGAGATTAAGTTCGACTTATCGTGGATTCTCGTGTGAATTTAACATTTTTTTTTTTTATCGTATGGATTATAATTTGATGAATAACAAGGTTTTTTTAATACACTAAACCGAAATTGCTGTCACACTCGAATAAACGTTTTATTCGAGTGTGACAGCAATTTCGGTAAAAGTGTAATAAAAAAAAAATTGTTATTTATATATATATATATAAAAAAATGTTGAATTCACACGAGAATCCACGATAAGTCGAATTTAATCTCGAGTGTGTACGAGGTCTGTTCAAAAAGTATCACGAATTTTTAAATTCCGCGGGCTACGTATATTCGATTTTCGATTTTTTAGTGGCGTTCGGTTGGTACTCATGTCCCTCGCTTATGCTGAAAAAATCGGCCATTTTGAATGTTTAGTCAATTGTTGACAGCTATTTTGGTTAGACGTGTTTTGGCTTGTCTACGATTTTTGCTTATTCCAAAAAATGGATCAAAGAATCCGTATCAAATTTTGTGTGAAAAACAAAATTAAGTGCGCGGACGCATTTCGAATGTTGACTGTGGCATATGGTGAAGCTACCTTGGACCAAAGCAACGTTTATCGGTGGTACAAAATGTTCTCAGAGGGCCGAGAAGATGCGAACAACGAAATGCGTTCCGGACCCACGAGCACATCAACAACAGACGAAAACATTGATGAAATGAAGAATATAATATTGGCCAATCGTCGAATCACCGTTGGAGAAGTTGCTGAGGAACTAAAACATATCGATTGGCTCGTGCTATTCGATTTTTACCAATGATTTGGGCATGAGACGGGTCGCCGCAAAATCGTGCCAAAATTGCTCAATTTCAATGCGAGAATTAGTCGGGAAGCAGCTAACGCAGAGGCTACTGAGTCGCTCATTTAACGGTGTCAAAACTTTGAACGCGTTTATCTCCGAACTATGTTTTTCAAATCGGCGCCCACGATATCTCGATAACTAATGGACCGATCGAGATCAAATTTTGCACGTACCTTAGGTAGCCTGTTTCTGTGGACTGGTAGCAGAATTGAATCGAACAGTAATTTTGCCGACATTTTAAAACTCGTCGAATACCGAAAAATGTATGAAATATCATTAATGAAAGTTCAACAGGCCGCCATTTTGTCAAAATTTTTTATTAAGTACCAATTCTGCTACCAGTGCTCAGAATACTCATACAGATTGAGAATATATATATTTTTTTTTTTTCAGATGCATACAACATCGTCCAGAGTGGGCGCCGATTGAGGCGGCTTTCGGCGCACCATGTTGCAACAAGGCAAAAAACTACATGAAAATATTTAAAATAATTTTTTTTTTTAATGTACAAGTATTCTCTAAGGATCAATGAATGCACGTGTAAATTTTCATCAAGACAACTTCAACGGTTTAAAAATTATTGCACGTTAGAAATGACGTCAAAAATCTCGCTCTAGACCAGACTACCGCGATAAGTGAGGGACATGAGTACCAATCTAACGCTACAAAAAAATCGAAAATCGAATATACGTAGCCCGCGGAAATTCAAAATTCGCGATACTTTTTGAACAGACCTCGTACATTTTTTTTTTTTTTCGAGTTTAACATTCTTTTTTATAGTACGGATTATAATTCGATAAATAACAAGTTTTATTCTATTACACTAAACTGAAATTGCTATCGCACTCGAATAAAACGTTTTATTCGAGTGTGATCGCAATTTCGGTTTAGTGTAATAGAATAAAACTTGTCATTTATCAAATTGTTATTTATCGAATAAAACGTTTATTCGAGTGTGATAGCAATTTCGGTTTAGTGTAATAGAATAAAACTTGTAATTCATCAAATTATAATCCATACGATAAAAAAGAATGTTAAACTCGAAAAAAAAAAAATGTACACACTCGAATAAACATTTTATTCGAGTGAAATAATCGTAATATCCCAAGCGACATTTCTTTTTTACTTTGTCCTCACAAATCTCATACCTGCGATAAGAGAAAATTCTAAAATAGTTGGTTTCTGTTGGAAAAAAAAAAACACATCGTTATCGCGCCAAACCCACATATCGTAAATGTATATCTATATATGCTATATGTACTATATACGATTACCAAGGTTTCGCATACATCAGAATAATATGAGAAAATTAGCATAGGAGGATACTAAATCACCACGAAATACCCTGCTCTCTCTCTCTCTCTCTCCTTCTTTCTCTCTTTTCACCGCTCTAAGCGATTTCGTAAAGATCCTTCAGGACGGTTAAATCGTTTTTTTTTCTTCTTTTTTTCATCCTTCTTTTTTCCTGTTTATGCTCCCATTTTACTGGTTTCTCCTCTCGTTTTGTATGCGGTTCTTCCCAGAGCCACGAATAGTAAACTTTTCGCTTTAGCGTTTTACGTGACGTCAGTGGTTGCGGTGGTGGAAAGATCAACCCTGCAGCTACCAACGAAAGGAAAACGAAGAAGAAGAAGAAGAAGAGGAAGAAAGTTCGCGCTTTCCGGAGTATTCCTAGTTTTTTCTCTCCATTTATGAATCATTCCAGGTTAAATTTACAGGATTGTGATCTGCACCGTTCTTTTTCATAACATTATTGTCAGCTGCTATAAAAAAAATATCCTTACATTGATTTTCTGATGTTTTCTACATTGCTTTAGTTATCAAGGAAAATGTTGAATTATCAATGTTTTTTTTTTAAGTATAACAAGTAACAAAAACTATCAGAAGCAAAATGAAACTGGAATTTTCTACATAAAAGAGTTTAATAATGAAAAATATTAATATTTCCCTTCAATGATTATTGTGGTAGAAAACTATTGATAAAATTGATTAATTCAATCGAATAATATCCACTATCCAACATCAATCTATAACGCACTAAATAGAGGAAAAAGAAATGATAATAATCGTAACCTTTTCGTTTCATTCTGGAATCCCTCATACGTATATATTAGGACGATTTTTTTTTCGACTTTTTTTTTTTCAGTCCCACCCGAAATTTTGTTGGATATGTCGAAAAAGAAATTCCCTGAAAGTTACAGCACTCAATATTAATTCTAAGTACTTTCCCAAAGCGTGAGAAGATTTTCCATCTAAAATACACGTAAATAAAATTTTTTTTTTTTCAAATTTCTATAACTCAGCCGCATTTTATGCTATCATATTGTTCTTGGTTTCGATTTACTCAAAATAAAACAATCTAAAAAAGTGCCTTTTGCGGCGAAAGTGTAAATTGTACTGATGAGTTGGTACGGGTCACTGAAGTTGATTTTTACCCAAAATTCTCGTTTTTTTGCTGTTATCTCCGAAACAATTAACATTACGAAAAAAGTGTGAATGAAAAATTTGTTGGAAATTTAATTTCCTACAAAAAAGGTCCTATCGACCCAATTTCTTAGATTAATATTTCTTGAGATATTGAACTTTAACTTATGAGTAGTATAAAATTTATAAAATATGAAATATTAAATAATAAAAAAAATAAAAAATAAAAAAAGTTCAATATCTCAAGAAATATTAATCTAAGCAATTGGGTCGATAGGGCCTTTTTTATAGGAAATTAAATTTCCAACAAATTCTTCGTTAACATTTTTTTCGTAAAGTTAATTGTTTCGGAGATAACAGCAAAAAACGAGAATTTTGGGTAAAAATCAACTTCACTAACCCGTACCAACTCACCAGTACAATTTACGCTTTCGCCGCAAAAGGCACTTTTTTAGATTGTTTTATTCTGAGTAAATCGAAACCAAGAACAATATGATAGCATAAAATGCGGCTGAGTTATAGAAATTTGAAAAACAAAAATTTGATAACGTGTATTTTAGGTGGAAAATATTCTCACGCTTTGGGAAAGTACTCACAATTAATATTAAGGGCTGTAACTTTCAGGGAATTTCTTTTTCGACATATCCAACAAAATTTCGGGTGGGAATGAAAAAAGAAATAGTCGAAAAAAAAAATCGCCCTAGTATATATATATTGCTCTCTAAAGTCCGAAGATTTATTGCAGTGAAAACACGAATATCGTGAGGGAAAAGTCTCGCGGGTTCGGAAGCGCCAGAAACCGAGGAAGCTCAAACATAGAAATGGCAAAAGAAATCCTAGTTTGTGATCTACGTGAGGGGAAAAAAAAATTCATGGTTTTATACACGTCTGAGATGAGTTTGATGCCCTTTTTCTCTATTTCTCTGACTCTTTTTCCACTCGAGTGAAATTCTTCTTCGTGTCGTAACAAATCCACAGAGAGGACGGTAGATAAAATATCTAATGTCCATCGGGTGCACCCGATGTGCTTATAATCTTTCGCGAGGCAAAAGAAAACTCCACCGACTGGAGAAAAGTGTAAGATCGTTTTTTATTTATTTTCGAGTACACTATCCAACGTGTTACACGAAGCTGGATGCCCTTTACTCGTTCTTATAATGAGATATAGAGCTACAGTGTTGAGCATTTGAAGTGGAATTTAAGAATTGCACTTCGACGATGCACCTCCCAAGGAAGACAATACTCCAATTTCTTTTCACCTGGTTATAGGCCCTGCTGAATAATACATCCCCGATAAAAATAAGCCCGATCGGTACGGCAGTTTTCGAGCTAGCCCCGACAAAAGATTTCCACTTTAACCCCCTCCCCTGCCACTGGGGGGTTGCGCATCCAATTGCTCCTGGAGCAGTATTCGTCCCTCTCCGTAACCCTTCGATTCAATACCATATTCACCCTCTATCGCATCCGCAACCCTTAAATCACGAAGTCGACGGATCACCTGATTTTCCACCCCGCCACATTTTCGTTGCGCACGCGCGCAATTGTTGACCAAACTGAATGAAACCCGTTTCGTTTGAAAGATTATTAAATTTCCTCCAATGTACTTTTTTGAAATTTTCAAAATCGTCAAATTTTCGCGAAAATCGACGCATTTACCGCCTTCCACTTCAAATGCCCAACACTGTATATAGTGTATTATACGAAACTGTTACTCCTAGTCTCGTAATCCCTAATTACTCGTACTGCAATTAGTACGAGTTATAAATATTTAATATACATCTATGTTTATGTTTATGTGCAAGGATACATCGCTCTGTATTACGCTCAAACAGTACTTTACTATTAACTATTTTTTTTGTTATTAAAAAATTCACATTCTCACGTGCAATTCCCTATAAATGTATAAATCACTAAACGTAATATAACGTAGGGGTTGAATGTAATTGTAGCTTGTGGTTAGATGGCAATAAAATGTGCTTTTCGAGGCGCGATGCAAATCGAGTAATAATTGACCGACTCCAGCAGGAAATGGCTTTTGGTTAGCTCGCTCCCACGATCCGAGATATACCGGACTGAGCTGCTAAGCAATTTCGTGGTGTCTACATATGTACCTTCCGGGTATAATCAATTCATAATATTGTTCAAACGTACTCTTGTTCTCCGCTCTAATGCTCTCGTGTCTCTCTTGAGAGATGAAATTTGGTCAGGCTCTGTTAATGTCGGTATTTGTTTTCCATTTGGCACCTGAAATCGTTGACGCATATTCAAACGTGTAATTAAAAGTCCATTACAAATTGGACTTGTCAATTACGTGAAAATCTACTAATTGAATTTTTTGTTTATTTAACTATCGCGAAAATTATACCAAAATCTAATAATTCCACTCCAAGTGACATTTTTTTCAAGTGTCAGAGAGAGTTTTTCCAGAGCGGTCAATATAAAATTTCAAATTTTATCTGAACAACATAAGAATTTTTGTTTTAATTTTAATGATCGTCAAATTTATCGTAACTCCCTCTTCACTCTACTCGAATTTACCTAACAAAATTTCTGCTCAATGTTAGAATTTGAAAAATGTCATTTCAATTTCTGAATTATCATTATTTATGTGTAACAATTTTTTGTCAATTTTTCCACGAACTACAGGAGTCCAGGCTGGCACTGCCGCGCACGTCACTAGTACAGTACTTAACGTAGATTTTAGCACATGCAAATAACGACTTTGTTGAAGCACACACTCGTGTTTGCAACTGCACCCACACGGAATAACTCCGCTTCGCGCTACTTCAGCTAAACGATGTTCACATGCACATTGTACCCAAGAGCTCGAATAAGGTAACTGAGAGAGTGGCGAGAGAGAAAGAGAGATTTCCAACGAGAGATATATTCGACAATTCTCGTTACGTTACAGTTGTAAAAGCAAAGTCTGAACGAGCCACTCAGCGAAATTCTGTTTGTAATAATATATTAACTGCGTTATCCGAGTTACCCTTTCCAGTACTGCAACAGCAGACATTTATATATTTAAGAGGAAGGAAACGGGATCTATAGTCATCGGAACAAAGTTGATTCATTCGCTGGCTAAATATATGTATAAACCTTTTTTTTCCTTAGCTTTATAGGGAACGATTGTTACTTAAAGTTTCTCATTTGTAAATTCACCGAACAACTTTTAATTATTTCATGAAAATTCTTATAAATTGCGCTTCCTTTCTTTGAAATGATAAAAAAAATTATCCCTTTTTTTGGCTTCAAGAAAGAATAGATTAAATAAAAGCGCAGATTACGTAAAAAACTTTTTTTTTTCTCTCATTATTCTCGTCATCAGGGTTCACAATTGTTATCGTGAAAAATTATTCAAGGATATAGAGCGTGAAAAAAAGCATATTCGCGAAAAGGCAAGTTGATTCGTCAAAGGGGAGGCACGAATGGAGCATTTTTACGAATGCTGATGCACGCGAGATTACGAGATTTCGCGAAATGGAGGTTAACGAGGAGTCAAAGAGAAAAAATGCACGAGAATGAACTTCTCTTTGTCTTCAAACTCATTATCGAAATATTGATTGCTCTAACATCTTGTTAAAATACGAGATCAGCGCGATGGAGCACATTCGTCAGATAATGTAGATTATATTTTTTATATCATTTTCAATTTTTTTAGATTCATGGATATATCCATTTAAGGGCTCACGTACCCCTGAAATTTTCAAAAAATCCATTTTTTTGCCGATTTTTGGTCTTTATACTCTTGAGAATTACAAAAAAATACTTTTAAGAAAATTCTACTCCGTTACAACGTTATAGGAATAAATGTGACCGGGCATCGGGCTAGAACAGCTACCTACCAGAAGCTTTAGGGGGGGAAATAGGGTTAGACGGTTCAAAAAATCGATTTTTTTTTTATTTCATAAATTGTTAGTAAAACTATTGAAAAATATGTTCCCAAAATTTTAAATGAAAATTCCGACTCGTTCTATTGTTATAAGCCATTGAGGGCGGAAATAGGGTTCGGACAGCGTTTTCTCAATGATTTTCATGAATTTTTTTATAGTATAAAAAATGAATATAATTTATTGAAACTTTGACAATATTTCAAACATATATTTAAGTATATACAATAAAATTTTTGAAGAATTTCCGTGAAAAACACCGAAGATATTAGCGACCCCATATTGCAGGTCACAATCAGACTCAGCATTTTGCTATTTTTTCAAACGCGTTTTTCCGAAAACGACTTTTTTTTAACTTGCGTACACGCTAGTTTGAAAAGTTTTCAACCAATCGTTTTGAAAATTGGCAGTTACTTTCTTCATAGTATTGCGCTCTATATGAACCTAAAATCGGAATATTATCATTATTTAAAATATTTTATTTTTTGCAAATAAAGTTGTAAAAAATGGCAAGAAATCATGCTTTTTTGTTTTGACCCCTGTAAAAAATTCAATTTTCTATTTTTTTGATAGCATTTAGGTTCATATTGAAGAGAGACATATAATAAAAGTAAATTCCAACCTCGTTTAATTTCAGATGAAAATTGCGGCTTCCAGAATGTACGCAAAATGCTGAGTCTGATTGTGACCTGCAATATGGGGTCGCTAATATTTTATAGTATATACTTAAATATATGTATAAACATTTTATAGTATATACTTAAATATATGTATAAAATATTCTCAAAGTTTCAATAAATTATATTCATTTTTTATACTATAAAAAAATTCATGAAAATCATTGAGAAAACGCTGTCCTGACCCTATTTCCCCCCTTAAACGCGTTTTTCTCGAAACTACGTCTTTAGACAGTGGTCAGCACGATAATTCAGTCAATTTTTAATATTTTTTAACTTTTTTTGTTTAAATCTTGATAATTATTTTCTCTATGGTCTGACGAGAGGTTTTTTTTATTTTTTGGTTGGAAAATTTTTTATAAATTATTAAACACCAATTACTTTTTTAAATTGCATACTAAAGTTTAGAATACTGTAATTTTTTTATTTTGAAGAAAAAAAAATCCCTCCGTCAGCCTATTACTACTGCATTATTTTACTATTAATTTTTTTTTTTTTGTAGATTGAATAATTTTTGGTGAAGTTATGATGTCGACAAGGAGGCGCCACTGTTTTCATCAGTAGTCCATTTAAGCCCGTAAAAAATAATAATTCTTATAGTTGAAAAGTTAATAAAAAATGTGACATCAACAATTTGATTTTTTTTTCACCATATAGCCTATATAATAATTTTTCAAATTTACTCGTTTTTCAGCGCGTGCAGCGCTATGTGAGCCTTTAACGATAAATAAAAAAATTGCCTACGTCATGTAATACCAAAATTGTAATTTAACAAAATTGATTCACGACAAAAAATGAATTGAGGGCAGTGATCATTCGTGTAACAAAAATCATTAAAAGTAGTTTAGTAATGAAAAGTTTATATTTAAAAAAAAATTGATTTTAATGTTCCGAGCCCTTTTCTTTATGATTTATTACTCACAGTACATTTTGTTTTTTTTTTTCCCTATCTCCCAGATCGAATGTAGCCTTTCATGTATATCCATGTATTCCATGTATGTCTATATTCTTGTTTTATAGCCTTTTTTTTTTATAGTACATATCTATCTATAGAAGCTAGTTTTTACAAATAAAACTCAACCGCGGTAGACCTATTCCGACACCGAGGGGGTGAGGGTTAACAACAAACGATTAATCGTGCTCGTAAAGTTGTCGTGAGGATCGACGAGTTATGCAGCTCTATAACTACCGAACTCTCTTCGTATATAACATCGTACTAATACACGTAACGTTACGTCAGTTCGACCGTAGAACACAAGGTATTTCACACAACATGGTATAATTTACGTAAAAAGAAAGAAAAACCATTTTTAAATTCACCAACGGTGTCGTGGAAAAACGAAAATTAGCAAAGAATCAATTTCTAAACAAGATCAAGAAACGCTTTTGTCCGTAATATTTTTTTTTTTTCCGTAGGCATTATTCACGAATTCCTAAACATTCTGACGGCGAATCGTTTCGTTTCAACTGGAATGGCTCATATATTTTTTTAATACGTACATCCGATTGTCGAACACAGGATCGACGGATAGAAATGTGGAGGTGAGAAAAAAGCAAATATATAAATTTATTATACATATATGACTGAACGAGTCTCGAGTTTTGGAGCGCACACACATCAAGCAAGGGAGGCTCATCGCGGCCCGTCGGTTGGCATCGGCTAATTGGTCGCTCTCTCGCGCATCCGCCGACCCGGGGCTTTAATTACTCGGCAATGTCCAGTTGTTTTTTTCGGTCTTGTTTTTTTTTTTTTTTTTTTCGACCACTTTTCGTGTAACAATCCACGGAGCGAGGGGGTTGCGGGTTTCGTTGAACGATGGCGCAGGTGCCTTTTTGACGCACATGAAGGTTTGGGAATAAAAAAAAAAAAAAGAGAAGCCACAGTTCATAGAGCGACCGATTCGCTGGTCAGCAATTTTTTTTCGAAATCTCAATTGATTAACGATGTGCAATTTTTTCGTTGCTTTTACGGAGTATGAAAAATGCGTTAAGGTTAAGTGATTTCTAAAACGACGTAGTACGAATTTTCATTCTATTCTAATCATTTCTCTTTTGCTCGGTCATATTGAGTCCGGTTATTTTTAATTTTGGAAATTTTTCCGTTGCATTTTCACCATCAGTGAAAACCAATGTCCAAGGAACGCGATTTTCAGTGATAGGTTTTGGGAAAGTAACAAAAGTAAAAAGTGCATTTGTGGACGTTTTCTTGCGATTAACACTAAACGTACCAAACGGGAGTCAAACGATCCCTTTCAAAATTTACTCCAAAATTTGCACATTCATTGTTATTGCTTTCGTTCATCTGAAATTCTGTAAATTTGTGTGATTATTTTATTACAAATCAGAAGTTATGTTACGAATTATTTGGTTTAATAATTAAGAATTTCTTTCGAAAAATAAACGTTTATTTCATAAGTCGTCAAATAACTTCTTATGTGCCGGTACGTTTACTGTTAAATGGAAATTTCGTTATTGAAAATAGTTTCTACTTTAAGCTTTATATTAAAAGGCTTTCGAAAATTCGTTCAGTAGAAAAACATTCTGTTTTAAGTTAAATATCCTATATATGTATTAGGGCGATTTTTTTTTTCGACTATTTTTTTTTTCACTCCCCACCCGAAATTTTGTTGGATATGTCGAAAAAGAAATTCCCTGAAAGTTCCAGCCCTTAATATTAATTCTATGTACTTTCCCAAAGCGTGAGAAGATTTTCCATCTAAAATACACGTAAATCGAATTTTTTTTTTTCAAATTCCTATAACTCAGCCGCATTTTATGCTATCATATTGTTCTTGGTTTCGATTTACTCAAAATAAAACAATCTAAAAAAGTGCCTTTTGCGGCGAAAGTGTAAATTGTACTGATGAGTTGGTACGGGTCACTGAAGTTGATTTTTACCCAAAATTCTTGTTTTTTTTGCTGTTATCTCCGAAACAATTAACTTTACGAAAAAAATGTAAATGAAAAATTTGTTGGAAATTTAATTTCCTACGAAAAAGGTCCTATCGACCCAATTGCTTAGATTAATATTTCTTGAGATATTGAACTTTGACTTATGAGTAGTATAAAATTTATAAAATATGAAATATTAAATAATAAAAAAAATAAAAAATAAAAAAAGTTCAATATCTCAAGAAATATTAATCTAAGCAATTGGGTCGATAGGACCTTTTATATAGGAAATTAAATTTCCAACAAATTTTTCATTTACATTTTTTTCGTGAAGTTAATTGTTTCGGAGATAGCAGCAAAAAACGAAAATTTTGGGTAAAAATCAACTTCAGTGACCCTGTCTTACCAACTCAGTGCCCTGAAAGGCACTTTTTTAGATTGTTTTATTCTGAGTAAATCGAAACCAAGAACAATATGATAGCATAAAATGCGGCTGAGTTATAGAAATTTGAAAAAAAAAAAAAATTCGATTTACGTATATTTTAGATGGAAAATCTTCTCACGCTTTGGGAAAGTACTTAGAATTAATATTAAGGGCTGTAACTTTCAGGAAATTTCTTTTTCAACATATCCAACAAAATTTCGGGTGGGGACTGAAAAAAAAAATAGTCGAAAAAAAAAATCGCCCTTATATGTATACATATATATATTAGCAATTATGCACGCTGTTATAATAAGCTGGTGTTCGATACAACACGTCGGGGCAAGCTGTCGATGTATATTCCCTCCCTTCATCACCAATGGGGGATCACACTGTCTCGTGCTCGCGTTTCTAGGGTGTGTAATACTTTATTGATGGATGATGCTTGAGAGCAACAGGGAGGCAAACTGTCTCAAGCCTTTGAGAGACCAGACATCAATATATATACTAATACACATCGATATATCAATCGGTTAATATATGGGGCAAACCACGTCAAATTGGTCATCCATAACTAAACCGCAATTTGAATTTAGTATGTCTGATAATTAATCGAAAGAACTAGTGATATAAATAAATGAATTAATTCCCCGACTGCTCTCTCTAACGTGAATTCTAATTTACTCTTTTTTTATGAATCATTTAATTTTCCATTTGAGGCGAAAATTTCTATTGAAAAATAAAAAATAAAATTCACTTTGGAAATGAGAAAAAAAATGCCACTGAAAGACTGTCGATGTTAATATCGTCGACGACGAAATTTCACGAGAGTACTTAGTCGAAGAAATGGATAATCGAGAAAATATTTTGCGTCTCATATTCCGAAATATTACATAAAATGCGACATTAACCCGGAGTACGTCTCGTCCATTGTCAGAGCGTCGAAGAGGACAATGAGGCAATGGAAATCAATGAACTATCAACCGGATATCCAGAATCTTTAAGACTCCAATCTCTTCTTATTGCTCCAAGATATATGTAGTCTATAAATCCGTCGTCGGTCTTTTTATAACCCAAGATTTTAATATGTACCGTGTGGGAATATTTCATAAAAAATTGCAAACGAGAGAATGAAAATGGAATTTCACCAAGGTAGCAATAAAGATAAAAAAAAAAGGTCATAACGTTTTGGTCGATATGAATAAGTTGGCGCCACAATCAGTGAGATTATGATTTTCAAAATCTTTCATCGATAAATTTCACCCTTGATATTACATTACATTACTTTACTTTATCCATTTGCCGATATGAAATATTCAGTGAGGTGGAAAAGAAAAAAAAAAATTATACACCCCTTAGGGACGTGGAAAAAAAAACATGGTAGGTTTTACGAGGAAAAACCTTTATTCTTGCATCACACTCGCCTTTCTTCGGCCCCATCACCCCTCTGCCCTTCACACCCTCATAATTCTTAGGGCTTATAAATTATTCCAACACTTTAGGAATTATGGGCCGGGGATCGTCAGAGGTGTGTGATGTGTCGCTTGCTTTACTTAGCGCCATCCCTCAGCTTGTGTTACACGTTGGTATATAGTGCCCTATGTGGGTGGGCCCGTGTGAAATAATCAATTGGGTGGAGAACGTGAATGGACAACGTTCTACCTCTATATATATGAATATAAATATAGATATAGATATATTTATACAGGATGTTGCAAAACTAGCACGTCAGAGTAACACGGGACTTAAATTGGCTGCGGACCTATCAGAATAAACAAATATGACCTCAGTAAAAGTATCTCATGGTTTTCAAGAAAAATCGTTTTTTTTTTATTAGTTGGAAAATCGCTACCCACTACTTGTTATTCCGCTACCAATACTATGACAGTCCAAATTGTAAACAAATTAAAGTCCAAATTCACACAAAATCATAAAGTGGTCGGAAACACAAACGAAAACAGCGAGATAACAGAAATAGCGATTTTCCGAAAAATCATCTATTTTTCATTTTTCGAAAAATCGCTATCTACCACTGGTTATTCCGCTGCCATTCCATGAAAGTCCAAATTGCTATTGGGTAGCGATTTTCCAAAAAATCGACAAAGACGATTTTCCAAAAAATCGACAAAGACGATTTTTCTCAAATCCATGAAACTTTTACTGAGGTCATAGTTTTGGTTTGATACATGATGTTGAAGTTTGCAACGTTGGAATGCAACGAAATTAGATCTTGTACATAATTAAATCCCCTTAAGATTTGATTATCGATGGCAAAAATCGTTAATACGTTTTATTGGGGTCTTCTTCAAGGACCTGGGCCTAAATGGGCACGAGAAGCAAGAGCAATACTGCAAATGAAAATTTAAAAACCTATTTGCATTGCGTTCCAACGATGCAAACGTCAACATCATTTTGATACGTCCGTAGATAATCAAATCCCCGTGTAACTCTGACGTGCTGGTTTTGAGACATCCTGTATTAGTATCACGACTATACAACCTTATATACACATAGCCGCGGAAAACTCGTAGATTTCAGGACCCTGAATTAACGAGTGATATTAAAACCAGATTAAATCAGTGAAATAATGTTTTAACACCCAAAAAAAAATCACCGTTGTTGAATTATCGCTGTGAGCCAGCACGAAATCCAATTAAAGGTATATCTACGGGACTACGATCGAACCGAGTGTTACATATAATATAAATATATCTAAATTTAAACGTATATATATACGAGGTCTGTTCAAAAAGTATCGCGAATTATGAATTTTCGCGGGCTACGTATATTCGATTTTCGATTTTTTTGTGGCGTTAGGTTGGTACTCGTGTCCCTCACTTATGCTGAAAAAATCGGCCATTTTGAATGTTTAGTTAATTGTCGACAGATGTTTTGGTTAGACGTGTTTTGGCTTGTCTTCGATTTTTGCCTATTCCAAAAAAGCAGCTTCCATTGCGATGATTGAGCTTTGGTTTCCACGTCATAACCATAAACCCATGATTCGTCACGAGTTATGACCCCCTCTGGAGCAAATTTGGGTCGTCGCGGACCGAGTCCAACAGCTCTTTAGCAATGTTAAGGGCGGGGTAAGGGTTTTCACTTTCGAAAAATCGATTTTTTTCTTTTTGTCTTATCTTATTGTTTAACATTTCAAGAATATGTCCTTAAAATTTTAAACCGTTCTAAGCAATATTCTTGAAGTTATTGTCTTATTAATCTCCTGGCCTTTAACGCTATACCTCTAACAGCTGCGGGCGGACGGACTAGCAGTGCACTTTGGACGCGTTTTTCTCAAAACTACTTTTTCAAAGTCCGTGTTCACTGCCATTTAAAAACTACTTGACCGATTCATTTCAAACTTTGTACACATTTTCTACATATAAAATACCTCCCCCCAACGTTTAGTTAAATTTTTTCTTTTACATTAAGGGTGTTTCCTACCCACAAAGTGGCGGAATTTTTCGTGGAAAATAACAGTTCACACTTTAGATGGCCGCCAAAAATTTTTAAATGAAAAAAAAAAATTATCAAAGAACGCTGGGGGGAAGATTTGATTATAATTTGACTAAATTTTCATGGTTTTCCATTTTCAGTTAATTTCCGGCCGAGTTATAGTGAACACCGCAAATTGTTTTTTTTCCAAAAAGCTTCCCCCACGTTCTGGGGGAAGCTCTGTTACGGGCTTATGCTTCAATATTTCTGCATGAAAAAATTACGCATCATTGTCAAAAGTATGCTCAATAATGTACAAAAGGTTCGAATAAAATTGCTCAATCCATATTTGAGAAAAAAAATCGCAAAAAAAGTGTTTTTTTTACGCTGAAACCCTTACCCCTCCTTTAACGCGACACTGTTTTTCTTCGAAATTGAGCAATTTTGGCACGAATTTCGCGGCGACCCGTCTCATGCCCAAATCATTGGTAAAAATCGAATAGCACGAGCCAATCGATATGTTTAGTTCCTCGGCAACTTCTCTAACGGTGATTGGACGATTGACCAATATTATTTTCTTCGCTTCATCAATGTTTTCAGCTGTTGTTGATGTGCTCGGGCGTCCGGAACGCATTTCGTTCTTCGTATCTTCTCGGGCCCTCTGAGAACATTTTGTACCACCGATAAACGTTGCTTTGGTCCAAGGTAGCTTCACCATATGCCACAGTCAACATTCGGAATGCGTCCGCGCACTTAATTTTGTTTTTCACACAAAATTTCATACAGATTCTTTGATCGATTTTTTGGAATAGGCAAAAATCGAAGACAAGGAAAAACACGTCTGACCAAAACAGCTGTCACAACTAACTAAACATTCAAAATCGCCGATTTTTTTCAGCATAAGCGAGGGACACGAGAACCAACCTAACGCCACAAAAAAATCGAATATCGAATATACGTAGCCCGCGAAAATTCAAAATTCGCGATACTTTTTGAACAGACCTCGTATACTTTGATATTTATATAGCGAAAGTGCGGGTGGATGATGTGCGCGCGCGATTTTCAGTGACGCACACAGGCCCGCGACCCGAATAACGCGCGAACGATGCGTGTTCTGTCTGTGACGCTCCTGGGGCTTGCCCCAGGGGCAGAACACATCATCCCCCCACGCGATACATAGCATCAGGGTTTTGTCGCAGGGTCCAGAGAATTTCCACGCTCAAGAGAATCCCGGAGAGAAGACATATATATATATATATATATATAGACACGGAGAAAGACAGAGGAAGAGAAGATGAAATAAAGACAAGCAAGCGCACAAACATCCGGACGATCGAAGGAAAAACATTTCTGTTTTCATATCTATCAATTCACTCACGCAACGCCTTGATTATAAATTTTCTGGATGGATTTTTAGAGCAGAGAGAGATAGAGGGAGACGCCAGGAAAATCGAGATATATAAAGAGGAATTAAGAAAAATCATACATCTATAAAGTTTATTAAATAGCTTTCTTTTTTGGAAATTAACTTGCAAAGGTGTTTGTTTCAAAGTTTATCACAGTTTGAACTAACGAATGGTTTACGTATAAGTTATTTTTAAGTGATTTTTACATTTCCTGTCTCAATATATTGTAAATTAACTGCAGGTTTATCAATGAACATTTGTGACATTAAGACTATGTAAAGTTCAGTTTTTTTTTTTATTTACCGTCGATATCAGGACTCAAAATACTTATCGTCCAATTTAACATACCATTGAGGCCTTACTCTACGTAAACAGTTTGATTCATTGAGCTACGATTTTTTAATGATTTTTCTGCAGTAGTTAAAAATCGAACAAGCGAATTTCGCGAATGTAACGTTTTTCATTTTTCGATCAAGTTGAAGTTTTCACGCCCCACAACGAATTTATAGGCAAATAAACTGGAACGATTTATTGAAATACAAAAATAATATATTTTTAATGAAAATCTAAATTATTGACAAATAAAAATCCAAAACGTTAATTCGAAAAATCCTACAATCAAAACCCATGAGAATTTATTCCATTACCTACCCCCAGCCGAGATTTACTTTTCCCCACCCGTCCTAATTAAGTCCAGCGCATGAATTTTTCCGCAACGAACAACATCAATGACGGATATATATAAAATTAAAGGTGCTCGATGACGTCAGAATTTTCAAAATATATCGATGCCCTTCCCATCCCGCGAGACTCGCCGAGCCGCGACAAACCTCGACCCATCACGTTTCGCTTTTCTGTATGCACAGAGAATAGTGGCTTGACATCTAACTTATCGAGATACACACGTTAAACAGTCGCCGAGACATTAAATTATAGAATCAGCCATAAATGTATGTATCCTGAATTTTTTAATATCTTGAATACGAAAAAATCGCTGCTTTTGGTAAAGACGAAAGATTTTCAAAACATATTTAGCCCCAGTTTGATATTTATCAGAAAGTATAATGAAAAGGTAAATTATTTCGTAGCGGGACGAGAATGAAGATAAAATAAGGAGAAGGGAGCAGGGATGAGCGTCGAACGAATAAGAAAATCATTGAAAATGATCTCGGTCAAAATAATTGTGAATATCGCAAAGAAATTAAATTTCTCATAACAATTTAACAGAAAGCAGCAATTATTATTCACTTACGAGTAACTAACTGTTTAATAATTAGTGACGTTTCAAAATAGCGATGATAATAATTATAAGTATTAATGATTATTTATGTAATATATCAATTTATATTTTCTCATAATGGAGATATTAATTTTTTTCAGACTTCAATCATTCGATTATTTAGCGTTGAATAATTTCAATGATTTTTTGTAAAAATAACTCTCATCTCTAGAGAGGATGCATCGGCACAAGAGTGGGGGGGGGGGGGGGCAGAGACGTATCTCGGTTGAATGACGTAGGTCCCGATCGAGAAGCAAACTGACGGTGATATCGATCGATTTTCACTCGACTGTGAGCTTGTACATACGTTACGTATAACAAGTTTGATTTCTATCTCCTTCCCTTTTCCTCTGTCTTCGGCTCTGACGCAACGTCATGGAATTCAACGAATTGAACAACGGTATAAATGACTTTTTTGTACGAATTCGTTGATAACACACTTTTTCGTGGATTGACGAGTCTTGAAAAAAATTAAGTATGCAAATTCTGGGACAAATAAGACTAAGATAACAGGAAAAGTATACAAAAGCCCTGAGAGTTCAAATATGGAAAGGATTGAAAGCCTGAAAGTTCCTCTCTCTCTCTCTCTCCCTCTGATCGCGTACTACGCCCAACTCCCTCTCTTTTTGAGCGAATCGACTATATGACCAACATCAGTCCTGGGAAACCGCAGAGAGAGAGAGAGAGAGAGAGAGAGAGAGGCCAGCCAAGCAGTAGCAGAGACGATTCGTATGGTCAAACGTCGTCTGTGTTACGTAGAGGGAGTTACCTACACACACACAGCCACACACGTATCTATATTCACTGCAACGCGGCTGCATCACTCAGAATGCACTTCTGGCAAGGCAAAAACCCCTCGAGCAAAAGAAAAATATATGAAAATAATATAAAAACCTTTCCCTCAATCGGCAATTTGACGAAAAGAACTAAAACAGACTTTCATTGAAAAACGAAAAAAAAAATGCACGAACAGAAACGAGGATACTTTCATTTAGAAGAGAAGCAAGAAAAATATATTTTGTCCAGAGAAAATACATCTCCAGAACGATAAAAGCTTTTTCGAAGCTTTCATCGAATTTTCAATCGCACATTAGTCGTTAATAATGAGAGAAAAAAAAACCCTCCCTAACCGAAAAATGCCGGAAAGGAGCGTAAAAAGCTTTTAACAACGAATCACAAAGTGCGAGACCCACAAAACAAACTACAGAATGAAACTACCACCTTACAAACGAAATTCCAATTGAACACAGTCTCGCAGCACTTCTAGAACAACGGGAAACCCTTCCTCCTCCACACTTTCGGAAAACGAAAGGAAAAAAAAAAGAAAAAATCGTAGCTTCTATATTTTCTTTAAATCCCGCCATTAACAAAATGGCGCCGGTACCGAACAATATCGAGCGAAACACTGATGCATTTTTATGAATTACAAGATACACGTACGCTCGGTGTATCGACGATTAAAATCGATAACGTGTGCCGAAAAAGCACGCCAATAATATCGGCTATAGTAAAAACTTCATTGAGAGCGTAACGATTGGAATAAATGATTTCACTCACCAGAAATGATATTTACAAGTTTCTTGACACGTTCGTGCTCTGACATTTTCGTTGAGGCGCAACAATACGCGGAGACGCGTTTTCGTAAAGCGTTAAGCTCGTCGCGAGCAACGATAGCGATTAAAGAGGCGACGACGATGATATTCACGGCGTTAAGAACGCGAAGTGAGATAAAAACGTGATCGTTAACGAGTAACAAACGATTGAACGTTGGAGCGACACAATCACGACCAGCAGAACGAACTACGGGACCCTGATCGTGAGGGGTTTCGCCGCGAGAGCTCGGGCAAGTAGTACAAGTCGCGCTGCGGTCAGACCTGACACCAGTTACCGCAGAAATACCAGTTACAGCGGAATAATTAACGTTAACGGCAGTACTATTATTATTATTGTTGTTGTTATTATTATTAACGGAATGTTTCGAATCCCGGTATCGCAGCATCTCCCATCGAGGCCACCGTGCTTTTTCAAATATTATCAAACTATAATGGCACTGTCTCGCAGTGCCGCTGTCACTGAACTCTTTGCGGCAATTCGTTACGCGCCTCGACATCGTAACATCGTTGACAACGAAAGGGGTGGAGGCCGGGGAGTAGGTCGGGGAAGTTGAGAGATCAAGTCCGCAGGAGTAGGAGGAGCAGGAGAGTACCTTTTTTTTTTTTTTTGTCAAGAAACCTTCCTAACTCCCGTGCAATTCCCGTGGAGGTATTGCCGGGATAAAAGGTCGAAAGGGAGATGTTTTTATCTGTGACTTTCGCGCGAGACACCGTTTAACCTACAGAAAGAGGCAGAGAGATAGAGAGGTGGGAGCGTCGCTGACTAACGACGAGGAATCTCGTGAGGAAATAACCGGACACGGGAAAGCCTCGAAAAAGCTCAGCGGGCTTTCCTCCGACGCAAATTTCACCTTACGATATTGAAACTTTTGGTGCACGATCACTTGGACACCGTGAAAACAAATAACTACTTTTCGTTGCTCCACGTTGAAGACTTTTGGCTGACAATATCTCTGACGGTGCGTGTGTTTTTAATGTCTCTGTCGCGTGCACGGTGTACCCGCGTTGCGGCTATCGTTAAAGGTTTCACGAATTTCTTTATCCCCGAAACTTTGGCAACCCTACGTTCTTTCCCCGTGGTTACACCAGTCGCTTATTTTGTTATTGTCACTTGAGGTGGAGTGATGTGGGGGACGGGGGATCCGAATGAAAAGCGGATGTACGAGAAAAACCTCTTTCGTTATAGATGAATTCGGAAACGGTTACGCGTTTTCCGTCGCCGTGGACACAGGATTTTTTCCGAGGATTGCAACGCGAAAGAGGCGGTGGCGCGGTTGGGCTTAACCGTGTGTGAAAACGGGCCAGGCCAGAGAACGGAAACACGGACGTTCACTCGACGTTAGCGCGGCAAGGAGACGCCCCAACGCGGCGTTCACGGTTCGACGTATCGCGAGCTCTCTTTCTCTCTTTCTCTCTCTCTCTCTTTCTCTCTGTTTCGCCCCCTCGCCCCTTGCATACACAAATACAGGGAAAACACTAAACGCGATACACGGACGCACACATTGAGAGTAGTTGGGGAAACATCCGACGCGCTGGCGCGATTCAAGCTGCGCTCGGGCCAAGTCGCGCAGTGCCGTGACCGCGCAAAGGGGGTTCCCCACGGCCCAGGCGGTGCGAAAACGCGGTGCTTGCCGCCGTTAGTACTAACTTTGATCCTCCTCCCCGCCTATCCTTCGTTTCTTTATCCCCCCCCCCTCCCCCCCCCGCAACGACAACGACACGAGAGCCCGGTGCGAGCTCTACCGGCGTCGCGATGCGCCGATGACGCTCACACTCACCCTCCCGGGCCGTTTTCTCTTTTCCTCCCTATTCACTTTGGTTCTATATAAATATGTATATATATATATTGTGTTTATATATGTTTATTAGGGCGATTTTTTTTTTTCGACTATTTTTTTTCTTTCAGTCCCCACCCGAAATTTTGTTGGATATGTCGAAAAAGAAATTCCCTGTAAGTTACAGCCCTTAATATTAATTCCAAGTTCTTTCCCAAAGCGTGAGAAGATTTTCCATCTAAAATGCACGTAAAACGAATTTTTTTTTTCTTTTCAAATTTCTATAACTCAGCCGCATTTTATGCTATCATATTGTTCTTGGTTTCGATTTACTCGGAATAAAATAATCTAAAAAAGTCTCTTTTTCGGCGAAAGTGTAAATTGTACTGGTGAGTTGGTACGGGTCACTGAAGTTGATTTTTACCCAAAATTCTCGTTCTTTTGCTGTTATCTCCGAAACAATTAAGTATACGAAAAAAATGTAAACGAAAAATTTGTTGGAAATGTAATTTCCTATGAAAAAGGTCCTATCGACCCAATTGCTTACATTAATATTTCTTGAGATATTGGACTTTTTTAATTTTTTATTATTTGATATTTCATATTTTATAAATTTTAAACTTCTCATAAGTTAAAGTTCAATATCTCAAGAAATATTGATCTAAGCAATTGGATCGATAGGACCTTTTTTGTAGGACATTAAATTTCCAACAAATTTGTCATTTACATTTTTTTCGTAAAGTTAATTGTTTCGGAGATAACAGCAAAAAAACGAGAATTTTGGGTAAAAATCAACTTCAGTGACCCGTACCAACTCACCAGTGCAATTTACACTTTCGCCGCAATAGGCACTTTTTTAGATTGTTTTATTCTGAGTAAATCGAAATCAAGAACAATGAGATAGCATAAAATGCGGCTGAGTTATAGAAATTTGAAGAACAAAAAAAATTCGATCTACGTGTATTTTAGATGGAAAATCTTCTCACGCTTTGGGAAAGTACTTAGAATTAATATTAAGGGCTATAACTTTCAGGGAATTTCTTTTATCCAACAAAATTTCGGGTGGGGACTGAAAAAAAAAATAGACGAAAAAAAAAATCGCCCTAATGTATATACATTTATATACATGGGGTACTATATACGTAAAGACGATTTTTGAACGGGGGATGTTTACTATACTTTGTTTTACTTAGCTGCAGCATCTCGTTACAGTTGAGTAATTTTTTTAATTTGAAAAAAATATAAGTTTCATGAAAATATCATTTATCAGGAGTGCGGAGGCTGTTTTTCGTATTGAAAAATAATTACAATGATTTATTAGCGAAAGACACTGATCTATGGGAATTTCTGTGATTTTTAAGCAACGCTATCAATAATCTATAGTGGTGAATTAATAATTGATATATGATCATTGTTTAAGGAACTAAAGGAAAATAACAACTGTCCAGAAATTTTGATAAGTTAATGGGAAATAATTTGCTATTAAGGAGGTCGTTTTTATCCCCTTAAGAATATACTTTCTATTCTCATCTCTCTATATTTGCTATTGAACTATTATGAACCTTGTTAAAAAGCGGATATCTATAAATATTGTTACTTTTATCTTTACATATCGTGTAAATATCGCGGTAAAAGGTTGGAAAATAAATGTCAACTTAATTATTCTAATATTTCGCGTGAATAACCCCATACGCAACTATCTATGTGCACAGTAGTGTTTTAACCGTGTATATACAGCTACGGTTTGTATTGCATGTACGAACGGGAGGGCGCGCTCGAGGCGGCATAGCCGAAAACCGCGACGCCGGGCACTTTGTCGCCAACTTTTCGGATCTGTCTCTCCCCGGTAGCATCGAGACCCATCGTACTTTGCTATACTCCCATCTTGTTTGTCTATCTATACTACGGTTTATTTCACTTGACGTTTGCAATTCTTTGCAAGAATTACGGGTTCTTCACGACGCGAATGCGGAACCGAGCAAACGAGTTAATTCTACGTGAATCGTAATATAAAAGTTGTACGTTCCATTTGGCATTTTTCAATATATAAGTATTGATGGAATTTAGCTAAATGAGGAAGAATTTTATCACAATTTTTTCGAATAATTTATTGAGAATTTTTAGCTCAATGAAGCTTCGATCGATAGTGAGTAATCGATGAGTGATTTATTGAAGTTTGAGGCTTGATAGGGGTTTACAATGAAAATCCCCGGACAACAAATCCTTGCGGTCCTGATTTTATTTTTTTCCACGTTCTAGGTCAGGGTGCAAGTGTGTCTGTATGTATTAGAAAACGATGTACGTATGGAGAATCACGGTTTTCGTTGAAATAGCGTTAGACACGGGCACCGTAGGCGCTTCGGGGTGACCTGAAGCCTTCGGGCACTCCGCGGTAAGAGTGACGGCGGGGTAGCGGACTAAGGAAGCCCTTGAAATCAATAGCCAGCCGCTACTGCCACCGGCGGCGGCAACTTTCCACCCCCATCGTCGTTCCTGCCGCCTCCCTGATCTCCTTCTCCTATCTGTATATATACATGCATATATACGGATATAAACCTCCTACTCTCTATCTCTTTCCCTCTTTCAACCTCGGGTTTTAGCTCGTTTGCGATTCTCGCGCCCGCGCATTCTCTCACTCTTCGGCGCAATCCCTGTGCCCCTTTGTACATGACCACTACCTCCTCGTTCTCTTTCCTTCTCTCTCTCTCTCTCTCTTTATATATATATATATATATATATATATATACCTTTTCTCAATCCGTTTCCGCACTCAGAACTTGCTAGATTGCAATGCATTTGCGTTAACGCGCTATACGTAAACCTGCTTAAAACCGATTCTCGGTCTACCAACGCCCTCTATGTTTTTTTTTTCCAAGGATTTCGCGAAACTACGTATGCGAGAGAAACGCGCGCGCGGTAGGTAGTGCAGATACGACAGAGAAGAGAAATTGTCACGGATATTTGATAATGCGGCGAGTGGCAGGGGGTCGCAAGCTCACAGCCGGCCGGCTCCCAGTACTAACGTCAGACCAGGTCAGACGGTGAAAAATCAACATAACCCCCAAAAACCACATTTGATATGGGTATCGTTAGAACGACAAAAATTGCATTTAAAATTGTATTTCAATCGGCAATTTCGAATTATGGCAGTGTTTAAAAGGCAAAAAACGTTATACATGGTAAAAACCTTGAAGCTACGATTTTACCTTAATAATGACGAATTAAAAGTATAATTTTTTTTACGAAAAATCGTAACGTTAATTATCCAAACGTGATTACGTTGAAGAATAAGCTGGAAACGAGTTCGTACATTACTAGGTAACATTTCGAAAAAAGTTGTCCAAACATTGTCCAAGGGGGATTTCAAATTTTCCCCTTAATTAGGCCCATGTCGACAGCATTAAGTACAATCTTCCAAAATGTACATTCGGGTACCTATTTCTCGTTGCGCCATCTAGTGGCGAAAATCAGCGCTAAACAAAATGTCGGAGAGAGTTATTTCTATTCGATCAGATTTCTGCTGAACCGCTTGAAACTTTTTCATTTCATCTCGCATAGCAACGTACATTACATATAGCTATAAAATATATTTATGAATAATATATACATCTTACTAAAGGTATATACGTCACGAGGACTCGAGAGATTGAAAGTTTTGATGCTTTGACATTTTACGAAGTGTATACTCCGCGAGACGATGGAGAAACACGCGAGGATAGAGGGCGCTCGCTATCGTTGATTCTGCAGAGAGGGAGAGAGGGACGCTCGGCAGAAACGCGAAATATCTATGTATAAGCTCCGTTTTTCGAGCGCTTGAAGTATCGCTACGACGACGACGAGACGCCACAATAAACGCGAGACCCTCCCTGGCTGCGGGTGCAGGAAGAGTGCAAAAGCGACCATACAGTATACGACCCTTTACTCGTGTGTGATTCTCATGCACACGCACGTATAATGGTGCAGAGGCGCAACGGCGAGGCCTTCGAGGTCCCGCAGTTGACCTACTATCGTTTTCTTGCACATATATATTAGGGCGGTTAAAAAAACTCCCTTTTTAAGTTAAACGCCGTTTTAAAACCTCGCTCCTTTCGCGATAGCTCGGTTTTCATTAGGTACAAGTGTCTCGATGAACGAGACAATATAAAAAGAAGTCTTTTTTTTTTAACCACCTTAATATATAACAAGTTACAATTTAAAGGCTTAATATGTATGTCTTCAATATCATTCTTTCCTGAAACGAATTTTCAAGAGACAATTTTTATCTTAGAACTATTTTAAAATGTTTAAATTTGCGTTATCGATGGTTAAATGTACATGAACTATCCATAATTTTTCGAATATTTCTCTAAACAAAAAGTTATATATCATCTTCCTGTACTTATGCCCTCCACCCCGGGTCATCTTCGATACCGACGCGAATATATCGAAGGTGGTCTATTCGCGAATGACCGCAACTCTGTACTTAATATTTCTTTCGCGTACCCACTCACCTCTATTTCTTCCTATTTATCCTCTCCGCCACTCCTTACTTTTTCCTCCCGCTTCTCTGGCCTCTTGTAGATTCATTTCTCTCTCCTCGTCTTCGTCCTTGGACGCTTTACGATCTGGGGAGGGAGCATCGCAACGATGGACTCTTAACCTCTTTTATTGGAGGAAAACGATGCGTTCCTCTATTTGCGTATTCGTGTATCTCCGATATTATGTACGAACTGGATATGCAAAAGGAACGATTAGGAAAACGAATTATATAATGGATTGTGAGTGGCGTCTTGTTGCACCATTCTTTACAAAAAATATATATATATAATTGATGAAATAGTTTGCCGATGGTGCGCTGTTGTCGAAGTCGCCATGGTCATTTCTATTAATTATTCTATCAATGCTTATAAGCATTCCTGACGCTACAAAAGCTCATGATTAAAAATGACCACAGAAATAACGAAATATAATTGATTTAATCTGACATTCTGTTAATCTGTCAATCTGTTTACGTATTATGCGGTTTGTCCCGCGTAACACGTGAATAAACTCGTAAACAATCGAATAATCAAGATGACGGACAAAAATGCTCAACCCCCTGTACGACAAAAAAATGTCCTTACCTTCAGAAGTTTGTTATTCGATCTTAACAGATCAGCCGGAATCCTCTCGCGACAGACCCGCGATTTTGTCATTCATATTTTTCAATTGACGCACAGGGAGTATAATATCCCTCCTCCCAAAGAAGAAAACAGCTTTTATACGTAAAAGTCTGAAATTCTGGAGAAGCGGGGCAGCAATGTAGCACGACGCGTTCGATCGGATCGAGGAGGATCTGACGTCACGGGGGTCCTGCAGGCCTGACCTCGATTGGAAACCTCGTCTCGCCGAATGTGTGTGTGTGTGTGTCTGTGCATGTGTGTTGTGTATTACTCGAGGCGTTTGCCCGCTGGTCATATATATAGCGCATACATCCGGAACAAAGTCAGCAAATAAAACGCCTCGGCTTGTTGATAAAATCCTGCTTCACGCGCTATAGTACAATCAATAGGGAGCCCGTTACTCTTGTCCGCATCCCACTAAAAATAAAGGACAATTTTTTTTTTAAATAAGATTCAGTATCACGTACCGAATGTGAATTAACAAAATGGTTACAAATTAAGGGAGCGGAAGTGCCGCCATTGTGAGGAAAACCGTATTGGCCAATATCTTCGTTACCGTGCACTTTAGGCCAAAAATTGTAATAACCTTTCTTGTAGATAATTGAATTTCCCATCTTTTTTTCTAAATAATTTTTTTTGTATCACTTACCGTTTACGACTTATACGACTGTTAAAATGTATTTATCCACTTTTTGACCTGTATCTCTCCTAATAATTGTTTAAACAATAAAATGCTTATAACTTATCTTTTAAATCCATGCATTTTCCACAAATTTCATTAAAAACTTTTTTGTCTAAAATTAATATTCTCAAAGTTATAACGCGTTCAATGTTGCGCTACTGGGTGCAAGGCTAATTAAAACGCGTTATAACTTTGAGAATATTAATTTTGGACAAAAAAGTTTTAAATAAAAGTTGTGGAAAATGTATGGATTTGAAAGATAACCTATTAGCATTTTATTGTTTAAACAATTATTAGGAGAGATACAGGTCAAAAAGTGAATAAATAAATTTTAACAGTCGTATAAGTCGTAAACGGTAAGGGATACAAAAAAAATTATTTAGAAAAAAAGATGGGAAATTCAATTATCTACAAGAAAGGTTATTACCATTTTTGGCGAAAAGTGCACGGTAACGGAGATATTGGCCAATACGGTTATCCTCAAAATGGCGGCACTTCCGCTCCCTTAATTTGTAACCATTTTGTTAATTCACAATCAGTACGTGATACTGAACCTAATAAAAGAAAAAAAATGTCCTTTATTTTTGATGTGCCACAATATTCTCTATTTTTTTTTTTTTTTATATTCTCTATTGATTGTACTACTAAAACATTGCGACAACGCAGTGTTTGTTGTTTAGGTCATTATCGCAATATCTGAGAATCTCGTTCGTAGCTTTCCGCTGACATTGAACGAACGAAGAAAAAAAAACGAACTGCGCACGAGAATTCTATCAATAATTTTCAAATAATAAATTTATTGTACCCTCTTTTGGTTTTTTTTTTGTCTCGTAACACTTTTTCTGTAACTCGCATTTGTAAGTGAATTTTTCTTTTTGTTACGCACTATCTAAAAAGTGCTTTTAAATATCCTAAAGTCCAGCTAATGATTTTGTTTTTTTTATTTTTATTTTTTGATATTTAATTATTTCTATCATCGTCTGCTATTTTCCCGCCCTTTTTTTTTTGCAATTTCTCGTTATAATCGGATTTACTACGACAGAAATAACTCGTCGAACAAACAGAGAGAGAGAGAGAGTGAGAGAGTAGCTAGGCTAAACAATCGATAAACCCAACAGAAAACAACGATTAGTCGTCAGCAACCATATGGATAATTTATGTCGAGCTAAAACTTTTTGTTTTTATTTATTTACACGTTTATAACATTGAGATGCGTCGTTTCTTTTATTTAATTTTTTTTTTTTTTTTCATGATTAAATAATCATTGTACGAATTACTAAATTTTCCGTTCACGCTTTTTAGCATTCCCTGAACTGATTCGAGGTTGTGCAACTAATAATATGTATATTTATGTCTATAAACATGTACTTTCATAGAAAAATCTTTCCGTCTTTCATTCGCGAAATGTGATTTCGTTCGACGTGATGTCGTTCGATGTGATTTCGAAAGTACTACAAATATGATGTATACGATCAATTCAGTGTGCTTCGATTTTTATTTTTATTTTTTTCTATTATTCTTAACGAAGAAGTTGGGTAAAAAATGTTCTCACTTCTACTTCGCTATTTTCATCTATCCCGTATTGTTTTATTTATTTCTTTCTTTCTATCCAGCATCCGGCAAAACGTTATTTGTACGAGGGGGAAAAAAAGAAAAAAGAAGAACCATCGAAAGTCCTTTCAAAACGTATTTTAACGACGTAAACAACGTGCGAAGAAAATATTCTACTCCTATATTTCGTATTCACTATAATATAGCTATAGTGTGTTTATTTACGCGCACCAAAGCCCCTATTTGTGAATTATACGCAACGTGAGATTCGTTTTGTTTTTGTTTTCTCTCTCTCCTATACCTTTCCTCGTTAAATTTCCCAAAAAAACAACATGAAAGGAAAGAAATGAGTGAATGCTTATGTTTTTTTTCCTTTGGGTACCGAACGATATATATGTCTGTATATACAGGGTGCGGCGCGGGAACTTCCTTATTTAAAACAATGATAAAACAAAAAGTATTGAAGATATCATTTTAATTTTTTTTTTTTACATAGAGGTACATTTAAAGTTTTTTTTTATTATTTTTTGAAAATGATATCTTGAAGGTGGCCACCGTTCTGCTCAATACATTGGGAGAGTCGAAATCTGAAGTCTTGGTCCACTTTGTCCAACATTTCTGTGTCGATCTTGGCGATAGCTATTGGAATGGAACAAAGCCCCGAAAAATTCATGAGCAACCCCTACATGCAGAACGTGTGACTGTTTGGTGCGCTTTATCCAGAATCGGCATTATTGGACCATGGTTTTTTTAAGAGAACAATAAGGCGGTTATAGTCACTTCTGAGCGTTATCTGAAGATGGTGAAAGAATTTGTTCTTCCTGAACTTGAAGAAATGGATGTAAGGGATGTGTGATTTCAACAAGATGGCGCTACGGCTCACACGACACGAATTTCCATGTCTCTCTTGCGTGAACACTTCCCCGAACGTCTTATCTCTTTAAGGTAATAGTCTGGTAACTTAAGCCGATTTTTTAGTCTTTTTTGGAGGGCGTTTTTTTGTAGGAAAATAAAAATGAATCGTTTTGGATATTTAGGATGTTTTTATTTACATATTAAAGATACAAAAAAAAATTTGTTTGAAAAAATTTAATAGTTTACTATTATTATTATTATTGATCGAAGTTGGCACCTCGAAAAAAAAGCGCGTGGGTGGCCCCGGTGATTTTGGCTCTTGATGTTATCTGAAATCAAAAATTCTTGATAATTCTTAATCTATAGACATGTCATTCTGGTCGAAGTTAACTTTAACTTCATTCGAAATTTAACTTCATTCTACTGAAGTTAAATTTCATGGATAAATAACAAAATGGCGGACTTTGGAAAAAAAAGTTTTTTTTTCCAAAGTCCGCCATTTTGTTATTTATCCATGAAATTTAACTTCAGTAGTTCCGACCAGAATGACATGTCTATAGATTAAGAATTATCAAGAATTTTTGATTTCAGATAACATCAAGAGCCAAAATCACCGGGGCCAGCCACGCGCCTTTTTTTCGAGGTGCCAACTTCGATCAATAATAATAATAATAATAAACTATTAAATTTTTTCAAAAAAAAATTTTTTTGTATCTTTAATATGTAAATAAAAACATTCTAAATATCCAAAACGATTCATTTTTATTTTCCTACAAAAAAACGCCCTCCAAAAAAGACATGAAAATCGGCTTAAGTTACCAGACTACTACCTTAAGGGGTGATTTAGAGTGGCCAGATTTAGCACCCTGCGATTCGATTTTTATGGGAATATCTTAAATCCTTGGTGTATACCAATCGTCCGAAAACCCTCGATGAGCTGAAGAACAATATTCGCGATGTTATCGCCCAAGATCGACACAGAAATGCTGGACAAAGTGGACCAAAACATCAGATCTCGACTCTCCCAATCTATTGAGCAGAACGGTGGGCACCTTCAAGATATCATATGCAAAAAAATAATAAAAAAAACTTTGATTGTACCGCTATGTAAAAAAAAAAAATTAAAATTTTATCTTCAATACTTTTTGTTTTATCATTGTTTTAAATAAGGAAGTTCCCGAGCCGCACCCTGTACATGTATTTCTGTATTCTATTCTCCCAGCTCCGCCCCGAGACTAAACGCACGACACCTTACATTTATAATTACGAAGATATATTTATACGAGTAAAATATAGAAAAGGACTAAAGACTAGGTGTTCTTTTTCGTTTTTTTGGGAAGGGGATAGAGAAGCAAGCCTTATTTCGGGATGTACATCGGTATATAGTGATTTTTCATTCCTTTTTTGTTTTTCTTTATGTCGCAATCAATGCCACAACGCCGTTAGAAGGTTATAGTTACGAATGCATATACACACACGAAGCTAAATATTGTTTTGTTTTGTTTTTTTTTTTTCTGTTCTGTTTCATATGCATCGCGTACACCGAAATTCGCTCTATCGTCGTACAATTGGTTTTTGGGTGAACAACGATTATATTATCGTCTCGCGACAAGAGGTAAGCCTCACAACAGCTCGTTCACTAATCGCCATATCTCAAGTGTAATATTATCTATTATCGATTTCACACTTCCCTCACCACGAGACAATTTGGTTTTCATGTACATTTTTATATATATATACCTTTATAAATATATATATGTATATATAAATTTTGCTTCGTCCACAAAGTTCAACAGTGCCACTGTGGCGATCGCTGGAAACTTTGGATCTGTAGAAAAAAGTCGGTGAAATAAGGAGAATGAGAACGGCGACACCTGGTTGTAGAATCGGGCGTTAAACAAAATGGCCGTTAGAAGTTTCAACTGTCCAACAATACCAATAAAGAGAATAAGCCGCACCAGTTAATGGACGGCTTAAAAAACTCTATCAGCGAATAGACACCCGTGCTAAAATGTCAATTTACATAGATATATTGTACGTGAACGCGTCCATTTACTGGAGGGGAGGGGGGGGGGGCTGTTAATTCACTGGTGAAGTTACTCTAGCCAAATAGGGACTCTGAAATACTTGCAAAAAGAACATAAGCCCTTACAAAGTTTCCAAAATTGGCCACGAGTGACGCTAGAGAATCTTCGCGTACCTGCCATACACAAATATAAATATATATATATATATATATATATTCAATGTAAAACTTTGAACGTAAATCAAATTCGGCTTTAAAGACGAAAAGGTACAAAGGCACAATAGCTCTTTAAATGTGACATCCTAGACATCTTTATTCCGAACGAATTCCGCTGTTTTTTTTTTTGCTTTTTCTTTTTCATAAGACAAACATAAATAATTAAAAATTACACCGATGCGTTTTGGTAAACTAAATGCGTCCAACTTTGCATGCAAGGAGATCGAGAGCTAGCTCCGTTGCACGAGACGATATAATTTTTATTTTCATTTCCAGTAAAAACCATTTTTGCCAACCTACGCAACCACTAAACGTTTATATACGTGTTTATTTTGTATGATTTTTTTTTTCTTTTTCATTTCTCCATTGTTTGTTGTTGTTGTTGTTGTTGTTGTTGTTTTCCAGCCATCACCCACACTCTCCCAACACCCGAGAAGAAGACATACTGCTCTTTTCTTTGCGATTGTTTTAAAAATGTTCTCTTTCATTCTCATGCAGGATGTTTTATATACAATATTTTAAGTCTAAGAGAATCCGCTTCAAACTGCACCGCAGCGTTAGACTTATTCTTTTTTTTGTATCCAACATTTTTTTTCGCCATCTTAGTCAGGCGCTAGTACGAACTCTCGGACTCGAAATTTTTGTTCTTTTTATTTTCAAATTCATCTTCGTAAGTGCATTAGCGGGTATCGTTGCGTACTGTTTTTTCTTTTGTTATCTTTGGAAAATGTGCGAATTTTTGCCTCGCACGTTGCCGGAAAACTCTCCACTGCGAAAGTTCAACGAGAACGTTGAGAGTTTGACAATTACAAAAAAAAAAACGTTAAGTACAATTTCGTTGAAATATCGAGATATGATTGTTAGCTCGTTTCGCAAAGCAACGAAAGAACAAAAAAACCAAAAATTTCGAGTCTCCGTAGTTAATTTTTTTTTTTTAACGAGAGCAATTTGGATCTCTCTAAAGAACAATTAAAGTTCGACAAATAGGTTATTAGATACTATTTTATTATCGTTTAACGCCCCGCTTCGCGATATCCAATTTTTCTCTCTCTCTCTCTCTCTCTATCGCTCTCCGCGTACACGTAGACCATGCCGATCCATAAACGTTGATAATATTATTTATTATGCACAATCATTAACGTGAGAGAAGGGAAGGAGCGGGAAGGAAAATTAAACTCAAATCGTACTTGCGATTCGAATACAAGTGACGGCATCGATTGGAATATTGGGCTGTACTGGAAAAGAGAGCGGCGGGAGGGGGAGTGGATGAAAAAGGTTCTAATAATGAATGAAGGATAAAAGAGAGGGCAAAGGATTGGTGCGCCGAGGGATGTTTTTTTTTGTTTTCCTTTTCTTTTACGGATATCTTTCGTATGCTGCTCAGATCAGTTTTCCAAGGAAATAACCAACTATGACCATTAGAACAGCGATTATAACGGTCGTTGATGTCATTGGTATTACACGAGTACTGCTCCGATCAGCTGAATTCGGCGTAGATAGACGCGTGCTCGAAGGTACGGTAACACCCTTATCCATTGCGGCATATCGCCACTTTATCATCTCTTCCTATTGTTGAAATAGAGAAATGAGGGGCCGGGAAAAAAAGGAAGAAACAAAGAATATTTCCCATGAGACGAAGACAAAGTTTGAAAACGAGATTTTGGCACGTTCTTTTTTCAATTAGGAACCGAAGTGCCATCTGATGTCGATTTTTTTATAGACAACTACGAGATTGTTCATGGTTCGGCCTGTATGATTTTGTTAACGACTTTTTTTTTACGGTTTCAACGACACCACTTGAGTTCCGAATGTGTAAGGTCGATGTGCCAGTCGATTTTAAGCTTGTAATTAAATTTTCTTAATTTTTGTTTGTCGTGTGTAAAAAATATTTTTATTATTATATTGATGCTATTTATCGTGTATAATACTAAATCCTTCATTTTCTTTTACTATTTGTGATAATAGTAAAGCACAGGAATATAAACAAATAATGGCCGAGAATAGTAATTATTCTCGAGACTGTGTAGATGTGACATACAAATATAAACACATATATTAGGGCGATTTTTTTTCGACTATTTTTTTTCTTTCACTCCCCACCCGAAATTTTGTTGGATGTGTCGAAAAAGAAATTCCCTGAAAGTTACAGCCCTTAATATTAATTCTAAGTACTTTCCCAAAGCGTGAGAAGATTTTCCATCTAAAATACACGTAAATCGAATTTTTTTTTTTTTTCAAATTTCTATAACTCAGCCGCATTTTATTCTATCATATTGTTCTTAGTTTCGATTTACTCAGAATAAAACAATCTAAAAAAGTGCCTTTTGCGGCGAAAGTGTAAATTGTACTGGTGAGTTGGTACGGGTCACTGAATGTGATTTTTACCCAAAATTCTCGTTTTTTTGCTGTTATCTCCGAAACAATTAACTTTACGAAAAAAATGTAAACGAAAAATTTGTTGGAAATTTAATTTCCTATGAAAAAGGTCCCATCGACCCAATTGCTTAGATTAATATTTCTTGAGATATTGAACTTTTTTTATTTTTTATTTTTTTTATTATTTAATATTTCATATTTTATAAATTTTATACTCCTCATAAGTTAAAGTTCAATATCTCAAGAAATATTAATCTAAGCAATTGGGTCGATAGGACCTTTTTTGTAGGAAATTAAATTTCCAACAAATTTTTCATTTACATTTTTTTCGTAAAGTTAATTGTTTCGGAGATAACAGGAAAAAAACAAGAATTTTGGGTAAAAATCAACTTCAGTGACCCGTACCAACTCACCAGTACAATTTACACTTTCACCGCAAAAGACACTTTTTTAGACGCTGAGTTATAGAAATTTGAAAAAAAAAAAAAAAATTCGACTTACGTGTATTTTAGATGGAAAATCTTCTCACGCTTTGGGAAAGTACTTAGAATTAATTTAAGGGCTGTAACTTTCAGGGAATTTCTTTTTCGACATATCCAACAAAACTTCGGGTGGAGACTGAAAAAAAAAATAGTCGAAAAAAAAAAATCGCCCTAATATATATGCCTGCGTTTTGTACGAATATAACATTTTTCAGTCGTGATTTCGGACAAACAAATGTCAATGACTGGGACATTTGCCTTACGAATTGAAACAGAAAGGATTTGAAGAGAAAAAATGTTACTTACCTTGAGTTCAAGGTATTCCTGCCTCAGTTGACTCTCGGCTACCCTCAATTGGCATACTTCTTGTGCGGCATTCTTCAATTTCTCCTCAGTCTCGTCGTATGCCTGCATAAGGAAAATACAAAAGTACAAAATGATTTTCATGATAATTCTTTTGACAGCCAAGCTGTGGCGAGATTTTTTTGTTTTACCTTAAAAGATGTTTTTGACGTATCCCCGGTAGCCTTATTTTTACCATTAGTGTTGGAATCGGATTTTGCTACAGTCGGTGCAGCTGCCGGTTTGGCCGTAGTGTTACTGCTAACAGGATTCTCGAAAATGCATTTTAGTTTGTAGTCCATCATCTGACTGGGATCTGTATCTACCCACTGAAATAAACGTAACGAGAAAATAGAATTATATATTTGGATTGATCAATCAGAAAATTATGAACGAATTTACTTCCGCGTGTAGAAAAGTTAGTTTAGGTACATCATTTTCTTTTTTTTTTTTTTTTTCATTATTGTTTGAAGTGGTTAGAAAATTAAGGTGAGAAGAAAAATGGATAAATCTATGTGTGTCTAATGAGGGTGACGATAATTCTCCAAATGAGAAACGATTTACACAGACATTTTTCATAGAATCTTTTAGACCATGGAAACTCTGTGAACAACGGGAGAATTGCAAATGTTATTTTCCTTTTGCTGTACTTACCACATTGTTCAAATTGTCATGATCGTCGCCTTCCGGCGCTACAACAGTCTGAACCATAAACTTGTGTTTATTCTTCTCGGTTGGATCGAACTCATACGGTTGTAAGCACACTGCAGGAAAAGAACAAAATACGTTGTTTTTTTTTAACAATAAAATCACTATCCATAATTTTACAGATGTTTCAATTACGTGACTATGTACCTGCAATTTGAGCTGATTGTTTGGGTGTGAGTACTCCATTGTTGGGTCGTACGCAATACCTCTTTGGGGCGGTAGTTTTTATTTTAAAATACACTCTGTTGACTGAAGGATTAGAAAGATTGATGTAAGACGTGACCGGCGCGCCTGTGAAAGGGCCTGAAAACCAAAAGGAACGTAATCATTGAAAGATGAAATTTGAATGAAAACATGAAGAAGAAATATCATAAAATGAAAACAAATTCTTATCTCAGCTTAGGAACAAGCGCGTTAATTTCCATACTAATTTTGCAAATGTTACCACTCTCAAGAAACGTAAATTGAACGCGTAGAGAGGAGAAATGAATCGGCGTTAAAGCAATTGCCAAACGATGGAAGAAAAAAAACGTGGTATTTTGCAATGTTGCAAAACGGATATAGATAAAAGAAGGCAGGGACGGCCAAGATGATGTTGGTGATGTCCATGAGGAGGGAGAGGGAATGAGAAAAGGCAGGGACAAATATATATCTACTCTTCTACGTATGTATATAGAAAATCTATATAGTGCATGTAGAAGTATAAGACCTATATATAACTAGACAAAAGGTTTGACAGCGTTGACGAATGTTTGGTGGGTTAGGTGCACGAAGTCGATCACCGGGACAGCCTCGTTTTTTTTCTTTTTCTTTCTTTATTATTCATTTCTTTCATAGGTCCGACAATGCACGTCTCAACGCGACTTGAATGAAAGGAAAACCATTTTTTTTTTTTTTTGCAAAAGCGCCATTCTTACGTCATCTTGACAAGGCGAATCGAAGAATATATCGTTTGCGTTTGCTCGAAACGAAATTCTCAATGCCGTAATCTCCGTATTTACTTTGGAAATATGTACGTAGCCCGGTTATTCGCCATGTCACGGCGTGAATCGTCTGTAGATGTGTGTGTGTGTATGTGTATGCGAGCGAGTAGAGATAGATGTGCGATTGAAAGATTTGAAGGAGCCAAAGCGCGTTGATTGCGTTTTGCACGCGGCCTCAAGGAATCACGACATTTATATCAAACGAAATAAAGAAAAAAAATTAAAGAACAATAACGATAAATTTGTTGTCAATTGAAAAAAAAGAAAAGGTTTCGCGTACCCCTGAATCGCAACTCGTTCTGTGGCTCGATAATTAAAACCTGCTCGGGCTTCGCCATCCTCCGGGCCGTATAATCTGCGAACTCTCGCACAACCGAAACGACGTTTCCAATCGAGTGTCTCGTTTACCAACGAGGCTCACACACGACCGACCGACCGACAAATGTGTGCGCCAATTTAATCGTTGTTTTTCTCTCTTTTTTTTTTCTTCGCTGTCGGTTTTTTTTTACTGACGAGCTTTTTTTTTTCCTGTTTTTTTTTTAGGTTTGTAATTTAACGTTTGCGCGACGCGGGGGGGAAAATGTAGAATGTTTTTTTCCCTTCGTTCGTTCGTTTCTTTGCTATCTTCTTTTTTTTTTTTTCACTCTTCTTTCGAAAGCCAGGACAGCGCGCACACGACACACGTAAGGGGGGGCGCCTTCACTTCCACTTTCTGGGATTCCGTTAAACTAATTCCGATTTTGTTCAGCCTTTATGAGAGCCCGAACGCGCATGCGTCATGGCGGAACGTTTTTGTGTGCGTGCGCGCGTGTATTGAGAAAAGTGTTGACTCTTGGTTACGTCACACGGGCGGCATGGAGAGGGAAGGCGACGGCAGAGCGATCTAGCGGTAATCGTTGGTAGTATTTTTTTTTTTTCAGTCATTGAAGGCGGGAACTTTGAAAAATTTAATGTTTCGTTTTGTTTTTTCTTATTTTCGTCGATTTTTTTACACTGCTAACCGTTTTTGAGTGAGCAATACGATGGAAAATTTATTTCTGTTTTGCCTGTTGCGGTATATTAAATGGATTTCAGTGGGAAAGAGATGAAACGACGTAGAAAATTTAAGAAAGAGAGCAAGGGCATCTTGTCTTAAGGTAGTTCTAACACAGAATGAAGAGTAGATGAAATTTAATGAATTTTTGGGAAAAACTAGAAAAAGTACTGAGGAATACTTATGCGAAATTTGAGACTGTTTCACCGTACCGTTTTCAAGATATCGTTTATCAAAAACTCCAAAATTTACATACGACCGTATACCTATACCGTACGAAATGAGCACTTTCCGGACATTTAGTCACCAAAATGTACGAAGGAGTAGACAAAAATTCTTGAAATTTGGCACGAAAGTAGTTTAGTAGATGAAGAATAACATATATTTTACAGAAAATTTTCAACCATACAGTAAAAAAGTATGGACTTATTAAAAAAATATTGTTTTGGGGCTAGAAGAACTCGTTAGTGAGCATGGCAACGTCGCTTTATTACGCTGGCGCGACATTCGCGTGTGTGTGTGTGTGTGATACAAATCGACGCAGCGCGGCAATACAAATTTTTCAAAAGGAAAATGCTTCGGAGTTGAATGTATAGGAAGATTTTAACGGTTTTTCATCGAGATTCGAATAGAAATAAAAATATCAGCAATAAATAATACATTTGTCATAGAAACTGTATTTATTCAAATCATTATTGTTTTGAAATTTCATAAATCTTACATGCTGATGCTTTGGTGATTTTTTATGATACTTTGATCATCTAAATGTTCAACGATAATTTTGAGAACAGTCTTATCTTTGGTTACTTTTTGTGACAAAAATGTCACCAATGAGTCTTCTTCGCTTTGGTATAATTGTATCAATTGCTCGTACGTGATTCCCAGCCGTGCAAGTTTTGTGATCATATATTTGGATAGAACGTCTTTCAAAGCTGATAATTGTTTTTTGCTTGATCCAACTTTCAATTTACGCATAAAATCTTTCAATGACTCAACGAATATAATAGTATTTTCAAATATATCATCGAAAGATAAATATTGCTCGATCAAATGTTGTAGAACGACAACATCATACATAGCTTCATGAAAGTTTCCTACGTATGAATTTGTGTCCAGAGTATCTTTCGCTAACTTGGACAAAGTAAACATTCCTTTGCCTTGACGGCCAGGAAATGTTCGCCTCAATAATTTAAGTGAACTGTGAATCCATAAGTGATTTTGCTGAATTCATTTTCTAGAGAATGATTCACAATCTCTCTTTTCCTTTCAATCTTTTATTAGACATCTTTTTGATGCTGTCTTTATTCGCGTCACTGACATCCATAACCTCACTTTCGTCACGCATACGCGCAGATACATGAATCACACGGATAACGAGTAGAGCAACGTGTTAAACTACGTTTAGTGAGCATGACAACGTCGCAGCGCGACGTGGCTGCCCGCCTCGCGCACCTCTCCTTCTATCCCCTCCCATTTCTTGTGTTAGAACTACGGACAGAGCCACCGTGCGCGGCGCGCTTCGCTTTTCTATTGAAATATATGCACGCACATAGGTTCCATCCGGTAAAAATCGTTACATTATTTTCTTCGATATATTTCTTTATCCGATGTTAATAAACATGTAGCCATAATATTCAATCAATTATGAAAACTATCATTAAAAATCTAAGGGGTAAATTGTGAGACCATTTTTCCAACAAAATGGAGGTACACTCGTCGTTATGCCAAATCCATATGTTAACCCTCACTGCCCGGTCCTGAATCCCGTTCCGAAAACATCGTTCTCGAAATTTTGTTTGAAATTTGTCAACTGGCAAGGACGAGAACCATTTTTTTCTTGATGCCTCGAAAACACGAGAGCACACGATATTCGCGCAAAGAAACCGAGTATGACGAGTAATTTAGAGTAATTAATTATACAGTATCGTGATATACAAACGAGAGTTATTATCTTTTAAATATACATTCAATCGGGTTTTTCGTTAATTTCTATATATATATATTTGTTGCGTTAGCAAAACAATGGAGCGTGTGATGTGCGATAGCCCAAGTAAAGATACGTTTATACAGGAACCTCTGTACAATCAAAAGAGTTCACCGACTTCGAGAACACCGATGAGACAAAATGAGAATAAACAACGAAAAAATGCGTTCACGAGTGGTATGACCGGTTTTAACGTTTTGCCCGCTCACATCACACCTCCATCGGGTTTAACGAAATTTATGGCGAGAAATCCATTCGAAGCTGATCTGACGAGTCGTCTTCATCTCTCCGTTATTAGTCCTACGGTTTTTACCAAGGTACTTATTTACATGATTAATTTATTTCTTTACGTATTTTCTCATTTGCGCTGTAGCAACAACACAAATATTCTACCATCCGGCAAAAATTAACAGCAATGAATTCGACAAAAGTTTTTAATACATTTTTCCATCATTCAAGGTTACTCCGACGCATCGTAATTCGCCGAGCTTCAGTTGGAGCGTCGACGAGTTGGCGCTTATTCAACCAGCAAAAATTGAAGAATATCCATTCCAGCAAATGCACTCTAATGATCCCGATCTCGAGATAGTCGCTCAAGCGGCTATAAACAAATTCTTCGCGGCTAATCAGATTATACCGAGTCCCTGGGACGACGGTAGAAAGGATATGGCTTCAAAGTCAGAAATGCTGACGCCAAGCCGCCCTTTGGAAGATTTGAATGTGACGAGAGAATCGCAAAAGAGCAAGAAGGATTGTTAGTTAATGAAAATTCCTTCAATGAGATAATCCTTGTACACCAATAATAATACACATTTATTTATTGTATTTTTATTAGGTTGGACTCAGACCGTACTGACTCTTCCGCCGGTATTACCTAAGGAACTGGAGGAGGCTTTGAAACCATATTTCACGTTTAATCAGGTAAGTTGATATTTTTTTTACTTTAGATAATTAAAATATATATTTTTGTGCATTAAGATGGAATGCAATTTTTGGTACGGAAAGTCTTGAAATTCGTACATTCAAAAATCACGCGATTTTATTTATTCTATTTTTTTCTTAATATTCTTTTCAAATTCACTACCAAATGTTGATTTATTTTTATTTGTTAAAAGAAATGAGAGGTACTTGTCCACTAAAATATCGATATAACGCTCAACAGTACTAACGATAGTAATCAATAATAATAAAATTGTATCGTATATGGCAGGATCAAAATGTGGAGAATGAGGACGCGAATTCTAGTAATAACTCGTTGAGGCGTAAATTATTTTTCAATCATGACGATTGCACCGACGAGGAGGAGGATATTTCGTTTTGTCTTTCGCCAACTAAAACCCACGGATCAATGATATTACCACCTAGTCCACCGCAGAGTGGAATGCTCGTTCATGGAACTCCTCTGAAGGTAAGACAATTTTGTCGTTCAAATCGTGTGATGATCGTGATTTTATTTTTATTTTTTCCCCTCAGGGATGTTCGTATGGCTTGCAACGAACTCACGGTACTCCATACGCCGGAAATATATCACCGCCGACCATGTCGCCCATTTGTAACGACGACATGTCTTGTCAGAGTATTCGTTCGCGTTGTCAGTTTCCGACACGTCTGGATTTCACAACCGATATGAGTATCGATATGTCTTTACGAGAGGATAAAGAATTAAAACGAATCGAGGATGTCGAGTGTGACACCAGTACGTTTTTATATTACTAAATCATATTTTTAATCTTTTTGGCATTATTATTCAGAAAATATTGTTAGTGCCTTCGGTATTGTTATTTTTTTCACATTTCTATTTTATTGTAATTTTCGAATCGTGAAAAAAACTTTCTTCGTTCTAACGTGAATCGATCGATATTTCTTTTCAGACACGTCTCCGTTTCGTTCGAAAATCATCAACGGTTGTTTGGAAATTCGTGGTGAAAAGCACGAACCGTTTACCAATGACGAAACTCACCATCCTAACGAAACCGCGGAAATGCTTTCACGCGAAACAACTCCCTTGAAACGCGTGGAAATACCAGAATCGATAATGAAAATGTGCAAGAGTAAAGACATTCTCGGTAGTTTGAAAAACACCACTCACTCGTCCAAGATTCATTCGAACGACAGTTACCCCGATCAAAATAATACGCTGTTGGGTAATTCGTGCGCGGGTCAACAGAGCGATGTTAATTCGGGTCAGGATACGGGCTATCAGACTTATAGTATGAGCAATATTACTAGCAACACCGATAATTGCAGTATCACAGCGCCAATAACGAAAAGCTTCAATTGGAACGAGAAAATTTTGTCAAACGGCGGCGGCGATGAGATACGATTGTCCGGTTGGCAGGAAAATATGATAAATATGTTTAGCTCGACGCCGTCAAAGTATACGCGACGACGAGAAAATTAAATTTTTTATTTAATTTTATTCCTCAATTCATAACCGAGATAGCTTTGAGAGCAATGGCTAAAACTTTTGGAAAGTTTCGCGAACGTTGTTTTTTTTCATGCATTTTTCAAATATATTTCGTATCTGCTGTATATAATTAATTGACGCGTGAGCATGACTGGCTTCGCATGTGCAATTTTTTTTTCTTTTTTTTTCTAGTAATCTAATGACACTGGTCGAATTCATCCAGCTGGTGAATTTTATATGTACCTAGACTACAATTTTTGATTTTCTATCAAGGTTGAAAAGTGTGTGTTTGTGCATTAATAGCATACAACCGATGTTTCACATACCGTTTCGTTTATTAGTACTCATGATTGTGATACGAAACAATTATACGATTCTATATCGGTAATTATTGGTTGTGAAAACAAAAAGAAAATAATCTTCAGCCGATCGGTGCCTTTTACCTTATGAAGTATTCTTGAATATAGTATTTTTTTGTATACCCACACATTATTTCACCCTTCTCACACTTGTAAGACTGAAATTCATTCATACATTCAGAGTGCCAAGACTAGGGATTAAATAAACAAATTGTATTTTCTCATTGAATTATTGATTCTTTTTTACTTTCTCCACATTTTATTGTCACATTCACGAAACAGTAGGCAATATGATTACGATGAACACTTAGCAGATAAATAATTTTAAAACTTCTTAATTATCTACAGAAAAAAAAATTATAATATTAATACTTTTACGATACATCATTTTATTTAGTTTTTTATTCATACTCATCGACTTCGCAATTATTTTTCGCGCGAATTTGTTTTCCCCAACTAAATATTACGTTGGCGACACTTGGGAGCTTGCAGCGCCATTATTAAGGGAGGAAATAGGGTTAGGACAGCGTTTTCTCAATGATTTTCATGAATTTTTTTATAGTATAAAAAATGAATATAATTTATTAAAACTTCGAGAATATTTTATATATATATTTAAGTATATACTATACAATTTTTGAAGAATTTCCTTGAAAAACACCGCAGATATTAGCTACCCCATATTGCAGGTCACAATCAGACTCAGCATTTTGCGTACATTCTGGAAGCCGCAATTTTCATCTGAAATCAAAAGAGGTTGGAATTTACTTTTATTATATATCTCTCTTCTATATGAACCTAAATGCTATCAAAAAAATAGAAAATTGAATTTTTTTACTGCGGTCAAAACAAAAAAGCATGATTTTTTGCCATTTTTTACAACTGTATTTGCATAAAAAAAATTATTTTAAATAATGATAATATTCCGATTTTAGGTTCATATAGAGCGCAGTACTATGAAGAAAGTAACTGCCAATTTTCAAAACGATTGGTTCAAAACTTTTCAAACTAGCGTGTACGGAAGTTAAAAAAAAGTCGTATTCAGAAAAACGCGTTTGAAAAAATACTACCAAGGAATACAAGCAATATGGAGTCGCTAATATTTTATAGTATACACTTAAATATATGTATAAAAAATCTATAGTATATACTTAAATATATGTATAAAATATTCTCAAAGTTTCAATAAATTATATTCATTTTTTATACTATAAAAAAATCCATGAAAATCATTGAGAAAACGCTGTCCTAACCCTATTTCCCCCCTTAATTGCTTATAACATTAGAACGAGTCGGAATTTTCATTTAAAATTTTGGGAACATTTTTTTCAATAGTTTTACTAACAATTTATGAAATGAAAAAAAAATCGAATTTTTGAACCGTCTAACCCTATTTCCGCCCTTAAGGAAAAAAGGAAGTTTTCCACCTCTATGCACGTCCGATCTCTAGTGGGGAGCGTATGAAAAGAGAGTCCAATTTTCCGTCGTATAATGGTTTCAGATTTCGTCAAAAGCGTCTCTGTCGTCGCTAATTACTATGTCACAATCTTTATTGTCCAAATTTCTGATCCCGCTCAATCCCGCTTCAAAAGCACGAAGTACGCAGATCTGCGAAAATCCACGAAGATGATTGGACTCCTTTACTCGAGTCTCCGTGTTTTTCATTTTCAAAATAAACACGATTTTGACAGGATGGAACATCTTTCATGAAATCAACGCATCGTTAATATTGTGAATACTAGTTTTGCGAGCGGTTTTATAAATAACGCGACAGTATTATAATTATCCCAGACGTCTTTGTAAATAATAATTTTATAAAGTAAAAAGTGGGATCAGTGAGTGTAAAAATGAAGAAGTGATCAGCTAGTGCGTGAGTGGAAAAGTGGTCCACTGCAATTGTAAAAAATGAAAAAAATTTCGAGTGATATGTCGGGAAAACGTGATTCTGATGAGAATTCCAGAATCGCCGTTTCAAAGAGTTTGGAAGAGATTGCTCCCCTCTGCAGAGACAACGTTGTCGAAAATATGACAAAGAGCTTAACAGAGGCTGGACCTGATAGTCTGCAACCGAGACTCTGGAAGATTCATCCAGTGGCTCGGCAAAGGTTTGTGCCTAGATTTACAACTTACAACATTTTTATTCCGTATGAACTTTAATAGTTTATGGATGATTAGGTTTAAACTTGAAGAATTTATGATTAAATTTTAGATAAAAACTTCAAGCATTTATATTTCGGTTTACACCGTTAATTTTTATGAATTGCCAGTTATTTTCTGTGTTTTCACCTTTCTCAATACTTCGACTTTCCTGCTGTTTAGACAAAAAAACGAAATAGCATTTCACGTTCCTCACAAAAAGCTGCTGGAAAGAATGGAACGTAAACATGAAATACCAGAGCCTCTTGTATGTACGCAGCGTACGATTTTGTAGTTCATTCATCCCTCCCGTTAGTTTATAAAATTAAATACATTTAGACCGGTTTTGGAGCCCACCAAGAAGATATAAAACAGCAAATTCGCAAGTTCAAAAGACCACTCTCCACGGAAGATGATATGCAGATTGATGTTACAGCATCTAGTCCCTCGATGTCAAAACCTATTAGAAGTATGAGACTATACTTTTAAAAGATTGGAATTTTTAACATTGATACTTCATGAATTTTTTGGTTTTTTAGCATAGAAATGAGGGTAGGTTGCTGAATTTAATCTTTCAAATAGATGTGTACAATTTTATACAAAACTGTTTAAAACGAAGCAGAATTTTTTCACGCTTTTAATTTTCATCTATACCTTGTAATTTTTGTTCCTTTATTTATCTACAGTTCAGGTAAGACCTAAAAGGAAATTGTCACGAGATGACAAAGATTTAGTAACAGGTGCAAAGCGTCGTGCTCCCAAAATAGCCAATCAATTGGAGCTTATTGAAAGTCTTCGTTCAGACATAAAAATTGGCTTTTATTACATGACTTACGCCGTAGATCGAACCTCTGAATTTTTTACACCTTATGCCCTCAAGTGAGAACATAATAACGAATTATTTATTTTCAAAATTCTACGTTTATTCGCGAGCTCATATTTCTTCCCAAAGAGTTGTTGAATACAAGGATTTGGGAAAATCATACATGACCCTCAGCCTCAGCGGAGTTACTCAATATAGTCCCGAAGAAATAACGTTCACACCTATCGTGCTCTGGGAAAGGGAATACAAGTATTATATGAAGCTCATAAAAGTGAGTATGAAAATTTGCAAACAAATTGAGAAAATTTGTCATCACACCTTTTCTTCAAAAGTACAATAAAATAATTAAATTTTATTTTCACCATCCGATTCCTTGCAGATAAAAACTTTTGTCTGTTATCGCGCCTGGAAAGCTTTCTACGTCTGGAGGAAATCCATAACGATCAAAAAATTTCGTAATGCTCGTGATCACATGGAAAAAAATCTTTTTATATCCGATCCAATTTTGAGCACAGCTCTCCTCGAGATTAAATCAATGTGTGCAATTTTCTTGGATTCTTCGTTCCTTGATTCTAGCATTATTGAAAAACTTCCGTTGTTCATGTTCGTCGAGATGCAATTTGCAAAGTTCGAATTGAATCGTGAGAAACTCGATGAATTTCGTAAAATCTCTATGGATATTGTGAATAATGCGTGTTTGGCTGCACTTTTGGATGCTGGATATACTCCGGACGATTCAAATATAACGATCGAACAAACGGCATATGGAAAATTGGGTATTGTGAGATAACAAAATATATTTATTATTTATGTTACACACGATATATATTGTCGATGAACAAGAGTTAAAAATATTTTAAAAAATCACAAAAATTCGACTACATAATCAATAAATCAAGTTTTAATTGACAACAACATTTGCATTTATTAAAAATGTTCAGGTCAATTTGGTGCGACAAAATTTCGTATGCCAAAGGATGGTATTCTCAAAATGAGTTACATCGAACAAGCTGCAAAGCGAAAAAAGTGTTATCGTCTTTGTTGGTACATTGTCCATTATATTTTATAATAATATTTCTCAATGAGACGTTAAATGGCTTATCGAATTTTTTTTAAATTTAGTTTCATTCATCTCGTTGATTACATGCAAACGAGTATGTTACACGGATTATTGCGCAATACTTACACGGAATTGTTGAAAAATCTTACTCATCACACGGCATTTCTGCCGGACGAAGCGTCTTATGAGGATGACGAGTTGGATGTAATTTTGGAAGCTCCACGTTCCTCGGATTGCGCGATACAGGTATATAAGGAAAACATGATTATAACTTGATATATTGAATTTAAAACAATTAATATTTCTATTTTTCAATTACAAGAATTTTCCAGGAAAAATAAATTTTTGTACTCGATGTACAGTTGAGAATACCTATTTGACCGAAGAAGTGCTCAAATATATTTTAAAGAATCGATTTTTTCCATTTTCTTCAATAACAAGTTGATTTATGAAAATGATAGAAACAGCAGTGGAATATCCACTTCATTTTGTGCTCATTTTCTACTATCAAAACAATTTTGGCACATTCGTCGAAAATGTTTGCATAATACTTTCATACAAATAATGTTGTATGCTTCCTTCACATATATAATGAGTAAATAATTTAGAAAAATGAGTAAAAAAGACTCAAAAAAATGAATAAAAAATTTGATCTGAGTCGATAAAAAAAAATTCTAGTTTCCATATTTTATAATGGATCTCTTGATGTCTCGAGAAGACGGTATAACAATGGAGCCCTCGGAAGAAATTTTTCGTCATGTATTGACGACACTACAATCGATGTGGGAGGAAAATTTGAACGCCATCAAACCTCTCTTATCAGATCCATATTTCGATTCCTTCACACGGTATTTAAATGTTACTAAAACAATTGATGATGGATTGATCAGTATTAAGGGAGGGGTAAGGGTTTCAGCGTTTAAAAAAACACTTTTTTTGCGATTTTTTTTCTCAAATATGGATTGTGCAATTTTATTCGAACCTTTTGTACATTATTGAGCATACTTTTGACAATGTTGTGTAATTTTTTCATGCAGAAATATTGAAGCATAAGCCTGTAACAGAGCGTCCCCCAGAACGTCTTGGAAAAAAAACGATTTGCGGTGTTCACTATAACTCGGCCGGAAATTATCTGAAAATAAAAAACCATGAAAATTTAGTCAAATTATAATCAAATCTTCCCCCCAACGTTCTCTGATAATTTTTTTTTTCATTTGAAAATTTTTGGCGGCCATCTAAAGTGTGAATTGTTATTTTCCACGAAAAATTCCGGCATTTTGTGGGTGGGAAACACCCTTAATGTAAAAAAAAAAAATTTAATTAAACGTTGGGGGGAGGTATTTTATATGTAGAAAATGTGTACAAAGTTTGAAATTAATCGGTCAAGTAGTTTTTAAATGGCAGTGAACACGGACTTTGAAAAAGTAGTTTTGAGAAAAACGCGTCTAAAGTTTATGAAGTAAAAAAGTGAAGGAAACATTTTTTTTTCCAACTTACGCAGAATCATCGATTCCAGCTTCTTTCTTTTTTTAAAATATTGTAGTGTATAGTATACACTATATACTATATACACAATAGCAATGAATAAACTGTACACCTGTTCGACAGCTGCACTGCTAGCCCGACCGCCCGCAGCTGTTAGAGGTATAGCGTTAAAGGCCAGGAGATTAATAAGACAATAACTTCAAGAATATTGCTTAGATCGGTTTAAAATTTTAAGGACATATTCTTGAAATGTTAAACAATAAGATAAGACAAAAAAAAATTCGATTTTTCGAAAGTGAAAACCCTTACCCCGCCTTTAACCCATTATCAAAATAATGAATAATTGATCGGTGATCATTACCAATTATTTTCAACCCTGCTAGATTGATGCTAAATGATTTCACGCTTTTTTTCCTTCATGAGACCAATGATAAATCACAAGATCGAAGATCGTCTCAGTGGACAGCCTCCGTTGATCCTCAAGATCATAAAGAAAGATCCAATAATGAATGATCTCAAAAATCAAGCTAATCAAATACTCGACATAAATTTCGATGCTGTGAAATTTTATTGCGAACGTTTCGATGGAATACGTGATTTTTACACGGAGGACGTGAATTTTGACGAGAATATCATTCGTGACAATGAGAAATGTGATATATTTCGTAAATGGTGCGTTCGTTATCGAGCAGAGAGCGAGCAAATTCGCAATATCGTCGATCAACAACCGTTGGGAATTTTTTTCCTTCAGCTAGAACGATTTAAAGATAGTACTCTAATCGCACCGTACGAGAAACAACGAGCTTTGGAAGTTGTTTTACCTGGGTGAGATTTCTTCGCAAAATCATCCGTACCTATCCCGCTCCGTAATTTTACTCCAACATTTTTTTTCCGCACCTTCGCTGCTCGCAGAATTGGAAAACTGAAAGTTAATGCACTTCTCGCTGAGGCTGCTGATGCTATACATTTTTTGGATTCCGATCCATCGTCCACCGATGATTATGTCAGTTACATAAAGTTCGTCGACAAGGCACAACAAAAAGTCGACGCTATGGAAGCTCAGCTTGACTATGTGAAGGAATTGTACGATATTATGGAGGAATATGGTATTCCAGTGGCTTCTGCAGATATTTCAAATTATTTGGTAATGTTAATTACTCTTAAGTTTGATTGAAAAGAAATGTTCCATCAGCTTATGATATCGTGGTTTTTTTCTTCGAATTATCGATCAGGGTATCAGCGTCGAATTCACGAGTTTACGTCTCGCTGTGGAAAAACGATTTGAGGAAAGACAAAAATTGATATCACGATTCAATTCTCAGATACAAAAAGATATAAGTACACTTGTGGATAAAATCTCGATGATTAACGACGAAACAATGGTGAGTTTTTTTTAAACAAGCATTTGTTTCATTTCATTGAACTTAGATTCGATATTATTATATTTTGTCGATGATTGTGAATTTTACATTTCTTTAATCCCTCTCTGTTTATGAACTTTTTTGAAAAATCTATTTCACCATTCATAATTCTTTATTCTACGAACATTTCAGCAATCCTGGCTCTTGAACGCCGATAGCGACATCGACGTGTGCACCGAGACACTAAAAGGCCTAACCGACAGATTAACCGATTGTGCTAATACCGCTAATGAATATCGTAATTATCAAAAAGGCTTTAAAATTGAAATAACAAGATTCGAGATTTTGGAACACGTAACGAACGAGGTGAAGTTACGTAATCTTCTGTGGGAGAGCGTTGGTACATGGTCTCAAACTGTCGAGGATTGGTACAACGCGGACTTTGATACTCTGAATGTCGACGAAATGACGAGTTTGACGATGAAAAATTTGAAAAATATTGCACAATTGGAGAAGGGCCTGCCAGCCAACAATATTCTGCCGAAATTAAAGGAAAATGTCGAGATAATAAAAGATAAACTGCCGTTAATTGGTTATCTGAGAAATCCAAATTTGAAATCGCGGCATTGGTTGAAAATTGAAAATTTGTTGGATCACAAGTTCAAAAGTGACGATACAATTACACTGGAACTTTTGGAGAGTCTTGGAACTTTTGCTTATCCAACGGAACTCATGGAAATTTCTGCTGGAGCAAGTTCGGAATTTGGTCTTGAATTGATGCTAAAAAAAGTCGAGGATACGTGGAAAATGATGGAATTCGTGGTTTTACCGCACAAAGAGGCCAAAGACATTTTTGTACTTGGTTCACTTGAGGAAATTCAGACTGCGCTCGACGAGAGCAATATTAATATTCAGACTATTGCCGCATCGAGGCACGTTGGTCTGATCAAACCGAGGGTAGAAGATTGGGTTAAACAATTGGAATTATTTTCTAACACACTGGTTGGCACAACTTTCTTTAAAATTTTTCGTTATAATTTCATTGCTTTTACCTTCTGTTTGTAAGGATTTTTTTTCTCCGGCTAATCGCAATGGCAATTCTGAAAATTTCTGAATTATGAGCGATTTTTTCATAATGATGTACATAATTTAATTTTTTAATTCGAAACCTAAATCGATACTATAGTATATTTTTTTGTTCGATTCAATCCTACTTCCTGTACGATCTATACTTCTCTTGTTATACTTGCAAGCATGATCTATTAAGTAGTTAGCTGTAAAAAGTGTAAAATAAAATTTCCCGTATGAACTAAGTCGGAATTTCTCACAGGAAGAGTGGCAGTACTGTCAGCAACAGTGGCTTTATCTCGAAGCAATTTTCTCTGCTCCGGACATACAAAGACAGCTTCCGGTCGAGGCAAAGCTATTCGTCGTTGTCGATAAATCATGGAAGGATATTATGAGGCGGACTAAAAAAGTTCGTAACGATCCATTTTTTATTGGAAGGGAAAACAACAATTAAAATAATATATCATTGATCAATGATCATTAATAATTGATTATTGATTATTGATTATTGCTCATTGGTAACATGAAAAAATTGTAAATCGTATTTTTGAAGATGCCATTAGCATTGGAGACGTGTACTCAAGCAGGACTTCTGGAACAACTACAGGAGAACAATAAAAATCTCGATCAGATACTGAAATGTCTCGAGGCTTATCTTGAAACTAAAAGAATTGCTTTTCCACGATTTTTCTTTCTCTCAAACGACGAACTTCTCGAGATTTTGGCTCAAGTAACGTTTGCACGAGAGAGAATTTACAAAAATCTTCTCCTCACTGCGGGACACGAAAATATATTTTTGTTTTTCTTCGGTATTTAACGCGCAGACGAAAAATCCTCACGCGGTACAGAGACACTTGCAAAAGTGTTTCGATGCGATATATCGTTTGGAGTTCGCAGCAGCGGTTCAAGAAGAATCATCGGAAATTACTGATGTCGTTCTAACAACCGATATCGTTGCGATGATATCGCCCGAGGGTGAAAAAGTTAATCTTGGTAAAGGCCTTAAGGCGCGTGGAAACGTCGAGGATTGGTTGGGCAAAGTCGAGGAATCGATGTTTGTGTCGCTGAGAAAAAGAATGAAAAGTGCTATTGTCGATCTCGAAATTCGAGGGAGACAAACATTTCTTTGGTCTCATCCATCACAGGTTTCGCACGTTATTTATCATATTTTGAATCCTATTTTTTATCGTTCAATTCATCGATAATTTTATCCTTCATTCAATGCTAATTTAGTCATTGGACTGTTATACTAGATCGTACCTTCTTTCCAAAGTCTTATGAACCGAACAAAAAAATTCACGAAATATATTAGTATGTCCGCAAGACAATGAAGAATTAAAAATATCCAATAGTTATTAAAAAGTCCCTAAGTCCCTGACACTGAATACGATTGTTCAATAATTAATTTAATGTTAATGAGTAAATAAATAAATATTTATTTAATTGTTAATTCATCTCTATAAAGTTTCCGCTTATTCCCAGATCGTTCTCACTGTTTCTCAAATATTTTGGGCACAAAGTGTTCATCTTATTCTTGATTCTGGGACAAATATCGAAAATTCCATGCGCTCTTTCGAGCAAAAATGCTATTCGGTAAGTTTAAAAGATTTTATTGTACATTTTTATTTTCGTTGCTGTTCTATTTCCTATTAATCTGAATATTTTTTAAGGATCTCAATCAACTTGCCGCTTTGGTCAGAGCCGATTTGCCAAAACTTATTCGAGACATTATCATCAATCTCATAACTGTTGATGTTCATGCCAGAGATACGATTACTACTCTCGTGGAAAACAGAATTATTTCCAGGTATCCGCGGAGAAATATCAGAAATAATAAAAATATATCAAAAATAAAAATAATCGAAAGAAGAATCAATAAATAAAATTAAATGAAATAGTAACGGATATTAAAAATGCTTTTTTTAAATGTTAGTACGAGTTTTGATTGGATGAAAGCTCTTCGTTATTACTGGGACGATGAAATTGATAATTGTCTCGCGAGAATGAGCAACGCTGAGTATTTGTACGGTTACGAGTATCTCGGAGCCCAAAGACGTTTGGTTATAACTCCATTGACCGACAGATGTTATCTATGCTTGATGGGAGCATTACAGCTTGATTTGGGTATTTCTTTAACATTCCTACGGTATTTTCAGCTTGTGGAACGCGTTTCTCCATTATTTTGAGTATTTTACAGGTGGAGCACCTGCTGGTCCAGCTGGAACAGGAAAAACCGAGACAACGAAGGATTTGGCAAAAGCATTGGCCATACAGTGCGTAGTTTTTAATTGCTCCGAGGGTCTCGATTTCAAGGTATAAGAAACTAAAAATTAAGGGGTAAGGGTTTCAGCGTAAAAAAAAAACACTTTTTTTGCGATTTTTTCTCTCAAATATGGATTGAGCAATTTTATTCGAACCTTTTGTACATTATTGAGCATTCTTTTGACAATGTTGTGTAATTTTTTCATGCAGAAATATTGAAGCATAAGCCCGTAACAGAGCATCCCCCAGAACGTCTTGGAAAAAAAACAATTTGCGGTGTTCACTATAACTCGGTCGGAAATTATCTGAAAATGAAAAACCATGAAAATTTAGTCAAATTATAATCAAATCTTCCCCCCAACGTTTTCTGATAATTTTTTTTTTCATTTAAAAATTTTTGGCGGCCGTCTAAAGTGTGAACTGTTATTTGCCACGAAAAATTCCGCCATTTTGTGGGTGGGAAATACCCTTAATGTAAAAAAAAAAATTTTTACTAAACGTTGGGGGGAGGTATTTTATATGTAGAAAATGTGTACAAAGTTTGAAATGAATCGGTCAAGTAGTTTTTAAATGGCAGTGAACACGGACTTTGAAAAAGTAGTTTTGAGAAAAACGCGTCTAAAGTGCACTGCTAGCCCGATCGCCCGCAGCTGTTAGAGGTATTGCGTTAAAGGCCAGGAGATTAATAAGACAATAACTTCAAGAATATTGCTTAGATCGGTTTAAAATTTTAAGGACATATTCTTGAAATGTTAAACAATAAGATAAGACAAAAAAAAATTCGATTTTTCGAAAGTGAAAACCCTTACCCCGCCCTTAAGGAATACAATAAAAATAAATTTCTACAGCAAACTCCTATTCTGATGAACTTTTTATATTGTTGTTTTTTATTGTAGATGATGGGAAGATTCTTCTCTGGACTCGCGACTTCGGGTGCTTGGTGCTGTTTTGACGAATTTAATAGAATCGATATAGAAGTTTTGTCAGTAATAGCGCAACAGCTAATTACAATAAGGAACGCCAAAGTTGCACGAGCCACCGAGTTAGTCACATGAAAAAAAAAAAAAAAACACAAGAAATTACTTACTACGTTTATTCCGATTTTGTCTTATTTTTTCTTTTTTTTTTAAGATTTATGTTCGAAGGTCGTAAGATCAAGCTTGTAATGTCCTGCGCAGCTTTTATCACTATGAATCCCGGATATGCTGGACGAACGGAATTACCGGACAATTTAAAATCGCTCTTTCGACCTATTTCCATGATGGTACCAGATTACAGTAGGCAATCTTACATCTCTTAACTTTTACATAAAAATTAACGACCGATATGCAATTTACAGATAGAAAAATGATTTTTTTTTCTTCAACAGAGCTCATAGCTGAGGTGACACTTTATTCCGAAGGTTTCGAATCCTCAAAAATACTTTCCGTGAAGATGACATTGATGTATACTCTCTGCAGCGAACAATTGTCACAGCAGGATCATTATGATTTTGGAATGAGGCGAGTCCCGACGAATTCTCATTTTTAAATTACATTTGGAATTCATTTATTTTTATTATTTTTAACTCTACAGAGCTGTAAAAAGCGTACTCGTTATGGCCGGAAGTTTGAAACGTGAGAATCCCGACAAGAGCGAAGAGGTGGTACTGATACGAGCACTCAGGGACAGTAATTTACCGAAATTTTTGGCCGACGATGCTGAACTCTTTCAAGGAATTCTTGGTGATCTCTTTCCCGGCGTTGAAATAACCGACGAGGATTATGGAATTCTCGCCGAAACTGCCATTACCGTGATAATATTTTACTATTTAAAGAAAACGTATAATTTCGATTATTTTTTATTTTATATTATGTTAATTAATTTTAAAGATTATCAAAGAAGCTGGATTGCAGCCGGAAATTTGTTCAATAGCGAAAACGATACAATTGCACGAAACAATGCGAGTCAGACACGGAGTTATGCTCGTTGGTCCAACTGGTTCGGGAAAAACTACCGTTCTACGAGTATGTTTTTTTTCCATCATTTTTAGATATTCAGAGTTCATTTGCAAACAAAATATTAATATTTTCTTAATACAATCATGTCGAAAATTATTCTATTTTATTATTTATTCAACGAGATGTTATTTTTTCAACAAGAATAGAAAACTAATAATTACGTTAATATAATATTGTAATTGAATTTTTCACTATGACTCATAAATAATCCAATATTTAATGATGAAATTCTTTAAAAAATAAAATTCAACATTTTTAAAGACTCTTTGTGACACGTACACCCGTCTTCGTGAAATTGGAATACCTGGTCAGTATTATCAAACCGTTCATATGTACATCCTAAATCCTAAAGCGGTGACAATTGGCGAACTCTACGGTGAGATAAGTACTTTGTCGAACGAGTGGCACGATGGATTGCTCGGTTCGATCGTTCGCAATGCATGCTCCGTGAGTCATTTTTGTGATTTTCTATAAAATCATTATGATAAAAATAGGAAGAGACGTAAAAACTCAATGCTTCTAATCATTCCATTTTTTCCGTTCTTTACCATTATTTTCCTACACTTGGAAAATTACTAAAAATCATTTTTATCGAAAATAAATAATAAGAATAAAGTAAAGAAAAAATTCGATGATTATACTTTGAATTTTCGTCCGTCGTTTTCTACTACCTGGTGCATTTAGTTCGTAACGGAAGATCATCAATGGATCGTCTGTGACGGACCAGTCGATGCCGTTTGGATCGAAAATATGAATACCGTACTCGACGACAACAAAATGCTCTGTCTCGCGAATTCGGAGAGAATAAAATTTACTCCTTACGTTCATATGGTTTTTGAAGTTATGGATCTTTCTCAGGCATCGCCAGCTACCGTCAGTAGATGCGGTGAGAACTATCTTTCAATTTACACAGATTCGATGGGTCGAAAAACAATTTGAAAAAATTGAAAAACTCATTTTCAATGAAAAGGGATGGTCTACGTCGATCCGGCTGAATTAGGCTGGATGCCATACGTAAAGACTTGGGCACGAAGATTGAGCGCCCTTAACGAGGATCTTCAGGATCTAATTCTCGAATTTTTCGAAACGTACATCGACGATGGACTTTCTTTTTTTAAGAAAAATTGCGAGCACGCAATAGCTCAAGTAAATAACGTAATTTTTTTTTTATTTCAATCAAAAATTTCAATTGCTTAATGATTCAACGTACAGGTCGATATCAGCAAAGTTAATATGACTTGCGCTCTTCTTGAGAGTATTCTTCTCGAGCCAGGATCCATTGACAAAGCTGCCGATAGATCACGCGTCAAGACTTTCCTCATTCAGTCTTTTATTTTCTCCTATATCTGGGGAATTGGGGGTAACGTTATTGATACATCGCGTGAAGCCTTTGAACTTTTTGTGAAAGAACAATTTGACGATAATCCATCAGCACGGTAAGTCTTCAATTGATCTTAAACAGAATCCAAAACGTATTAAATGAGGAAACAAAATGTTTGTTTTGAACCATTATTATTATATTGCAGGTATAAGGATAATACAAAAAGTTAATCAAACATTACGAATATCTGGAAGCACAAATTAGTATTCTCTCTTTATTCAATCATACATTTACAGATATTTTTCTCACAGAAAAAAATTTAGAAAAATAATTTTTCACATTACCTCAAGGAAAAAAAAATGTATATACGAAAACATCTTTTTGCCACCGAATATATCTTCAATATATAATTTATATTTAACTTCAATTTTATGTAAATAATATACGATAAATATTTGTTTATCACATGTATTTTTCGTTTTCTTTCTAAATTATCAGTCTTCCATCGTCCGGTGATCTTTGGAGTCTCTACGTGAACGTGCCAAATCGAAGAATGGATCTTTGGATAAAATTGATGCCGGTATTCATCTACGACAAAGAACAACCATTTTTTGAGATTCTCGTGCCAACCGTTGATACCGTACGTTTTGGCTACATCGTGCAGAAACTCGTTGAGGCGAACAAGCCCGTTTTTGTCACCGGTGGAACCGGTAAGTAATTAATTTGCAACACGAAAAAATCGAAAATACTAATTAACAAGTGCCCACGTTACTTCTCGCTTCCAGGAGTCGGAAAATCCGTAATCACGAAGGTCGTACTGAAAAATCTTCAAGATACAAAAGTCTGGGTACCAATAACACTGAATTTTTCCGCTCAAACGAGCAGCGGTCGTACGCAAGAGATTCTCGAACTTAAACTCGAAAAGAAGAAACGCGCTGTTTTGGGTGCACCCGTTGGAAAACGCGTTTGCGTTTTTGTCGATGACGTTAATATGCCAAAACTCGATACTTATGGATCTCAACCGCCGATCGAATTGCTACGGTACGGTTTTTTTTAAATGTTCGTTCGATTAAAAAAAAAAAAATCATGTTGTTCTAGGATTTCATACAATTTTACAGACAGTTCTTGGATTTTGAGGGATTTTACGACAGGGACAAATTATTTTGGAAATCCGTGGAAGACGTTGTTTTGTCCGTTGCTTGTGCACCACCCGGAGGTGGAAGAAATCCTCTTACTCCGAGATTCGTGAGACATTTCGGAATGTTGGTGATACCAGCGCCTGACGAGACCGCACTCAAAGCGATATTTAGGTGAACTTTTCGACGATAATTCGACGCTTAACTTTCATATATTCAAGTGCCACGATTAAAAATCGACGAAAAACATGTTTTACTTTTTTCATTTTGCGAAAGATAATCGTATTGATAAAACTCTTACAATAGATTGTTCGAAATGCGTCTATGATCATGTAAAAAAAATACTTGGTTTGTTATATAACAAATTGTTTGTGAAAAAACTGAGATAATAATTATTTTTTTATTCGCAGATCAATAATGCGTGGTTTTCTGCAAGATTTCCCACAGCCTGTAATTGAGGTGGGAGACAAAATTGTCACAGCCACAGTGGAAATTTATGATAGAATTGCTGTTGATCTTCTACCGACACCTGAGAAAAGTCACTACGTCTTTAATCTTCGCGATTTGTCGAAATGCATTCAGGGAATCCTTCAAGCTGATCCGTCGTCGGTTCGCGAGGCGAAACAAATGTTGAGGTATCATTTACGCAAATCGCGCCCCTACAATTTTCTATTACTCTGAAATATGCAAAAATTTTCCAACTCATTCATCATTACCATTTTTATAGATTGTTTTATCACGAATGCCTGAGGGTATTTCACGATCGTTTGATAAACGTCGAAGACAAAAGTTATTTTTATCATCTTCTCACGGAAACGTGTTCACGCTCATTCGGCGACGAGGTTGTTCCACTTCCGTCTCAAGATATAATTGAACGGCCGCCTGTTTTATTTTTCGGTGATTTCATGTCGTTCGGTGCTGTTAAAGAGGATCGATTATACGAAGAAATAACGGATCTTTCGAAGATGAAAACCATTCTTCAAGTTTGTTAAAAATTATATGAGAATTTTCATAGATCGTGAAACAATATAAAATTGGCAAAAATCAACTATACTGAAAGTACTAAGCAGATACAGTTTAAATTGGAGCTTTATTGGGATTTTAAAAGCTTCATTGAATTATTTTATTTCAGGATTATCTGGACGATTATTGTCTGAGCGCGAACAAAGAAATGAAACTCATATTCTTCATGGACGCGATTGAGCATCTTTGCAGATTGTCGAGAATTTTACGTTCCGAGCGAGGTAACGGCCTTCTCGTGGGTGTCGGAGGAATGGGGAAACAGAGCTTAACGAAATTGGCATCTCATCTCAATGGCTATGTGTAAATTCACGTTTAAACGTTTGCCTTGAATCAGCTGAGACAAAAAAATTCATCGTTGCACTTTTTTTTTTCTTCTTAGATGCTTTCAGATCGAAGTAAGCCGTGGTTACGATTTACACTCGTGGCACGAGGATCTTCGTCGTTTTTATTTGAAACCCGGTGCTTACGCCGAAGATTCCACATTTTTATTCACCGATACGCAAATTGTGATGGAAGAATTTCTCGAGGATATCAATAATACCCTGAACTCTGGTATCTTAGTACAAAAATTCATCAACTTCTTTTTTTTCCTCAATTTTAATATCCTAGCACAGAAATTAATTAGGTTACATAATTATATTTTAATTGATTATTATTTATAATCCGTTTTTAACGCTTTTACAGTGTGATTTTGCTTTGAGTACTAATTTTGCAGTAAAGTAGACAGATCAGAGCGAAAAAATTTCAATATTCCCTAATTCGTAAAGGCAATGAAAATAAAATCAACAATTATTCGATTGATAATCAATTTTATCCTAGGCGAAGTCCCAAATTTGTTCGAAGCCGACGAGCTCGAGAAAGCGATAATAGCGACTAGGCCAGCGGCAAAGGAGGCTGGAATAACCGAGGAAAATCGTGATGGTATATACGATTATTTTATCGGAAGAGTGAGAAATCATCTTCATCTCGTTCTCTGTATGAGTCCGGTTGGCGATGCGTTTCGCCGACGTTGCCGAATGTTTCCCTCGTTGGTGAATTGTTGCACGATCGATTGGTTCACCAAATGGCCGAGAGAAGCTCTTCTCTCGGTAGCCGAGAGTTCAATAGCACCTTATCTCGAGGATGATCCTACAAAGTTGTCCGCTCTTTCTTCAATCTGTGTTCTGATGCACGAGGTACTATAGAAAAATCGACAAAAAAATGCGTCATCGTGAAATTGATTTATTTCCCCCCCTAAAATAGACCGTGGAAGATACGACGGTTCGTTTTTTCAACGAAATGCGAAGAAGATATTACACGACACCCAGCAGTTATCTGGAATTAATAAAACTCTATCTCTCAACTTTGGAGAAAAAGAAAAACAAAGTTCTGACGTTGCAGGCAAAAATTGCCAATGGACTGAGCGTAAGCTACAAACAGTAACAAACAAAGCGAGCAATTGGAACTCAAAATATTTTCGTTAATTAATTTTTCTCATGATTTCTGACTTTTGGATATATGAATTTTGAACAGAAATTGTACGAAACCAACGAAATGGTCGCTGTGATGAAAGAGCAATTAATAATTTTCGCGCCAAAGTTAAAAACAAGCTCCGAGGAAGTCTCGAAATTAATGAAGGTCGTCGCTCGACAACAAATCGAGTGCGACCAAGTGCGTACTATCGTCGCTGCGGACGAGGCTGTGGCTAAAGTAAAAGCTGAGGAAACTGCGGCTTTGGAAATGGACGCGAGAAAAGATTTGGAGGCCGCAATTCCCGCGCTCGAAGAGGCTCAAAAAGCACTAGAATCTTTGAACAAAAATGATATTAATGAAATCAAAGTTTTTAACAAACCACCTCATCTCGTAAGATTCGTGATGGAAGCTGTTAATCTTCTGCTCGATGAAAAGTACTTTCAAGAGTCTTCTTTTATTTAATAGGATTTTTACCAAATTTAATAGGATTATTTTAATACCTGTTGTTTCGCCGCAAATGTTGATTTATCTTTTTTTCTACTTCATATCCTGTTTCCTTTTTCTAAGTGAGTGAAATGCAAATTTCTATTTGCCCTTTTTTTTCTACACTAAATGCAAGTATATGCTAAAAACAGCTTTTTTTTTAGAACTGACTGGGCATCGGCAAAACGTGTACTCGCTGATCCGCACTTTCTCGATCGTTTGATAGCATATCCAAAGGACGATATGAGCGACAAGCTTTTGAAAAAATTGCAAGATTACGTGACTAATCCGGAATTTGTTCCTCAAACAGTGGCGAAGCAGAGTAAAGTTTGCAAGTCAATTTGCATATGGGTACGTGCGATAGACGGTTACGCAAAGATTTATAGAGTCGTGGAGCCGAAACGTGCGGTGTAAGTACTAATTACCTGAACTTTAATTATTTCAATGATTTATGAAGAAATATAAAAAAAAATTACGGATCAATTACTATCCATTAATGACGCAGATTGCTACAAGCTCAGAACGAACTTTGGGCGATTCAGGGTGTTCTCGAGCAGAAACAAAAACAATTGGCCGACGTGGAAAAGCGTATTCAACGATTGCAGGATCAGTACGACGAGGCTGTGAAAAATCTTGCCGATCTCGAGTACAACATAAGCCTCAGTGAAGCGAGATTAAACAGATCGGGACGTTTGACAGCTGCTCTGTCGGACGAGCAAGTTAGATGGAAAGATTTGATTCAGGGCTTTGACGAACAAATTGTCAATTTAACTGGGGACATTCTCGTTGCTGCTGGTGGTTTGGCCTATCTCGGAGCTTTTACACATGTATATCGTCAAGAATTACTCGAAATATGGTTGTCAGGTTGTAAAACACAGGGAATTAGTACAACGACGAATTTTAGTCTCGTTAATGTTCTTGCTGATCCTTACGAAATACGCTTGTGGAATATGTATGGTTTGCCAAGAGATCGTGTCAGCACGGAAAATGCTATTCTCGTCACTCAAGGCAGTCGATGGCCTTTAATGATTGATCCACAGGAGCAGGTACAACAATTTGATTCCATTAGACCAAAAAAATGTACATGTTGCTTAGTTGTAAATTATTTTAAATTGGATGCAACACATTAACTGAATATTTGGGTTCATTTTTTAAATAAAACAAATTTCAATAAGTATCAAATATCAAATACTATCTCATAGAAAAACCTCAAATTTTTTCGACACTTTTTTTCTGTCATTTTCGAAAAATTATTCGATACCGGCTCAAAATAACTCTGGTCTGTATTCGCGACTACAGGCAAATCGATGGATACGCAGCATGGAAGAACAGAACAATTTGAAAATCTGCAAAATTACTGACTCAAATTTCATGCGAATAATGGAAGCTTGTATAAGAATCGGTGCTCCAATTATGCTTCAGGAAGTCGGAGAAACACTCGATCCGAGTCTCGAGCCAGTATTACTTAGGCAAACATTTGTTCAGGTTTTGATTTTTCTACTTAAACGATTTTTCATTTTTCACCTTTTCTACTACATCTACGAAAATTTTAGGGCGGAAGAACTCTCATACGGCTCGGTGACAGTGATATAGAGTACGACACAAATTTTAAACTCTACATCACGACGAAAATGGCTAATCCTCATTATTTACCGGAAATATGTATTAAAGTTACGATCGTGAATTTTACCGTCACACCTTCCGGTCTGGAGGATCAATTACTGGCGTAAGTAAACAGCTTTTTGCTTGATATTTCGTAAAATTAATGTTTCGTTTCTCCACAGAGACGTTGTACGTCTCGAACGTCCGGATTTAGAAAAAATGCGAAACGAATTGATAGCCAAAATTAATGCGGATAAAAGTCAATTGCAAAGCATCGAGGACAAAATTCTCTCATTGCTTTTTGGCTCGGGTGACAATATTCTTGATAACGAAGAGCTCATCGAAACTCTAAACGATAGTAAAGAAACATCGGCGATAATTGCCACTAGACTCGTTGAATCCGAAGCTACGGAAGAAAAAATTTCGATAGCACGCGAGAAATATCGTAGCGTTGCTACTCGTGGATCGGTTTTGTATTTCGTTGTTGGAAATTTGGCGGAGATCGATCCTATGTATCAATTTTCATTGAAATACTTTACTCAAGTGAGTTGACATCGTGAATTCCTATCGAAATTCTTATTAAATACTTGAAGAAAACGGATAAATCAAATTAATAGTAATAAGGAATACAAAAATTGGTTAAACGTTAATAAATAATTTAACGTTTCTTTAAAAGATATTCAACAACGTTATCGAGACTAGCGAAAAGAGCAACGAATTGGAAATTCGTCTAAACATTCTCTACGATGAAATAACCCTGTCTATTTATCTCAATGTATCGCGAGGATTGTTCGAAAGGCACAAGCTTGTCTTTAGTTTTATGTTGAACGTAGCTATATATCTGAGTGCAGAAATTATATCATATCCTCAGTGGAATTTTATTCTTCGCGGTGCTGGGCAAGTACAAGTGGTGAGTTAGAAATTTTCCTCTCATATAATTCTGCAACGTTGATTATTTCTGTTGAGAAAAATTCAACATTAATTCGAATAGAACAAAAAACCAGATTATCCAACCCTCACCGATTCGATGTGGAGCAACGTCAATTATCTAGCTACGAATTTTCCAAAATTCAATGGTATATTGAACGATGTATTCAAAGAAATCGTTGTCACCATAGAGTACTTCGAAGAGGTACGATTTTTTTTTTTTATTAAAAAAGATGTGTATGCTAAATAATATTTTCTATTCGTGACCGATAGGAAATTAATGTAATACCGACCAACAACGAGCGAGCAACGAACAACTGGAACGTTAAATTAACTGACACGGAGAAGCTCATGCTGCTGAAATGTTTGAAAGAAGAAAAACTCATATTTGGTGTCACTGCTTACGTGAAGAAAAATTTAGGACAAAGATTCGTCGAGTCCCCTATGATTTCTTTGCCAGAAATGTAATAATTTTATTTTTTAATTTTAAAAAATGTCTTGCAAAAGTATTTAAGTGTAAAGTGATACTGATGGAAGTGGACCTAGGCTAGAGAATATCTACTTGATATAGAAAATATTTTTAGTCATTAATTTACATTTTGATAGCCTAGTTTTTAATAACGGAGCACCAAGCAATTTTTCGCTGAACTCTTTAAAGCAAAATCCATAAGATTATTTCGATTTTGGTAACAGCTCATCTTTCTTCATAGCTTCACACTTCCAGGTTCAATGATAAAAATTCAATTATCTTTCCAGATTTCGGGATACGTCAAAAACGACACCACTCGTTTTCGTTCTCAGCACAGGATCCGATCCCTTTGGTGGTTTTCAAAGATTTGCGACTGACATGGGATTCACCGATAAGTACGAGTCGATATCACTCGGACAGGGACAAGGGCCTATAGCCGAGGCTCTCGTGAAAAAAGGAACGATCGCGGGACATTGGATTTTTCTTCAAAATTGTCATCTCGCCACATCTTGGATGCTAGCAATGGAGAAAATGATTATTCAAATGACCGAGAATCCTCAGAACGTTGAACAAGATTTTCGACTTTTTCTCAGCTCAATGCCAAGCTCGACTTTTCCGGTCTCGGTTTTGCAAAATTCTGTTAAAGTCACGAATGAACCACCGAAAGGCTTGAAGGCAAATGTTAAACGTGCCTTTTATGATCTCAGCGAAGACTTTTTCGAAAACAATGGTAAGTTAAAGAAAAAAGAATTAAAAATTAATGGTTGTAACTTTTTTTTTTAATTGCAAAGTGAACTTTTCCTTAATCTATTATGTTATTATGATATTACAGTTTTAGTAATGCCATTATTTTTTATCATTTAGCTTTGCAAGATAGTTGGCGAAGAATGATATTTGGAGTTTGCTTCTTTCACGCTATAATACAAGAGCGAAAGAAATTTGGACCACTCGGTTGGAATATTCATTACGAATTTAACGACAACGATCGTGACTGTTGTCTATTAAATTTACGAATGTTTTGTGAATCTGGAACTATACCTTGGGACGCATTGATATATACAACTGGTGAAATAACTTACGGTGGTAGAATTACAGATAATTGGGATTTGCGATGTTTGAAAACGATTCTGGAAAATTTCTTTTCACCCAAGACTCTCGATACAAGTAAAATTTCCGTATAATTTATGTTTATGTGTTTAAATTATTAATTGTTGAAAAATCGTATTTTGAAATTGGGCTTAGAGCGTTCGAAAATTTGCCAGTGTAATATAAAACCTGCGGTACGAAAACAGATCCAAAATTCACGACTTTCTTTCCAATTTGCATTAAATCTAACTTTTCTATGTATAAGCTTTTATAAATTACGTTAAAAAATAGTTTTTTCGCAACAATTCATTCATACTTTATTTTTATGTTATCAGACTATACATATTCACCCTCTGGCACGTACTATTGTCCGGAATTCAATGCCCTCAAAGAGTACAGAACTTTCATAGAGAATTTTCCAATAATGGAAGATCCGGAGATATTTGGAATGCATGAAAATGCAAATATTACCTATCAGGTAAAAATCTGTACATTTCGAAATGAATCATTTGTCTATGAGATAATTTTCTATTTTTTTTTCTCCAGTTGAACGAAACTAAAATGGTGATAAATACGATATTGGAAGTTCAACCCAATGTCGGTATTGGAGCCGAAGGTAGATCAAGCTCCGAAATTGTATTCGAGATCGCTGATACGATCGTCGAAAGAATCGATATTAAAATAGATCCTGATACTTGTCATCCGAATCATCTGAAAGTAAGCAAATAGAGATTATCGTAATAACGAGCAAACCCGATTAAAGTTATTTCACGTATACTGACAAACCTATTTAAATTTCTAAATGCAGCCTTTATAATTTTTCAAAGACGAAGTAAAAGGTCCCGCCTTTCCAATTTGTCAATATATAAGAATAAAAAAATTGAAACAAATTCGTAAAAAATTGTGTTCATTCAAAAAGTACAAAGATTCTACGGCATAAAATGTTTAATTAGTTAATAATCAAAGTTTTTTTATTGCTTCATTAATATTTTTAATATGGCCGATGTTTTTCAGTCCATCATATTTTATAGCTATCTAAACTTGTCGTCGATTCTATTTTTTGTATCTTACTGTATACTATAAGCATCATAAATTCTGTCTTATCTTTTCAGAAAGATCCCGCTGGACGATTACCCTCGTTGACGACGGTCTTGCTCCACGAGGTCGACAGATACAACAAACTTTTGTCAAAAATTCACGTCTCGATGGAAAATCTTCAACGAGCTATTAAAGGATTCGTCGTGATGTCGGACGAGTTGGAGAAAGTTTTTAAAGCTCTCGTGAATAATCAGGTAAAAAGATTTAACGCATTTACCTATTTTTATTGAACGTAAAATTCGCCAATGCATTTTCCGAAAATAATTTCTCCCAAATACTTTGTAGGTACCTCAGTTATGGCACAACGTGAACGTTTATCCATCGTTAAAGACTCTAGGTAGCTGGACAAGAGATCTGGAGTTGCGTATAGATTTTATAAGGGTACTTTACGTTTGTTTAGCATTGAAACTCTTTCACTACTCAAGAGAGTAATCTCGGTCTTTTCGTAATTCAGATTTGGCTATCCGACACCCTGCCAATTTCGTTTTGGCTATCAGGACTATCTTTTCCCCAAGGATTCATAACTGGAATGCTTCAGACTCACGCGCGAAAGTACAATGTTCCCATAGATCAGCTAAAATTGGATTTTTCAGTGACGAAGGAAATTTTGGATCAAGAGGAAATCGAAGCTGCTCATAATAAGGCTGACAGAGAAGTTCCCTCGGTGTACAAAAATCTTCAAGCTCCGACCGACGGTGTATTGGCCCACGGTTTGTTTCTCGACGCCGGTATGTGGGATATTAAATTTATGGTTCTCGTCGATGCGAGAAAAGGTAAGAAAGATATTTCTTCTTCATAATCGACAATCCGCATAATTTTCGTGCTTACAAAAAGTTCCTTTGAACGATTACAATCAGGCGAAATGAATCCTCCTCTGCCAGTGATTCACATAAATCCCGTACAATCGTTACCGGAAAACGATTCAAGGTACCTCTGTCCACTTTACAAAACGAGCATACGAGCTGGTGTACTCTCGACAACCGGACACAGCACAAATTTTGTCGTTCCCATATTATTGCCATCACCACGCGAACAAGCCTACTGGATACTCAAAGGGACTGCTCTTCTCGTTCAAGTAACGAACTGAGTGTCCCAGGTGGATGTAGTAAAAAAATTAATAGGAAAATAATATCCACACACATTAAAATCAGTATCAAAGTATGTAATTAAAAATTCTTAATTTCAAGATTGTTTATGCGGTATTTAAAAAAAGAAGAATATATAATGTACAAACAACGTTTGAACATAAGTAGTTTCGCGCAAATAATGATAAATAATTAATGCTAGAAAGTTTCTTAGACGAATGTGCTATTCGATAGCGTCGAGTTTTTATCGCTTCTTGTAAAAAAAACCGTTTGCTATTTTCTTGTAGGGATTAGGGTTTTTGTTTGTTTGAAATATAACTACGTATAGTTAACTTGCTAAGGCCACTTTGTTCTCTCTTGATTGAGCATCGATTCAATTCATATGCACGACTAGAAACTTTTCATACTGACAAAACTTGTAGGCGGAAAAGAGCGAGAAAAGAGTAAACAAAAAATAAGTACGGTATAGCGAATATAGAACAAAAGTTTTTTTTTTTGTGAGATTACGAGAGATGATGGCGTTTCAGCTGAACGGTATTGGCGTGATAACGATAGTCCTCCTGATCTATGGTCCACATCATAATCATGTAGATCGTGAGAACGGACGAGAGTAAAAATCGATCGATACTGAAAATATAAAATTGTTTCCTGCGGTCTACAAAATCGTATAAAAAACTTAATGAAGCCTACATTACTCGCTACTAATTTTATCTTTTTTTTTTCACTTTTGGCTTCTGGATAGTCAGTGAAGCTTGATAAATAAGGGAACATTTTCGAGAAACAATATGAGAAATTTATAAAATTCCAAATGCAAATAGTAGCGGTAAAACCATGGCCATTTGAAACAAAAATGTTCAGAATTAAAAAGCAACTGAACTCACGTCATGAACGGATGAATCCATAATATAATCAGAAATCCTGTGAAACTAGGATGTCTCATATGAGCATAATAACGCTGAAGTTCTCTAGATTTGATAGATAACGGGCAGGGTCTAGAGGACAGCTTGTAGTAAACTTGTTTGAGTCCTCCCAATTCTGCTATATCCATCATGAGACATCCGCTATAAACAACGAACCAGCCCAAAATATGAAAAGTGACAAACAGGATAAACAGCTTGTTGCTTTCCGTAGTATCGACGTCCCAGAGAGAAACCCATGGTATAGGCTGCCAGGTATTCATCAGAAAATGTAACGCCCCTGCGCTTGCGGCGTTATATACGCTGCGCTCTATTTCTCCGAGATACAATTTTTCATAAACGCTCTTGACGGCCTCGGTTGCCATGAAAGTGTGCTGGAGCAGGAAAGAGCTCAAAAGACAGGCGTCAATCAACAAAATCCATAGAGTCGTCAAAATTGATCTCTCTGCAGGAAAACGAAAAATCATTTTGTCTCATCACTCTCCGTCAATTCGTGAAGAAAAATGAAAACTTACCCGCATCGGAGTGTAAGATGGATTTGTGACTCTCGTTGTGTCCAGAGGCGAAGCAAACGAGATGACAGAGAACATAAAAAGTATAGAGAAAACTGGCGACACCGGTCACGACGATAACACCATTCGAAAGGGTTTTCGTTGATCGTAAACCGGCCGTTGTAGTCGAAAATAATCCAGCCATTGAAAGATAGTTTTTTTTCGAGCAGAAAAAAAATAGCCAAACTGGGAATCTAACGAAGTTTTGAAATTGTTAGAAAGTATGATGAGAGCATCGAAATATCTGTGACGAAATATCCCACAAGAGCATCTTCAAATTCAAGATTTACTGTTTAGAAACTTTTATGTTAATGAATGGTATGGAGCAACGGACGAATTGACATGTTGATAAATACTAGGTTAAGAGGAGGGGAGAACTATATAATACATATCTATTTATGTGCTCATATTCTACATGTATGTATATTTATATACATTAGTATTTTGTACTATCCTATTACATCACGTTATCCAATCACATACAGTCAATACCAAGACCACCAATCATCTTGCACAATCGACAGAATCAATATTCCCGCGCTTTTTCAAATTCTTGCAAACGCTATCTAGCGGATCAAACTCGTATCTTTGCACGGTTTGCAGGAAACCACGCGCCCATAAATGGATTGAGAACTTTACTACTATATTTATAATACATTATTAGAGATGTTTACCAATTAGCTAATCATTGGGAACTCATAACCATGGTAATTATCACTCAACAAAACCAATTCCGTTATCAAAAAGTTTCACGCCTTATACACATGGCGACGTGAGTAATTTCCCAAACACATTTCTGTTTATGTACCAACATACGAAGTGTTCCACGTGAAAACGACCACAAACTCTGACCTTAGTGCATTTTTTGATACCATTGTTACAGAGAAGATGACTTTTGTGTTACAGCTGGAAGATAAGCAGGTCGGGAATTTTTTTCGATTCTCTCTCCTAATAGTACATTTTGGGATGAAGAATTTTGATAAGGAAAACTTTGATCGTCGATTTTGTCACTAACAAAAATTGCAGGTAATTCAAATTATTCCAAACCCAGCGAACCTGAGTTGAATTTAATAAAAATATATTTCTCAAAAAGTACTGGCAATAAAAATCGGAAAAAATTACTGAACCCTCGCACCATCCTAACTCATACAACGAAAAATCAATAGCGAAATCGAAAGGTTTAAGGTGGCACATTGGTCAATTTGCCACGAAGCGTCCCGTACACATCGCCGCGCGCCCTCACGCTCTAGAAGAAAAAAATGGCCGACGTGCGATTAATCAGCTGCGAACAGCAGGACAATGGACAAACCGTATTATTGCTCCGATGAACTCTCGTCGTGCCACGACTCACGATCGTAGCTCGAGTCTTTGCAAAAGTGTCAAAAACATCATCACGTTATTGTTATTCTTGATTGTTGAACAAAGTTTTTTTTTTTTCCAAGGATATTTACGGTATGAATTTTCTGGATATATAATATATCGGAAGGATGACGACGAGTCCCCCTATATAAAAACGAGAGTCTCCACAAAACTGTCGAACGGTACGCCGCATTTTTTTTTTTCCATTGCTCGCACACGGCCAAATTTTTGTTTGAAACGTGAAAATCGACGATTCGAACGGTTTCACCGTTTTTTGTTTTTCGTTTGCTCGTACTATCGGTTGGAGAAAAATCGTGTGTGAGAAAAGAAAAAATTTATCATGGAACGGACGATGGAATACGTGCTGATAAAGGACATAAGACCGGGACAGAAAAACATAAATGTGGTGTTTATCGTTCTTGAGGTTGGTCATCCGACGCTTACCAAGGAGAACCGCGAAGTACGAACTTTCAAAGTTGCCGACACGACTGCCTGTATGAACGTCTCGATATGGGACGAACCCGGACAATTGTTGGTACCCGGCGATATTGTTAGATTAACGAAGGGTTACGCATCCGTTTGGCGACAGTGTCTCACGCTTTATTCCGGTAAAACCGGTGATATACAAAAAATTGGTGAATTTTGCATGGTCATCAATGAACAATTGAACATGAGCGAACCAAATCCGGCTCTTGTTCAACAACTCTCTAATCAGGGTGGCTCCGGACCACCCGGAGCAAATGTAAACAACAGCATCACGAATAATGGTAATGCAAATAATGTAACTGGACCAGCCGGACGACAACCTGCGGTTAGTCATTTATTCTATTTTTTTAAATTATTTTTCAATTAGTTATTCTTATTTTTGCCCATTTATAGTGGACATTTTGGTGAAAATATTGCTTGTCGAATTTTCTTAGCCAAAGTCCCCGCTGATATTGCTTGTGAGATAATTTTTTTTAATACATAAATGCTCTAATATGTGAAATTAAACAAAATTCAGATTAAAGGCCTCTGCACGATTCAAAGTACCTTTGCATAACGTTTACCAGTCTATTAATCTATAAAAATTAGTAAGAAGAATTTTTCTTAAATGTATCACTAATTTACCTATCATCAATCCTATGACTACTTTAATATCTGGAAAATACACAAAAGTCAAATTTCAAATGTTCGTAATTCTCAGTTTTTTTTATTTTTGATTAAACACTATTTTCACAGGCGATTCAGAACAACGCAACGGCATCTCTAACATCAACGGAATTAACGGCAACCGCTACACCGTTAGCAGCCGCAAGCGGTTGGACAGGTAGTACAACGAGATTCAATCCTGAGCCAAATGCGAAAGCTCCTGCTACAGGAAAAAGTGCACGTGGACGAGGTAGTTACAGAAACGGCGGTCGTAACGAAAGAAGATAACACACCGTGTCGACAACAACCGCACACACAATTCCAATGTAAAGAAGAAACAAGAAGAAGAAATAAAAACAAACGAGGAGGAATGTAATATACATTTTACATATATATATATATATATATATATTATAATAATGATAGTATATACGTTACATGTATAAAATACTTAGTTAATTATTAAGTGAAGTCGTCGTTACCTCGTTAATCGATACCTATTACGAACGAAATATTTTTACGATTTTAAAATACGATTAATTTGATTTTTATCTAGTATTATTATACTTTAAAAAGCTCCGAGAAACGATTTATTTAAAATCCAGTCCCTCAAAATGGGAAGCAATAAAATTTATCTGAGAATAAAATTTATTACATTGTGATTTAGTAGCGTTGGTTTTAAATAAATATTTTTCTCGGTGTACACCTTATTCGATTGAATTATTTAAGTATCGCGTATCGGGTGTGTTTGTGTCCACTTTCAATTTTTTTTGCCACTTGATGAAAATCGTTGAAACACTTATCGACTTTTTCCTCTAATCCTCTAATGGAGCCGGGCATTTCACGATTAACTTATAAAATACGTGCACACATACTCATATGCTAGTAAAACAAAAGGGCTTTATCCATATCACTGTGAAAGTGACAAATCACATGGGTTTACACCCTTTTGTTTTCTAGCACAAGTTATACCGATATAACGGGAAAAAAAAATGGACGTACAACGTAATTCTACTGATACGAACGATAACGAATATTATTAACGACGATACACCATTTACGTGCGAAACACGTCGTTGTGCAACATCTGCCAGTCTATTACAGAGCTAAACATATCGTTATCAGAAAAAGACTTTTGTACGTAGCGTTGACGTTGTTTATCATACGTAAAGAAAATGTCTATGTTGGTAAACTGTCGTTTTATCAAGAGACAAGTCAATCGAGTACTAAGACTGGACAAATGGCCTTTGAAAATGTGTATAAAGCATTTTTTTTAAGTACTCGATTGACGCGATTGTTCCTTAAGGTGTCGACAAATTCTTACTCAAAGTTTCCCAGACCATTTTGTTTTATAGGGCAATTGGCATTTCGGCAGAAAAGCAGAGCTGTTAAACGAATTTTATAAGAGTTTATTTGTTTTTTTCCAAAAACTCAATACATCTTTGAAAAAAATTGACAACACGTTGTTTTACCAACCGCCTGTGTTTCGCATTATTTCGTTAAATCCCTCTGAACGTAAACATACATTATAATATAAAATTGCAAGTTTAGGAGACATTACAATTGTTCATTCTTCATTTAACCATACGTTCAGGCTCCTTTATTTATAATATACGTTTTGTCGAAAGTGTTTTGATGTAATAAATTCATTTCTTTTTTATCAAGCATCAAAATGCATCTGTATAATGTATATCTGTGAGAACTGAAACTAGCCGGCTTCGATTCCCACCACAATTTATGATTGTTGTGTAACCAAAACTCTCGCCGATCGTCAATGTACATTAATACCCCTTTAACTGACCACACGCACGCTCGTAAAATATGTGTTTACCAGTTTCGCAACACTGTAATTTAACGACCTCGTGGTTAAATCGCGAACGAGGTAATGAGATCGTTAAGATGGGCACAAATCAACAAACGAATTGGATGTTAAATTGATCAATTAATCGTTAATTTCGGTCGAGAGATGAGGTTCTCTTTGCACGAGTAATAGCGTACACAAAATCTTTTGGTTATGTTCATTTATCCATTTGTTTAAATAATAATAAAAATACTGTTTTTTATATAGACCATCTTTTTTCTGGTATTCAATTAATTTTAAGAACAAATACAAAATAGGATTAACGGGGGGGGGGGGAGTCCGCGCAGCTGTTAGGAGTTGTACTTTTTGAATAATTATTTTTAAAAAATCCCTCCTACAATTTTTCAAATTCGTGTACAAATATATTTTATTCCGAAAATCGCATTTCAAATAACATCAGCAATCAGCTAGCAACTGATTAAAAAAAATTGTACAAAAATTCATAGCTACAAAAGCATTTGTCGTTAATGAAAATATCTAAGGACTTAATGTTCCTGAGAATAGTCAAATTTCATGAGAAAAAATATGCCATTTTTAGGAAAACAGTATTTTCACTGTTAATTCAAACAAATGTGATTTGGAGTATATATTGCTAGTTTTTGGTGTACCGACGAGAAGAAAAAAAAACAAGTGCGTGTCGTTTGTCCACGCACGCTCAAAAGTGCTGTCACGTAAACGTAAAAACACAGCTGTTGCGGTATCGCACCTCCACGATGGAAGAGAGATGCTTTTCCCGACAATCATAAACGTGTAATCTTCAAAAAACATCGAATGATAACGAGTGATAAAGAATTTAACGATTATACAAAGTGAACACAGGTGAAATTATATTCAACATAAATTTTCGTCGTATGGAATTTTTATTAAGAAAAGTTTCACCCAACGAGCGAGGATGCTCCACAATTTTGAAGGTTATGTTTACATGTTAAAAAACAACGTTTCGATTTTCGCAACGTGTTACAAGTGATGAGAATTTAATATTTGTTGAGAAAGTGACAATTGTGATTTTTAATGATTTTTTTTCAGGAACTGCAATGGTAGTTTGAGATATAAGCATTTTTTTGTAGTGAAATTTGCACCAAGAGCTTTTGGAGTACTTGACATATGGAAGAAGACACTGAGCGGATCTTATCACCACTTCAATTATAGTAGATTAGTTTTCCCTTTCTGTTCCTCTATTTTCTTTTTCAATTCTTGACTAGACGTCGCTGACTATGAGCCTACATTAAATCGGTATGTACCTGACATAGTGCAGCTTTGTAAACAAAAGTTTAAGCTTATTATCATTTTTTATTTTATTCTATTATAACTTACATTGCGGAAGATTCAGCCGTAGCGTTGTAAAAATTGTCTATTGAACTTTGAAAGCATTGAAAATTGTACGTGATTATTTACATAATTTTTTTTCAAATTCAACCACCTGCATTTATTTACGTTCGGATCTGAATATTTATTTACATGATTATAGAAACATATTCAACTATTGCTCGTGTGGGATTTTCAGTACAATTTTTTTTTTTTTGGCCTGTTACAAAAAGATCATGAAACTTCCCTTAATCATTTACAAATTACAGGAATTTTATAAATAAGTTATATTGAAAATATTGAAGTTAAGTACAATTATTTTGAGAAACTAGAATGTTACTTACTGAATTCATGTTGTCTTTCGTAAAAGTCAAAATTTGCAACGAGCTTCATTTAAAAGAGAACTGCAGAAAGAAAATATTTTTACATAATTGCACTAACCATACCATCATTGTATTATTATTATTTTTTTTATGGAGTATTGTTCTCCAGTGTAGATCGACCCATCATTATCATAATCTTTCTTTTGATAACCTGTGAAATTAATTGTTCTTCAATTTTTATTTCTCCTCCTTTCGCTAGAACTTTATCCAAGATTGCCTTGATCCTTGGCTTTGATCATTATTTTATGAAATAGCAGAGTATTTCGTTTTTTCTTTTCACAGCTATTTGTGATATCGAAATGCCAAGGTCCAACGTGAAGTATGAAATTGCCAGAGGGGATCCCGATGGCGCGGATTATTTTTTACAACACGTACAAGATTTTCAGAATACCTCGAAGTGGGAAAAATCATTCTGGCAGAGAATATTGCAATCGATATTTCTAATATCCATATATTTTGTTCTATCTGTGGGACTTACGTTCTACCAGCAATGGTTGTACGGGGCCTATGTTAGTAAGAGTTTCTTTATAATTTTCTTGTTTTGACGATTTTCTAAAGCAATTTCTAATGATAAAATTCGAAATAAATAAAAATGTGTAATTTACATCTCTGATTATTCGATTGATTGAAAAAATATTCCAGAAATTTCTTCATCCACTGAGCGTGGTACTTTGCCATTTAGTTGTAAAATTTATACTCGCCTCGTTGGTGAGAGGCGCGAGAAAATGTACGCGGGGAAGACAACAGATGCGTTTGCCATGGCAGAGTATATTGTCGTCCTTGGCTGCACCAGGAATTGCAAGTGGATTGGACGTTGGATTTTCCAATTGGGCCATGTCCCTGATAACCATCTCTCTGTACGTTCAGATTTAATTATTTCTTTCATTTTCTCCCTGCCTATAATTCCTTCCGGAAATAATTAAACTTCAATTTCAATTTTCATTCCAGTTACACGATGACAAAGTCGACGTCGATAATCTTCATTCTTGGATTTTCCCTCCTTTTCAAGCTCGAGAAAAAAGTACTTAAAATCCGTAATTACATGCGAGTTTTTCTTGAACTTTCGTTTGAAAAATAAAAAAAATGATTATTTTTCAGTCATGGTCACTCGTCGGAGTGGTGGGAATGATATCGGGAGGTTTGATCATGTTCACGTACAAATCGGTGCAATTTGATCTGCTTGGTTTTTTGCTATGTCTATTGGCCGCATTCTCAAGCGGTTTACGCTGGACAATGGCACAAATGGTGATGCAAAAATCCAAGCTCGGTATGAACAATCCCGTCGACATGATGTATTACATGCAACCTTGGATGTTATTGGCTATATTACCCGTTGCACTGTGGTTCGAGAGTGAGTTTTCCCAGACTATTGATCGTTGTGAAAATATAAAATAACGTGACTACATTGTTATACTATTGTGCCGTTAAGGTGGCCAGATATACATGACGTTACGAACGACCGATTGGAGCAATGTTAATCAAGTACTATCGACAACGGCGGTTGTGTTGGCAGGTGCCATTTTAGCATTTAATATGGAAATTATGGAGTTTATAGTCGTCACATACACATCTAGTCTTACTCTATCTATCACGGGTATACTTAAGGTGAGTATCGGCATTTTTTTTACTTCATCAAAACGGGGGATGTATTATTCAACATCCGTTTGAATAAAATCATAAAGGATGAAAAAATGTTTGCAACAATTGATCGAACAATCGAATAACAATAATAAATAATTCAATTTTCAGGAAATATGCATCTTGATATTAGCCTTCGGTTTGAAAGGCGACAAATTGACAGGTCTGAATTTTATCGGCTTGCTAATGTGCCTTGGCGGTATAGTTATGCACGTTATACAAAAAGTACTGACAAGTTCGAAAGACATGGTTGAGAAACTAGAGTTACAATCGAATTCCGTAACGACCAATGATTCCAATTGCGAGGATCCGATGGAATCGAATTTGCCGCTATTGGCACAAAGATCAACGTCACTAACGAACTTACTTAATTCGAATTTTAGTTCGGATGATGAGGACGGTGGCAAGGACAAGGAGAACACCTCGCAGGTGCTCTTCGATGTTTTGCAACGCCGCGAACAGTCATAGTCCTAACGCGATTGATTTTTAGATGGTAATATACACTTTTCTAAAGTTATATATATAGAAATTATATGTATGAATATTTACGGCCGTACAGGTAGGAGAAAGAATATTGCTAAGTATTCTTCCAGACGACATTCCTTCCACGTCATTTAATTACCAAAGCTCTTTCAAGCATCTGTAATGATTTTTTGTGTTTGTCAAATCGACGCCCGGTTGTTCGTAGTTTTAAAGAAACAAAAAAACGGACGGAATATACAATTATCCATTATCCGAAATCGCAAACCAAGTTTCGAAAGGTGATTCGTCAAATGGCGTAACTCTACAATTCCGGTATATTTCCGTTATAAGTTAGATGCGAGAAGAGTCAAGAAACGACGCTTATAAACATGTATAAAAAAGCAGAATCTTAGAATGATCTGCTATCGACTATTATTTTATTTTGTATAATTAACGAAAAGCGAGGATATCCTGATTGGGTAAAAAACGCGTTACCGTGTGATGAAGATGTTATATTTCTATATGTTTATGTGCAATCCATATTTACACAGACAAAAAAAAGGATGTACAGTTGAATCATTATAGAAAATCGATCTTCTGTATGCAAACAAAGAAACAAGAACGAGCTTTCTGCTCTTTACAGTTAACGTCCTCATATTGAGGCGATCAGAAGCAAATTAATTTTACGAATTTTTTTTGTAAATGTATTAAATATTAGCCGCGATTGGCAAAATGTGCCCCATTGACGTGGTAAATGACGAGTTATGAATGACTCTGACTACAAGGATTATCGGCGCAGGGGCGAAAGTAAAGCAAGAAAAAAAGTATCGAAACTTTTGGCATGGACAGGAGAAATGTTTATTTTAAAACACTCAAGCTTTTTCGTACATGTCGTCTTCTAAAAATTGTTCACGAGTTACATACCTCGTTTGTGATGAAAGTAATAATAAAAAAAAGCATTTTATTCTCGATTCCACGAAGAATCGAACTACTTTTTACTCGTACAAATGAATAAATTTTCTATTATGTTCGTTTTTCTTTTCTTCTGTTCAGTCAATTGAGAATATTTTGCGAAATCGATTTTGGCACTTGGATCGCGTAATGCGGATCTTTAAACACCGAGAACACAACACTCGCCTATAGTGAAGCACAGCAGCCGATGTAAATTTAGCATTACACACTAGTATACGTTTTTTTTTACTTGATCGTTTCAATTCGACTATAATAATAATAATAATGATTCTAACGAACTTTCAAATAGCCTTTTACACATTGTTTCGGCGATTGAGACGTAAAACGAAGAATAAACACAAGACGCACAATAATGCTAAGTCAATAAATTCTACTATACGTCGATAAAAGTCCAGCGCGCGCGTGCGCGCGTGTGTGTGTGTTGTGTGTGAGTATTGGCGCTTCGATCATTTTTCGTGAATTTTTTGTCGACCTTTTATCACTATAACGACACGAAATGCACACGGGGTGTTGTCAACGAAGCATAATAAATATTTTGAGGCTTTTCTACATCCTGTGATAATCGTGAGTCGCTATTTAAACATTCGCAACAAAAGTCGCCAAAAAATTGATAAATATCTTTAAACGTTCTAAGATTTTTGTTTGCCAATAAATAATATATATATATATATCTATATATATAATAATTGTGTGAATTTCTATTTAGATTGCCTGATTTGATTAGCTTTCTTCGATTTGGCTTCGATCCTGTCTTCGAGCTTGTGTATCAAGTCGTCCAATTCATCCTGTTAAACGGATCGTTGATTGTAATACACGTTACTGACAAACAGAGACGGGCAAAGATGAATTTTCAAATGTAATTGAAGAATTTCCATTTTGCACATATCTGCTGACGATAGAAAATTCGCTGAAGGAAATAGAAGCGGATAAAATTAATTCTTACCTCTGTGTACGTGTACATGAGAGTACAATTCTTCAATATTTGTTTCTTGCGTACGAACAATTGAAGAGCATGGGGCAGGCAGTACATGCTGTCGTCTTGCGAATTATTAACGAGTGATACGAACAAATTTGCTCGACAAGTTTCACACTCAAAATCGCCGTCCTCCTCCTTGACTCTTTTGCCCTTCTTTCCCTTGCCCGTACCTGGCAGTGGTAATTTCTCTTTATCCGTGAGTCCTATGTACTCCAACTGTTTGCGATATTCGAACTCACGCTCGCGAATTTTCATAACAGCTGGCATAATCTGCGAGAGGAAAAGAAACGGTTTTTATCGAAGAATAAGTCTTTAATGAAATATGTTTTTCTTTTACGACGAAAACGGTAATCTACCTGCTTGAGTACGTCGTAATGAGAACGAGAATCATTGATGATGCTGAATAAAAGTCTTTCGAATGAGAATATCGATGGCTCGCAACTATCCTGTAAATCCTGTTAAAATGATAATTTTTTGATTAATCGGTAGAATGATCGAGAAATTGGAAAAAAAAAGCTTGGTGAACTAAAATATGATGAAGAAATTGGCGTACTTTAAACACTTGTTCCGCATTTTCGAGCCAAGCTGGTTGGGCAAAATATACACTCTCGGAAACGACGTATCCGGTGCATATGCTCGATGTAAAGGCTTTTGGAAAAACAACGATAAACTGTCCTGGTTCTTGAACAGTACGACACAATGGCACACCATTGTTGACCAGTAATTCGGGCGGTACCATTGCCGTGTCCGACGGCAACCAAATTGTTTTTTTCTTGCAATAACGTGGCACCATTTTGGACAGTGCTTCGCGAAAATTGTTATTATGCTCGTCGGGTATACCGTACCAAATTTTTTTTGCTCCCGTGTGTAGATATTCAATCCAGGGAAGTCCATGAGGATCACGATACCAGCAACAAGCGCTAAATAGCATTCCAACGTGAAGCGTTGGGACGGTAACACCTAAAAGATAAATCATTCTTGCTCTAACAAAAATTCTACGGTAAGCTTAAAATATAAAAATTCTAAAGTGAGCTTGAACTATTGTTTCTATATTTTCACGAAGATATTTTTCCGTACCCATCAAAGGTCCCAGAGCTCGTAGTACAGAGCCAGCGTTGTTGGTCAATACTTTCAGATTCCATGGATGTCTGGCGAACGGGCTGTTCTTAGCGACGGAAAAACCAAAACCTCGTCCGCTCGAGTCGATACTGGCGGCGTGAACGCAAACGTGACGTTTCCTCTCAGCTACATGTTTCCAAAATGCCGCCTCGACCTCGATAGCGGATGCACCCTCGGCCTCACTTCCGGTACGGTGATTCTCACCGAACCACATGCGTTGTGTATTGCGTGCGATACGATAAAAAGCATTTAAAGGCATATTGCGTCCCTGTTATGAATTTATCAATCGTTAGCAAAGGGATAACGGAAAGAAAAAATAGTGACAAAAAGATTTCACGAGACACGCACTTTGATTATACACTCTTCGATCTCGTCCGAGCTGTCGTCATCGTCTTCCTCGTCATTGTCGTTCGATTGTGCATCGAGCCTCTGTAAAGTCTTCGTTTCCCTCTTTTTCCAATCTTCCTCAACATCGTCAAACAGCTTTCCTCGTTCCTCTGGAAAAATTATTCAATATCATGACCAATTCGCTCAAAGCTTTCGTCTTGGACTGTTTTATTTGCCCAGGAAAGAAAATTCCATTTTAATTCTGGGAGTTTTGATATTTACCTGGCGATAGAGTGTCGTAGGGTAACAAATATTTGCAATAAATATCGTCGAGTTTGGTTACACGATCCTGTGCCGATTTTGGTATCTTCATACCGTCGGCGACTTTTTGCCATTTTTTCTTCTCAATAACTTCCTTCAATCCACCGAGACTCTGTACCGTCTGATACAAATGTGGCAAATCTACTTCCATTCCACCGATCTGCGAAAAGGAAAAAATAAACACGTACTCATCTCGTTAAATATGCAAATATTGAAAGTCTTACGGAGGAATTACGAAAAATTTACCCATGGCGGATGAGTCAGTGTGATACTCTGAGTAGCGAGATATTTCTTAATCGCCATCATTTCCTTGACGTTTGGACCCCAACGATGTAGCATACGATGCACGTACTGATTGTAAGCCGTGAAACGCATATCGTCCGAAACTTTGCACTCGGGCTTGAAATTTGCCGGTGGCACGACACGACATATACCAAATTTTTCGGCTATCGATCTTATCTTATCGATGTATTCCAATGGATCCTGAAAATCCTTTTCCGTTGGATGAAAAGTTGGCGCCTCAACGAGACGAGCTTCGGCGTTTGACGAGCATGGAAAAACTGTTGTATTGCTCGGTGACATAATCTCCGATACTTTTTGTCTCGATTTCGCTGAAGCTCTGAAGAAGAAATACTAATTAGTTAAGAAATTTTTGATTTTTATAGTATAGCCTCATTATTTACTCACATTTTAATTTTTTAACTGAAACTTTTTTATTGCGAGTGAAATATTTACTTATCCTTTTTTTTAACATGCAAAATATTACTGTTATTCTAGATTTGTAGTTCCTATACAAGACTTTCACTTTTGCTTTTCATTTCTTATCAAAAACAAAATCTTCTATATTATCTTTTTTTCACATTCAACATTTGTGTCTATTTTTTTCTATACAATAACTGCACCTTTTGCCAGTTTTGGTGGAATCTACCGAGGCTTTTCTCTCGCGCGTAGCTTTCGGCGATTTTGTTGTTTTTTCGGTGCCCGAATTACCAGAATTTTGTCTCGTTATGCCAGAATTCGTGGGAACTGCGCTGCGTAAAGATTGTTGTTGCTGAGGTGTTGAAAAATCGGTGTTAGTCTGCAAAGGAACGGTGACGGGAATAGCGGAAGTCGATGGAGTAGTGGGATCGACAACGGCATAAGGATGATCGAGTACGGACGTTGTGCTCGAAGAATTTGGTGGATTACGAGTTGTGGGTTGTACAGTGCCAACGGGTGGACAACGAGCAACGGCCATCGGTGGTTTCGTCACGAGTTGTGCTCGCAATAAAACACGTTGATTCGGGCCGTTAGGACCTTCGGTACCGAGCTTAACCGCAACTCCCTGTATCAATTGTTGACCCTGAACGAGATTAGGTCCGTTTCTTCCAACGGTCTGAAGTGGTATGTAAAAAACATGTCCATCGTTGTCGTTCTCATTGTCATTTGTATTTTCCGTTTGTGTCGATATTTCCGTACATTTTTGTTGTCCAAGCTGTTCGTCCTTCTCCGATGATAGCAAACTTTGACCATTTCTCGATTTTCCAGTTTGCGATTGTTCCTGCACCTCGTTCTGCTGTATCTCGCTTGATTGCTCGTCAAAATTCACCTGAACGGCTATCGAAGCGCTACAATTAACGCCACCCCATTCAGTCGGCATTTTACCAAGTGGCAATACCTGAACGTTCGACAAATTACCAAAACTCTTTGGCATAGCAAATTTATCATCATTCTCGATCGAGCACGACTTCGACGAGGAAGAAGTATTTTTCATATCCAACTCGTTACTCGTTCCGACCTCGTTGAATTTCATCGTCGTATCATCGACGGCTTCCGGTCTCGAAATTTCCGTTTCCGCGTTTATCGAGTTACTCTTGGCGCCGAGTTCCTTAAGTTTTCTTCGGAATGGCGTGTTTATCGGAACCTCGGTATCGCTCTCAAAAGCATAAACGCTACTCTCGTTCTCCGGCGAAAAAGCATTTGCGCTTGGTGTCGTTGTTTTTCGTTCTTTCACACGTGGCAAAAAAGTCTTGCGCTGTTGAAATATTCCTTTTTTCTCGGGTGTCGATTTTTTGTCCGGTGAACCATCGATCGAGTTTTGATCAGATTTTGATACCCCGTCGCTCTCCTCACCCGTTGAAACTTCCTTCGTTACTTTTACACTTCTACCCTTTATTATCTCTTTTATATCAGCGTTTATTTTGTTTCTATTCGGTATCGGTATGTTTAGAGGTTTTGCAATTGGAAATCTCGTTATTGGCATTAAATTCGTGAGAATTTTACTCTGTATCGCGGTACGCGAGGATTTTTCCACGAGTTTTGGTATCGTTACGTTTACCGGACGTACGAGGTGTTGAATTCTCGTTGGTATTGACAAATGATTGCCATCAGTCTTTACTTTATTCGGTATTTCAAAATGAAAATTTCTCGGATTATCGGTCTCCGATTTCTCATGCTGTTTAGCACGCGCCATTGAACTCTCGTTCAACCATTTTTCTATCTGTTCCGTCGACATATTGACGCGCGCTTTACGACCGTGAGTTCCTGTTAATGGCATGTCAATTATGTTAATAGCCGAAGTCTCTGTGTTTGTCGTGTGATTACATTTTATCTCCAATTTCGTCGTAACCTCGGGACTCGAAGTTTCCGCCTCGATTTTCGGTGTAATCGTTGATTTTTCCTGAATTGACTTTACGATTGTAAAAGCCGTTGGTGAGTCAGTCGTGGAGCCTTCGTTATCCAATTTTTCCGTGGTTATTTCGTCGGGACTCGTTGTCACTTCGATCTTGGAGATTTCTGGAATTTTAAGGATCTCGAGCTTGCTACAAGCTTCCTCGTTAGCAAGGAGATTTGCGCTCGCGTGAGAATTACAAGAATTTAAGACTTTTGATATGGCTTTTTTCGTAAAACCTCGAAATGATTCTTCGTCGTCGGATACTTGCGAGACCGAAGGTTGATTCGTACGCGCGGGGAGAGAAGAAATTTCGTGTTTACTTTCCACGATGACCGGTTGATCAGTTTCGTTCGTGGATTTTCGTAATTGAGACTTTTCCTCTTTCTTCTTATTCAGTTTATTCAACAAATTACGGAGTGATTCTTCCTCCTCGGATTCCTCGCTCTCGGGCTTTTTTAGCGGAACTTTTGGACGTTTCACGATTTTATCCTTCGCCGATTTTGTCGTTTTCTCGAGTTTTGCCGGTTGATTCCTCGACGATGATCTGAGACTTCGTGCGGAGGGTTTTTCAATTTTACTCACACTTCTCCGTGTCAATTGTCTCGTTTTTTCGGGCTCCACGGAAGTCTCGGACTCGTCCTCGCTGTCCAATTCACAATATCTTCTGACTCTAAGCGTTCTTTTGCTCTTCAATATTGGTTTTTCTGGTTTAATTTTCGTTTTACTCGAGTTCGATGTTGTCTCGTTCTTGGAATCTTTTTCCTTCGAATCTTTGTTACTCTTAACGGCTTTTGATTTTGCTCTTATCTCATTTTCCGCTTGTGCGGTACGACGCGCATTTGGCAATTCGGGAAAACTATCTACCGACAAATTATCATCGTTCTCGAGGTCGGGGCTGACGAGTTTACGTCCTAATATTTCCATATAAACAGCGGCAGCTTCTTTCGTTTTTCTTGATGGTCTTCTCGAGAGTGATGCTTGTGTCGTTGTCGTGTTCGTTGAGCTTTCTCTCTGCGATCTCGTTATTCGTCTCATTTCCGATTTACTTCGTGTACAAATTTTCTTCTGTATCACCTTATTGTTCGCTGTTCTCTTTGTTTGTGGACCATTTTTCGAACGTACCGTCTCCTCGTCGTCGGAGGAGGCAGTTTCCGAATTCGAAGATTCGCTCGTTTGTTCCTTAACGCTCGGTCTCTTTTTTGGTTTTGCCGCTATTGTTTTTCCAACTTTGGCCGACAAAACATTTGATTTTTTTACTTTTTCAGCGAGTCCACCGCTTCGCAAACCGTGACGTCTTTTGGTTTCGTTGCGAGCTAGAAATTTTCGCGGTGGTATTTTCGTCAGGGATTTAAGAACGACACGCTCGGTCGACGAGCGAGTTCTCATGACGCAGGAAGCTTTGAATTTGTTCTTTATTATTCTCTGCTTGGCCAAACGTTGCTCCTGATACTTTTTCTTCAATGCCTGTACGGTCGATGTTGCATTTTTGTATTTACTCATCGTTTTTTGAACTCCGTTAGGTACAATTTTCTTTTTAACTGGAGCTGAATTCTTGGGGGTTACTTTACTCTGTCCGTTGACGCTCGAATCTGTTTTCGCGAGCGACGTAGAAGGCGTTGTGGTCGATGATGATTTTGCGTTTGATTTTGAGCTATTCCCTTTGGACTCGGGTTTTTCCTTTCTGGCACCGACGTTAAAGAAATTCAAGCTAGGTGGCAGTATCGAAGTACCTGAGAAACGAAAAAAAGTAGCGTTTGACAATATTTGAACTGAGAACTTGATGTTTGAAGCGTTAAAAGAGCACAACAAAAAGGTTGTACCGAGCTAAAAATCAAAAAATTTACCACGAAAGCAGAGAAACGTGAGAAAATCTTCAGTATTTGGACGTTTGTGCGTTATTAATTCTGTAATCATAGCGGGTTTTGTTTTCTCCTTCTCCTTGACCAATGGTGGCGCCGGACTGAACACAGTTGCCGCGCCTTGAGCAAATTTTCTCTGCGCGTGAACTTTTGTTCTGAAAAATACGTTTTTAAGCGTAAGTGCGGCGAAGGTTTTCTTTCTGCTTGAAAAGAAAAATGAGAAAAGTGTGATCTTGATAAAAATAAATCAATAAACAAATAATGTAAAACAACACACTTATAAAGAAAACAATTAAATTATTTGTAAATTCATTTCGTAGCGAATGAAAAAAAAAAAAATTACCTCTTGGGTGATTCCGACAGCGGATCCATGAGATCCACAAGATCGCCCTCTTTCCTTTTTCGCTTGTCATTTCTACCCAATACCATATTTTCAATAAAAAACCGAACGATTCAATTCACCACCCGTTACCTCAACTACTTAAAAAATCAAAAAACCTAAAATTTTCAATAACTAAAATTCGAACAATCATTGACAATTTGAACGAAACATTTTGGAGGACAGAGTAAATTTTTTAATATATCGGAGCATAATCAATTATCGAATTATTCCGTATTCCCAGACGGCACAATTGAAAGTTCGTTTCGCACCAGCAAGACGTCGATATCGCTAGCACTTTTCTTGAGACAAAAAAAAAACAAATATAGTACACTCAACTGACTGTATATATATTTATATTTTTCGTTGAAAAAGCTTTTGCCGAAAGATATAGCGTGTAAGCGTAAAAAAACGTTTATATTGGAAAAAAAACTACAAATAAAACACTGTTAAAATTCCCATCTCCCTCGCCTCTTGAAAAATCGCAAAGTTCGATTGTTGTGTGTCAGTCTGAGATTAAATGCCCGTTCTCGTGTTGTGTCTCTCCCCCCCCGTGCGAACTTTTTTTTTTTGAGGATACACTCTGGACAATGCGCCGTGTGTAACAGCACACATGTACTCCACTCTCCCCCCTTCGCATGAGTTTCTCGTGGAAATATCGATTTAATCCGTTCTATTTAGTAATTGTTGTAAAAAAAAAATAGGAGAGCAAACAAAAAGGAATCTTCAAGGTACGCTCAGGTTCGAAGTTGTCGCGAGACTGAAAGTCCTTCGACCCTGTCTATTTGCCCCCGCCCCCTTCGCAGATATGGCGAAACCAGGAATATTCTATCGCTTCGGATAAATTTCAGCATGATACAAAACACATGCATTATCTGCTCTAATGACAAATACGTCATTGTAGAGTGAAAACTTCACTCGATAAAAGAGGAGTGATTTTAAAAATCGTAACCAATGTTTTATATAGTTAAGGTAGTTTTAATACAAGAAATGGGAGGGGATAGAAGGAGAGGTGCGCGAGGCGGGCATCCATGTCGCGCTGCGACGTTGTCATGCTCACTAAACGTAGTTCTAACCACGTTGCTATACTCGTATATCCGTGTGATTCATCTATCTGCGTGTATGCGTGCCGAAAGTGAGGTTATGGATGTCAGTAACGCGAATAAAGACATCATCAAAAAGAGGTCTAATAAAAGATTGAAAGGAAAAGAGAGATTGTGAACCATTCTCTAGAAAATGAATTCAGCAAAATCATTTATGGATTCACAGATTCACTGAAATCATTGAGGCGAACATTTTCTGGACGTCAAGGCAAAGGAATGTTTACTTTGTCCAAGTAGCGGAAGATTCTCTCGACACAAATTCATACGCCGGAAACTTTCATGAAGCTACGTATGATGTTGTCGTTCTGCAAGATTTGATCAAGCAATATTTGACTTTCGATGATATATTTGAAAATACTATAATATTCGTTGAGCCATTGAAAGATTTTATGCGTAAATTGAAAGGTGGATCAAGCAAAAAACAATTATCAGCTTCGAAAGACGTTCTATCCAAATATATGATCACAAAACTTGCACGGCTGGGAATCACGTACGAGCAATTGATACAATTATACCAAAGCGGAAAAGAGTCATTGGTCAAATTTTTGTCACAAAAAGTAACCAAAGATAAGACTGTGCTCAAAAATATCGTTGAACATTTTAGATGATCAAAGTATCATAAAAAAATCACCAAAGCATCAGTATGTAAGATTTATGAAATTTCAAAACAATAATGATTTGAATAAATACAATTTCTATGACAAATGTATTATTTATTGCTGATATTTTTATTTCTATTCGAATCTCAATGAAAAAGCGTTGAAATCTTCCTATACGTTCAACTCCGAAGCATTTTTCTTTTGAAAAATTTGTATTGCCGCGCTGCGTCGATTTGTATCATACACACACACACACGAATGTCGCGCCAGCGTAATAAAGCGACGTTGTCATGCTCACTAACGAGTTCTTCTAGCCCCAAAGCAATATTTTTTTAATAAGTCCATACTTTTTTACTGTATGATTGAAAATTTTCTGTAAAATATATGTTATTCTTCATCTACTAAACTACTTTCGTGCCAAATTTCAAGAATTTTTCTCTACTCCTACGTACATTTTGGTGACTGAATATCCGGAAAGTGCTCATTTCGTACGGTATAGGTATACGTTCGTATGCAAATTTTTGAATTTTTGATAAACGATATCTTGAAAACGGTACGGTGAAACAGTCTCAAATTTCGCATAAGTATTCTTCAGTACTTTTTTTGAGTTTTTACCAAAAATTCATTAAATTTTATCTACTCTTTATTTGTGTTAGAACTACCTTAATTGAATTCAATAGTTTGTTTTCTCAATTGTGTCATACGAATTTGAATAATGGCGCCATTATTGAAAGTTAGCAAAGTTCAGGTTTCCCAATCCAAATATCCCCAGATCGCGTTTCCTATTTCTTCTCCCCCCACCATGCCAATCTCGAAATATTTTCGTATCGACTTCAAATCGCCTTCGATTGTTTAAATAATAAAAGCAATCGATTGTTCAACGATCGAATCTCTATAGTAGTATTACTTGTTGTTTTTTTACGCGAAGGTCACAAAACACACGCCGCTCCGACGAGCACAAACTGTTTATTTCTTCGAAAACTCGTGTACATGAGGACACACATTCATTTATACTTTCCGACGTTAGTCGGGCGTTCGTGAATTAATTCTCGTGGCTGTGTAGCAAAAGACTTTTCGTCTATAACTATATCGCTGATTAGTCCGTATAGTCGTGAATTTTATAGAAATAGAAATTCAATCTGTGTTGTGATAGTCGTCGCGGCGTGGGGGTACAACAATACCCAAAAAAACGTTTGGCTAGGCGCAGAGGGCTAGCAGTGTTTTTTTTTTCCTCAAGACTTTTCTTTCAAGTGAGTTTCGTTTGATTTTGTCATTATTATTATTATCAAGAATCTCGAGGCAATTTATTTTTCGCACAAATTCGCTCGATGATTGAACGTGTCAAGCGTGACACATATATATTTATATATGTATTTCGTTTCGCAATTGGGTCACGTATATATTTAGGCGCGCGTCATCCTCTTGCGAGCTCCCGAAGTATATACCCTGTTTGAAGAAGCTTTTTTCCTTATTTTCCCCTATTCTTTGTTTACCACACACAGTCGGATTCATAATGCCGAGAAAAAAAAAAACATAAATTTCACGAAATCCCTCCAATTACGATATATTCAACATTTTGGTTCATTAAATTAACGATTCAAGTTTTAGGATCTCTAATGTTGACTTTGCGTGGCCAATAAAATTTGATTCCATTCGAAAGAATAGAACAGCTGGTGCAATAACACAGGAGAATTGTTTTGATTGTCAGAATTAATATCATTGTTATTGTTATTATTTTGTCTTATCACAACAATTTGTCTGCTCCATTATGTGGATACTACATTGGCTTCAATGATTTGTCTACAATTTATAATATAATTAATATAATATAATTGAATAAAAGAGAATGCTGGATAAGAATTAACGATTTTTATGAAATAATAGCTTGTATTTAATTTTAGATTTGTTGAAATTATGCATTCCGATGTGTTATTATCGTTTTTGATCTTATTCATTGATTTTATCAGTTAATAATGATAGTTTGTATAATTTCTGCGGATAGAAGGCCTTGCATCATGTACAAAAATGGACCTCCGCCTTCGTACGATGAGCCTCCACCATCGGCGCCACCCAGTTATTTCCAGAGCGTGGGTGGAGTACCGCCAGCCAGCCCGTTTACACCAGCAGAAATATGTAAATTTTGTGATATATACTTTACAAATAAGGCTTCTGTGAGATAAGATAAAAGAAATTTTGAAAATTATAAATATTCTCATTTTCTTTTTCCATAATATTTTCATTCGCAAAGCTTCCTATCTATGTGAAAAATTGTCAAACTCTTGGTGAACGAGGAAAAACGATGAGGAAATAAAATTTAACAACACAGCCATAGACCAATCTTTGTTCGGGAGGAAGCAAAAATTGATGCATAATACTCTGAATAAATAAAATGAAATTCCAGATGCTAACGGGCCTACCATTGTAACGACGATAGTTCCATTGGGACCGGGTCCTACACACACAATATGTCCTCAGTGCCATTCAGAAATTGACACAGCGACTAAAACCGAGCCTGGAATGATTGCATATATTTCTGGAGTGGTAATCGCTCTCCTAGGGTCAGTATAATGATTAATGCATATGAGGAATGTTAAAAAAAAAAAACAATGCCGAATAAGCAATTTAAAAGTGTATTTTCTCTTTTCGTCATTCAAACAGTTGTTTTATGGGTTGCTGTCTAATTCCATGCTGCATCGACGAGTGCATGGACGTTCATCACACTTGTCCAAATTGCAAAACCTATCTTGGACGTCACAGAAGATAATTTGGAGAATTGCCCTCTGGTTTATCGAGCGTTGCTGCGTTTCCGTCATATTAACAACGAGAAAATATTATTTGTCGCATTTTGACTTTTTGGTTGCACAGAGTTTCGTTTTATCATACGGAAACTCAACCACACTCAACAAATAGAAATGAGCAGCTCTATTACCGATCAAGAAAACAATCGATATGCGCGTTTCATCGTTTTTCATTGTTGACAAAAATGAAAAACGCATAGTTATTATTCTTACGTTACCATTTCGCTGTTTTCAGCGATATGAAAATACTCGAATCGCATGACGCGTTGTGCGAACAACCAACGATCCACAGGATACTACGTTAACGTTATCCGGATGCAACAACCAAAAAAAAAAAAATCTCGCTACTAATTCGCGCCAATTGGCAGCTATTTAACGCTTCGTAGTTTAGCTATCGCGCATTTCTCGATTTTTTTCTTCATCGTATCGAAGAAAATCTTTTTAATCTTTCTATAATGAAAAATCACTGTTGCCATGACTCACGCACTAAATTGTGTTTTTTTTTTTAAAAGATTATTTAACTCTTCGATTCTTAATCAACGAATAATTGCGCACAGATGTTTTTTATTTATTTTTGTTTCGCCACACTATGCGCAATTCAACGATATTTCCATGAATCTCATTTTTTTTCAACGATGAAACTCTCACGAATCGAATACTAGACACAGATGATAATTATTATTTTTTAACAGGAGGAATATACTGGTAATACATTCCAGCAAATTTATCATTTGCTCCAGGTATTCTTCGTCCGAAGTGGCTTTTATTAATATTATCACATGCAAGAAACAATCGAACATGAGTCAATTTGGACTGTGTACAAAATGTACACGAGTCTCGATACTATCTAATGTTAATTAACGAGAACCCTTCGGTATTTTTGTTGTGGGTGCCTTAAAAAGAAAAAGGGAGAAAAAATAATAGTACAACACGTGCCTTATAAATATTAAAAAGAATGTGTACCAGATCCAATGAAACTTTAAACTCGAGTTCTGTATAAACTTGACATATAATTATTTAATATCTTTGCGAGTTATACAATTAACCGTAATTACATTATATAATATTAATTAAGTTATATTAAGGTAGCTACATCGTTGAATTTCGATAAACATCGATTTTAGACACTTGTACACATCAATCAACCGTAAAGGAGGTTCGTCATGTACTACAGCATGTTTTCTTTATGAAAAAAACCATTGACCGCGAATTATTAGTATATTTCACTATGGTATGACAATTCTGAAAGTTGCTTATTTTTGTTGATGTCTTTTTCCACAGAAAAATTCACAGTGTTCTCACAACTTGTCGTCCCATAGCTCTTTTTATCCGTTAGAAGATATTCTATCCAAGATATTCTCCTCTCCGGATCATTGATAACAGACTTTCTTGAAATATCGAAATCTTTTGCTTACAACGATCATTGTTAAGCGACTTAATATAAAATTCACCCTGATAAATTACTAGAATATCTTTGAGACAAACGAAACAGTCTACTGAAAACTAAAATGGTAACGATGGTGAAGTTTATTTAAGAAACCGAACGGAGAACATTTTCTTAAATTACCAAAAATCAATGTATCCATTTGCTAATAAAAATTGCTATAATTCCTTTTCAGTACTAAAAACGCATACTGTAGTACAGGACATCATGCATTATTGTCAATTAATTGAAAAAAAAAAACGTGTAAGAACAATTTAAAAAATTGAATCCGTTTCAAAGGTATTAAAAGAATCTCTGACTCATTTGACTAGTCGTACTTTTGTAACTACGTTAATTCCAATTTTCCGTTCAAACGAAGCCCAGAGAAAATATATAAATAGCAATTATCTCAAACTGAAAAAAAAAATACATCGATTTTACGACAATTGGCCATTACATGTTTTAACAACCTGTCGATTGTTGTTAACATTTGTAGGAAATATATAAATATATGTTTGTAAAGACAACAAAGTATATCGTACTTTTATTACATGAAGTTTTATTTAGGATGTTGAGAGTATTTTTATTTAGAAACCGGAAGTACAGTCTGACGTTCTTTTTTCGAACCCATCTGTCATCGTCATGTAAAATGATAGCAAGGCTCCGAAATACCACTATTTCTTGATCATGTATATTTTACAATGTTAATGACGAAGTTACTGAAAAAATAACGATAATACTCTTCGAAAATGTTGCTAAAAATGTCAATTACATGAATTTTATTGAAAAGTACCAAGAGCACAGGAACATAACCTAGAAAAAAAAATGTAAGAAAAACTCTTTGCACTCTGCGACAGACTTTTTTCCCTATGTTACGTTATCAATGTTATGAATTTCTCATTAATCAATTTATTTTCCTCCTGATCTGCAGATTGGTAATAGAATAATTGAAAATTGCATAAAATGTGGCAAAGCTCGAAATTCTGGTCTCGGATAAATTTGAGGAGACCAGGATGGTCCTTAGGTACTAAGAGAAACTTAGGCACGAATTTAGGATTAGAACCGAGCAGTGGTTTAGTGGAAGACCCTCGCGCCAAACTTCCTGGAGATTCCAAAGTAGTGATATGCGGAGGAGGTGTTATGGGAGCAGCTGTTGCTTATCATCTGGCTCTTATGGGATTAGGACCTCAGACAATTATTGTTGAGAGCTGCAAGTAAGTTCTTCAATTTATTTGAATAATTGTTTTCATGTACTACTCTGCAGTAGAGATTAATTTCGCTATCAGTTGTTTTACTTTTTTATGTAACGTTGCAAAGTCGATAATTTTTAATAATGCAAATAGAGAACTTAGGGTCTTTATGAGTGATGAAGAAAAAATAACGGGATATTTAGAAGAATTATGTATTTTATATCTATAAGTTCAGGTAAAAATCTATGATCTATGAATCTATGAATCTGGTATGAATCTATGTCTCATTTATGATATTGGTCACTGGTGATATCAGACATGATATTGTTTTATTAAATCAATTGTTTTACTTTTCTATGAATCACGACATAAAAAATGGCTTGTTATTTATACAGAGTATAGAAATTGAAACAAATTTCTCCAACTTTTGGTAATTTGCCATTAAGGTGCTTGAACTATTTGCAATTAATTTACTATTGATGTTCTAAAACGTTAAGGATACATGTTCATTATCTTCGGTTCGTCCCTACAAGTTTTTCAAATCAATTTTTTAATTAAACGCCAGTTTGCCTATCTCAAATTTTGTATTGTATATTCAGAGTCGGTGGTGGATCTACCTGGCATGCATCAGGACTTGTAGGTGCATTCAAACCGAGTCTCGCTCAAGTAAAGCTTGCCCAGGATAGTATAGCACTTTACAAGGAACTCGAGAAAAAAGGATTATCAACCGGTTGGAAACAATGCGGAAGTCTTTCGCTAGCTCGAACGAGAGATCGTATGACGACTTTCAGAAGAATGAAAGCACAAGCTGTGTGAGAATCTATATTCATTACGTTACAAAGTTTCAAACTTTTTTTTTTCATACAAATGAAAATTACAAATTGATTCAGATCTCGGGAGATCGAGTGTCATCTCGTTACACCTGAGGAAGCGCAAAAATTATGTCCAGTATTACGAATCGATGATGTTGTCGGCGGTATATGGATTCCCGGGGATGGAGTAGCCGATCCTTATAAAACTTGCTTGGCTTTCATGAGTGAAGCACAAAGTCATGGTATTTATCGTTATTTAAGGAAGTTTCCCTATTTTTTCCCGATTAAGTTAATATCGAACTAAAAACATCATTATAGTGCGATTTAAAAGGTCATCAACCAAGCTTGTTAATACTGTATTTTGTGAAAAGTTAAAGGGACACCGCTGAGTTTTTGACATAGCGAATTATTTAACTGAAAAAACAAACCCTAAATCCAATTTATGTCTTTTCTGATGCAAACAATATTAAAAAAATGTTTCTTACTATTATCTCTTGCCCTATATTAATTTCAATTATTCTCCTCTATTATTCCAGGCGTTAGGATATATGAAAATAGCAAAGTAACGAAAATAATTACTCGCGAAAATCGTGTCACAGCCGTAGAAACTTCTAGGGGACGAATAGAGTGCGAGCATTTTGTCAATGGTGCAGGGTTTTGGGCGAGAAACGTTGGAAAATTAAGCGAGCCGTATGTCAAAGTTAGTGTTGGCATTGATTAATTTTTCACCATATGATTTTACAATTGTTTACTGATTTCTCTAAATGTAATTGTTTGTTTGTCAGGTCCCACTACATCCGGTGGAACATTATTACTTGCATACGAAAAAATTCGAGGGTCTGGATCCAATGACACCGGTGATACGTGATCCGGATGGTTACATATATTTTCGTGAAAACGACGGACGTCTCATAGCCGGTGGATTTGAGCCTGTTGCGAAACCGGCATTCGACGATGGAACGATACCCGGTTAGCCACGAATTTAAATTCGTGATACCCTATGGCAATAAAATGGCCATGATCGTCGAACGATAAGTTTGATGGAGAGAACTGATAGATTCGTAAATAAATTTTGTAGAAAATATTGCCGAGAGAAATTTACCCGAGGATTGGGATCAATTTCACGTATTACTCGAGCAAATGCTACACAGAATTCCAGATCTCGGTGACGTTAGGCTCGAACGTTTATGCAACGGTCCCGAAGCATTTTCACCCGATTGCAAGTGGATCGTTGGCGAAGCACCCGAGATACGAAATTATTACATAGCCGCCGGAATGAAAACCGTAAGAGAAAAGGATGTTAAAGAAGAAATTACAAAAAAAGACTTGTTAACCAAATATTTAGATCGGTATATAAAAAAATTAAGCTATATTTCTTAAGTGTTTCTTTGATTTTGGAAAAAATCTCGTTCGATTTTTTAGATTCTGATCTCCATGTTTATTTCCGATACGATTTTTCTTTTCGATGAATTTACAAGAATCGTAAAGATGAAACATCCTAATGACAATTTAAAAAAAATAATAATCAGGTCGGTGTATCAGCCGCTGGAGGAGTCGGTCGAGCAACCGCCGAGCTCATAATAAACGGTTCGACCTCTCTGGACATGTACGAATTGGACGTTTCGCGATTTCTCGGTTTGCACAATAATCGTGAATTTTTACGCGACAGATCCAGCGAAGTACCGAGCATGCATTATGCTCTGCAATATCCTCATCTCGAGTTTACTAGCGGTAGAAATTTAAGGATGTCGCCGATCTATCCGAAACTCAAAGAAGCCGGTGCAATTTTCGGACAAGTTATGGGATACGAGAGACCTTCGTGGTTTCAACAGGACGACGAATGCGGTAAAAAAAAGTTATGAGGGATCAAAAACAAAAAATACCGAAATAAAAAATCCCTATAATGTAAAACTCGGTGTCCGCTAGATCTAAATCCGATCGAGGGGTTACAAAAATATAAAATCGCTTACACGAACACTTTTGGAAAACCTCCCTGGTTCGATCCTGTTGCTCATGAATATGCTGCCTGTCGAGAATCAGTTGGTTTGAGCGATTATTCTTCCTTCACGAAGATTGATTTGTGGGTGAGTAACTTAAGGATGTGTAGCTGCGTTTAAAAAAAAGGACAAATTTAAAAAAATGATTTGCCAATCGGCGATTTTTTTTGGCACAAAAATAAAACACGCTTTTCCCACTTTTAATCGTGGACCTCATCTTTAATGTTTGGATTTTTTTTTAATATGCCTTTTGAGACGTCGTTGACTCTTTTCTACTAATCGTTGTAAAGAGAACTGGCAAAATTAACGAGTTGTTATTTTTACAGTCGAAGGGTACGGAAGTGGTCGATCTCCTGCAATATTTATGCTCAAATGACGTTGATGTACCGGTAGGTAGTATAATTCACACGGGAATGCAAAATCATCGAGGTGGCTACGAAAATGATTGCAGTTTAGCAAGGATAGCTGTCAATCAGTAAGTACGATTTTGTAGTCAATTGAAAAATGGTTCGCCACGTAGATCTCTCGAATCAAGATTTTTCTCGATAAATTTTCTAGTTACATGATGATAGCACCGACTATTCAACAAACACGCTGCAAGCACTGGATAAATCGTCACTCACCTACAGACGGATCGGTCGTCGTGTCAGACGTAACTTCGGCCTACACAGCAATCTGTATAATGGGACCGTCAACGAGGCCTTTGCTCTCCGAACTCACTGACACCGATCTGTCTCCCAAAAATTTTCCATTCTTTACCTTTAAGGTAGCTTCATTGGGAAAAAGAATGGAAACTTATGAGGAAGCAATCTGCATATCCCCAACTTATTCTTTTTAAATTATAGACTTATGAAAATTGTTTCAGGAATTAGACGTCGGATTGGCTAACGGAATTCGAACGATGAACTTGACGCACACTGGCGAACTCGGTTACGTTCTTTATATACCGAACGAGGTGTGAATCTCTAGAATATAATTTTACATAAATTATGCATTTATTCTGATAACTCGTGATTTTTTCAGTTTGCTCTTCACGTTTACACCAGACTGATAGAAGTCGGGGCTAAGTACGGTGTGAGGCACGCTGGTTATTACGCCACACGGGCCCTACGAGTCGAAAAATTTTACGCTTTTTGGGGCCAAGATTTAGATACTTTTACCACTCCGTTAGAATGTGGACGTTCGTGGAGAGTGAAGTTTCACGTGAGTTGTAATTTACGCTCCCATTTTGTTCTATCAATCCTGAGATTAATATTTATCACTCCTACGATATATCGTCGATCGCAGAAAGATATTGATTTTATTGGACGCGAGGCTCTCCTGAGACAACGCGAGGAAGGTGTAAAACGTAAATACGTTCAACTGCTGCTGAACGATCATGATACCGATATTGATCTGTGGAGCTGGGGCGGCGAGCCGATTTATCGCAACGGTCACTATTGCGGTATGACCACGACCACAGGCTACGGATTCACGTTCAAGAAACAGGCAAGTCTCATAGACCAGTTTAAAGTACAAGAACAAAATGCAAAGTTTAAATTATCCCATTGGGATAAAAAGTGGACAAAAAAAGTTTCGTCAAAATTTCTCTTTTTTTGAGATTCGTTACGAGACAATATATCTACGGAACTGGCCAGTGAATAAACGTAAATTATTTTCCCACCCCAGAATTAATCCCTTTTCCACTCCAGGTATGCCTCGGTTTCATTCAAAATTTCGATGACAACGGTAAACAGCAGGAAGTTACGAACGAGTACGTGCTGTCGGGGGATTACGAGGTCGACGTAGCCGGCATAAAATATCACGCAAAGTGTCATCTTCACAGTCCGAATTTGCCGACGAAATATCCGGACACAGAGCGCGACGCGTATCACGCGACTCGCGATCACCTCAACACTTAAGATATAAACTTTGTTTTTCGTTGTTGTTAGCAATCACAGCTCTTCCAATTTTGTATAAAACAATGTATATAAAATACGAAAATTGGTAAATTTTTTTTGCAAATATACGACAAACGGTCACGAATTTACTGCGTGAATAATTGAACTTGTGCTATTATTTTATTATCGATAGATACATCAAATACTGAATCTGAACTAAAAGAAAAGAAAAGAAAAAAAAAAGTTGTGTTCCATTACGATATTACAATCTACAAATCTACATCATCATTCGCTCGCTGAGCACATTTGTCGTGTTTGCGCGATCTTTTAAACACTCTTTGACACCATAATATTGTACACATGTACGCTTTGTACTTCCAACGATATAAAAAAAGAAGAGGAAAAAAAACCGCGATTACGCGAAACGGACGCGACTAACGGAGATATTATTTTCATGAGAATTGATTAATTCACCGCTCATTCGTTTTCTCGCACAGTTTTCCTTTATGTTTTTCTCCCTTATTTTTTTTATACAGATGCAATTGAGATTTTTTTTTATTAAAATATTAACATAGTAATTGTATTCCTTCATAGTACTCGTTTTTTGTTTTACGTGTTTATAATCCACTTAGTTAATAGTATACGGTCGCTTAATATTTGTCCACCAACGAAAAAGAAGAAAAAAAAAAGTATTCAAAGTCCATGGCATATAGTACACACCTATTCGTAGATCAACAACTTTTTACACGCAGTTTTTTCCTTATTTACGAAATTTACTGTACACGAAAGTTTTTTTTTGGAGGGGGTTAGGGCGGGAGAAGAAAAAAATGAAAAAAAAGTGTCTTATCACTCGGGTATTTCGGGCTCGGGAGTAGGCTGCACTTGCTTTTGGACCATACAGGAACGGGCCACTGACTCGAAGAGCCTGTAATGAAAAGAAAAACATTGATTTAACACATTATTGAATCATTATTACTGAAATCCGTGCTGAATTTAGAAAAATGTTTTATTGACGGTTGTAAAATTTAGCCAAAATAGTTACTGCCTTTTTTTTTTGCTCAAGCGCTCAGTAATCTTGGTCACTAGGGCGGTGATTTTTTAATTTTTTTATTATCAAATACATCAGAGCAATTTGATTGGCTAAATTCATCTTGAATCATCGTAATAACTTTTTTTTTTTTACATAAATTATCTCAATACGTACTTTTCAATTTCGGAAGCGCAATGTACGAATTCGTGGGACCAAAATTTGTACGTTGGATTTTTGATGAGTTCGATGAAGGTAATGAGCAGTCCCCACGGATGTGGTCTATTGACGATCAACCGTTCGAGCAATACTCTCGTTATTTGTTCCTGTATAGCCTCGGTATTCGCTTCGGCGAACAGATACAACAGAGTGCAGCTGAAATAATGGGTATGACTGTTTGGATATCGAAGCTGATTGGCGATTGCATTCAGGAACAAATAACGTCCCTCGGTGTCGAGATCAACAGCGAGATTTTGAAATATATCCATGTGAGCCGAGTGAGCGATAGTCGACATGTTTGGCGTGTGTCCTTTGCTTCGTATAAAAGCAATAGCTTGTGTACCAACGTAAAGTACAAGAGCATTCATCAATGGTATATTGTATCTCATTCCGGCCTCTTGTGAGACCTGTAAATTGCTTCGCAGCTCGGAGAGAAAAGTCACCGGTGCCCGAGCTTTGAGATAAAGATCGAGTTCCTTTTTGAAACTAATCGGCTGTATCATCGAGGCAAAATTCGTCAATACTCGCGGTGCGTGTGTAATTTCTTGAAGCATATCAACCTTCAGATTTGGCGTGAAAGGATCGGGCAGTCTCATTGCTCTTGGGAAAGCGCTCAGTATCAAATTTCTCATTTGTATACAATTTGGTGGTATAACGTCACAAAATCCATAATGATAATCGCAGAGAAATTCCGGAAAATCGTGAAGCAAAACGAGCAAAACACGTAACGTACCCTTGTACAAGAGCGTGACGGGTTTAGCGAGTTCGGCATTGCGCAGATAGGGCGCGAGATATTTGAACAAATCTATGAGTAACTGCGCGTACATTCCCCAACATTTTTGTTGCGGCGTTATAGCCAACATACGTCCGATAAATACACGATGCGAGACAAGTTCGAGCCATGCGTAACAAAAACCCGAAGCTTTGGCTGGTCGCAGGATATGTAGAGTATGACAAAATGCCGTGAGAACTTGATAATTTACCGCTTCGAGTACGGGCTCGGGTGCGCAAAGCTCGAGAAACAACATTATGAAAATTCGATGATAGGGCAATTGTTGAAATTCCGTTCCTCTCATTTCGTGATCCTGTAGCAAAACACCGGCCACTATACCGAGCACTTTGTTCAAAAGATTTATCTTCGTGTGCGTGTTCGACGTGTCACCGGAATGCTTGACGAGCAGAGCTACGAGACGCACAAAAGCGTCGAGCGTGTGAAAACACTTGGCACGAACGACCGACGGTGCGGCATTTGCCTCGGCGAGTGCGCGATAACAAAGATCCACGCACATTTGTGTGCTAAGTTTGAAAAATCTTGTTATCAAATCGTCCGTTTTCAAGATACCGTGAATATTCATCTGATGGACGAATAAACCAAATGCCTTTGTCGGATCACGCGCGTTGGTTGGACTGTGATGCATCGTTACCCATTCGCGAAGTAGATACTCAGTTTTTTCCATCAAACCCGGTGGATCGTCGAAATCACGTGCCTGTGAAGGAAAAAGAAAACAAATTCTGAACATGTTGAACGGTACTGCTTCGGTTTTTTTAAGGTTTCCCAAAAAATCGAGTTCAATTGTGAATAGTTCGTGCTCGATGAACGTGAAATTACGACGTCCTCGGTTGAACATCAAGAAAAAAACGAACCTTAAATCAAAAAATAATCGAACGCTTACTCTAACTTGAAGAATTCCCGAATGAATATGAGCTGTTGGTCCAGCCGGTGCTCTATCAGCGAGCATAGCGGGATCATGATGAGCCCGCAGTGATTCAATCAGACTGGTGAGTCTGAACAAAGAAATTCTGGAAGCACATCGAATATTGAGCGAATATCACATAAACGATAAAATGTTCGTTAGAAGTGGAAAAAAAAATAGAAAGTCTTTATCAAATAATCGGAATAGAACTCACCCCTCGGGTGGTGCTCTGTGATGTGCCATTCTCGCTAAAATCTCGATGGTATGAAAAAGATCGGATTCCGTGACGTGAGTAGTTTGCCTCTCGTCAATGAGATACAATTGAACAAGCTGAGTTGCAAAAGCTGTAGCCATAGCGTTACCAGCGTCCATGGCTTGGGCGAGTGTGAGATCAAATTGTATGAAGCTCAAGAGATGCGATCTAATCAGACAATCAACAGGATCGAAGTTGTAACGAAATTCATCGCGACATTCAGCGAGACAGCGTGTAACGTGTTTGTTGGTCCATTGCATCCCGTAAGCGCGAGGATCTTGAAGACACTTCAAAATTCTCAGATGTAATTCCCGATAGCGCAATATAATTTCCGAATCGATAACTCCGCCGGAAATCGTCGGACCGTCGAGCAAACCTTCAACGGCTTTTTTCAAAAGTGCCATTGCCGCGCCGGCGTCGCGTGATCTTCTTGTTAGTATAATGGACTCGAGAAGACTGTGAAGGGCGGCGTGTTGTGGTGGCGGTGCGGCTGGTCCCATGGTACTCAACAAAACTTCAACTTCGCCAGCGAGTTTTTCCAACATCGTGCCAACCTCATCGTTACTAACAGCCGCCGCGTAAGCGGCAACTTGTTGAGCGGTCGGCACGGCGACCGCGGGATTTCCTGGAAAATTCGCGACGGCCGGTTCGCTGATCGGTTTTGGTATAAAAAGAGCCTGACTATCGCGCTCGGACAATGGCAAAAAGCCGGGAATGTTACGAGCAAATTCTTCGTAAACGGCCATCTGTTGTGGCGTCACACCGCCAACTTTGAGTCTTATCTGTTCGGGCATACGTTCAGCCTGATATTTCGACAACGGATCGCAATAACGTCTACCCTCTTGACGAGCAATTTTTCTCAATTCAATCTCGTTCAATAGCCTCTTGTCCATTTCCGGTATGACTTTTTCGATAGCGGTTTTTTGCACGAAAGCACACGCCAGCTCCATATTATCGGCCGATACGACATTGGCGGCTTGTTCAGCGAGTTCCTTCTGTTGTGGCGTCATAGCGCCGAGAAAAGCTTGCTTCAAATTGCTACTTATCGAGGCCGCTATCTGATCGCGACACGTTATCATTGACATTCCAGCTGTTAAATTTCGCACCATATGACGCGCCGCCGTGCGCATTCTCACTTCCTCGGAATCAAGAGCAAAATCTTTTCGTATTATTTGTTCGCTCGTTGTTAGAGCAATTTTCATTGAACGATCGACAACGGGATGTATCCATTCTTGTATTGCGCGTTCTACCGCCGGGCGTATGAATTGTTTGAGATGAGGATGCGTTTGGAATAACGGTAAATTGTTGTTTATCGTTATGTGCTGAGAGATATTTGCCACTCCGGTTACGGAGATGTCCATGTAATTGAATCTTGGCTCGGGTGGTCCGGTTGGTAGTGAGGGTGTCGTGTTAGCCGGTGGAGCGGGTTTAGCAACCATCGAAATCGTTGTGGTTGGACCAACGAGTTCTTCGATCGGTCCTTGAGTCGGTTGTTGCTGTTGCTGTTGTTGTTGTTGCTGCTGCTGCTGCTGTTGTTGTTGCTGCTGCTGCTGCTGTTGTTGCTGTTGTTGTTGTTGCTGCTGTTGTTGCTGCTGCTGTTGTTGAGCAGCGCTGGTACTCTCGGCTTTCTTGTTCGGATGTGACAATTGGTACTCGAGAGTGCGCAATTTTTCCGGATCTTTCAAATAAACAACGGGTTTAAGTTCGGCAACGTCGATACTCAAATTTTTACACAGCACTTCGATCTCAAATTTCAGATTCAGCTTCAAATCGGGCTCCTGATGCAATTCCGCGAGTACATTCATAATCGCCATTGTCCAAGGATTTGGTGGCCGAAAAACTCGACTTTTGGCACAAGATTCGAGAACTTTAGCGACAAACGGTACGACATAGAGCAGCTCCTGTTGTCCTTTGTGATAAGCCTCAACGAGAAGACTTTTCAAATCAATGTCAATCTGTAATATAGGTTTGTTTCTACCAAGAGTCAGCATACCCAACCAATGTCCAAGATTTTTCAGCAATGAACGATCGGAAAAATTTGCGATGCCCTTGTCGCTGCGCAGTAATACTTTGATATTGCGAAAAGTTTCGCGCGTTACCATCTTATTCACGTCCGGTACTTTGAGACAATCGAGAAAATTCGAATATAAAGCGTGAAAATTAAGCTCTATACTGGCGCGTTTCATCACGAGATACTGAGCCATCCATGGCCAATATTCCTCGGTAACGATATCGCGTATCTCGTCGCATTTTTGCTGAAGATTAAGCTGACTGAGATTGTTAAATATAAAAGCCGTTTTGTCCTGCAGAGCTTCCGGTGGACTGGTGATTTTTTCCTCTTTATCGGTGGCCACGAGAAGAGTATCGATATTCGTGGCGTTCGCTATTGATGGTCTTGCCGAGAGCGATGTTGTCGGCGTGGTTGAGGGTTTTGACTGTGTTGTACTTGTCGTTATTGTCGTTGTTGTGATTGTCTTGTAGGGTGTCGTTGGTGGGGCGAGCATAGACGCTAGGGTTTTTGGTAATACAGCACCTTGAGGTCTTGTCGGCGGTTCTTGGCCCTGCAAACCATACTCTATATACTCGATAAGATGCGGTGGAAATTCGCTAAAATGTTGTATAGCCCTGACATGTTCGCAATAGGTCTGATACTCCTTGAGGCGACTCTTGAAACGATCGAGCGCGGCTATACCGAAATAATACATCTTGCTACCCTCGGATTTTCTTAGAGCATCGAGAACAAATCTCAGCGCTAAACCCAGCGTCATGTAACTGTTTACAAGACCACGCTCGATTATACCACCGAACAACTGAGCCGTTATGTGCAATTCTTTGTCCGGATAATGCGGGAAAAAACGATATTCCTCAAAGAGATTGCGCAACATGCAATTGAACACTTCGCGTTCACGCTTTGTGCCGGATTCTTGAAATTTCTTCAACATATCGAGTACCTCGTCAATCGAGAGGGTCGGATGCGGTGGATGATTGTAGATACGTTGAAAATTACCGTTCGCCTCGTCCTCGATCTCCTTCGAGTAGTTTTGCGCCATGTCCGGAAAGAGATTCGACGTTTCGGGTATACGTGTCTTTTCTATACCCGTCGGTGGAACCAAACGTCCTGGACCACCGATCGCTGCACCACCCGGTATTACCGTTGGTCCTTGTGTTCCGACGGGACCCGAATGAAGCTGCGACGAGAGTGGCAGCATCGGGAATGGACTAGGCGATGGTCCCATTAGACGGGATGGCGAACCTGGCGCTGATACCAGAGGTCCCAGTGCTCCCGGAAGATTAAACGCTGAACTACTCGGTGGACCGAGACTCGAACCGAGTCCCATTGACGCTAGACTCGAGCTGAGATTGCCAAGAGTATCAACCGGCTTTGCGGAGAATAACTGAGAAGGAAAAGGAAATGTTATTGCGCTGTGAAGTTCATTTATTATTTTTTCATGATGATTAGACGGATAGAGATTGCTTACCGGACCAGCGAGTTTTGTTGGATTAAAAGGATCTAATCCAGGATGTCTCAGAACACCCGGTGGAGGTTGTCGGCTCATCGTTCCTTTGCTCAGCATTAAACTACAGTTTTGTACCATCGTCATTATTGCTTCCGAGCATTCCGGTGAAACACTCCTAAAAATAATATCAGACGCGTTAAAGTTTTTCGTTGTTCATGTTTTACGTGTTCGCGAATAATCGTTGAGTTAAAAAAAAAAAAATTCAACAATTAAACATACCCAGGGCACACTTGAAGACAGGCCAAAATCGTCGTGAGAGTTTCCTGCGGCAGTTGACTAGCTTTTGGTACTGTCGGATCCTCCTTGATACCGGAGCCCATAACCTGAGGGCATCTTCGCTGTAGAAACTTCACGCAGGCAGTGACAAAAACCTCGCCGTGATCGCGAATTTTGTCGGTCAACCATTTCTCGAGCTTGAGATATTCTCGTCGCGAAGCCAGGCACGCGAGATCAATGACAAACGGAAACGATTGTGCGTTCAACAATGCCGAGAGCGCTTTAAGATCTTGCGCAACGTCGAGAATTCGTGATAGTCGTGTTTGATCGTGATCACCGCGTAAATACCATTCGGCCATTGCGTGCATTATAACGGATTTTATCTTGACGTTATTTGCGTGCCAGGCATGATGCAAAATAACCGCCGAATTCGGGTGATTGCCGAGAAATATTGGCATAAGTGTACTCAATAATTCTTGTCGTAAAATCGTAATCGGTGGATTGATCTGTAAAAGTGCGAGAACCAAAACATCCGGACAGTGTTGACTCGGCCATTTAAAGATTTCCTGCACGGCACCGTACAATCCACGTTCAGCCATGTGTAAAAGTAACTCAACGACGTTCAAGGAACGCCAAGTTTGTGCCTCTTTGCTGTCGCCCTCGGGCGCAGCTTTTAGAACATCCACCGTTACCGAATGATACGGATAATCAGCGAAACAAAATATATCAGGATTCTTCAATATTTGCTGAACCAAGGAAAATTGTCCCTCTACATTGTCCCAGTGACGATAGAAAAGTTCAACGGGAAATACGTCCAACGGATAACCCTGATGTTGAAGACCGAGTCTCAGACCAGTTATCAATAGATTCAAGCCCTGTCGATCTTTCACGATAAATTCGGCGTGATCCAACTTTACGATTACCTCGTTCCAGAGGAGCGTTGATTGCTGCTTGTAAACGAAAATAATTCTCGTTCAACGCGATTGGAATTATATCATACGTGGGAAAAATTGATTTTTATATAAATTATACTTGAATAATGTTGTTCCAAAATGTCTACTAATAAAATTTAACAAATTTTAGAAAAAAATAACTTCCCGTCTTTCAATATAGATGAAAAATTAAATTATGCCCCTCACCCTGAATTATAATAACTCGTTGTGTAATTTGATATGTTTCAACTTACAATTTCTTTCAAAGTCTGCACAAAAACTTCGATGTTCCACGTCGTTGCCGCACCGCCGTCCAAAGATTTGTCCTTGTTAGCGTCGGCGTTGCCCGACGTGTTTGCCCAGAAAGATTGCAAACCGCCAGCATCCTCGAGGCCCGTGCAAGTTCTTGCCATGTGTGATAATACACGCGCCGCGCATATTGGCGATATTTCACGAGCACCGAGACCAGCGAGTGCCGAACGACAATCGTCAACGCTTCCGGTAAAACCATAGCCCAGTTCCATTATAAGCTCTACCAGAGAGCCGCTGTCCTGTTAATCGTAAGGAGAAAAAGTGTTAACAAAAAGAACGTATCCCTTAGAATCCCGATAATTAAGGTTTCAAAATCCTTTCCTGCACACTTTTATCGTCTAACCGACGTAAGTTTTTCTGTTAATTTTAATTTGGACTTATATGTAGAGAATCCGTGTTAAAGCGACAAAATTGTATGCAATATCGACTCACCAATGAAGCCATGTTTAGGTCGGTCGTAACTCTCTGAAATTCCCCGTCGCCTGGATACAATAGTGGTGCGAGCACCACCGGTACCAGTTCACGGGGAAAATCACGCCTTAGATTCTTGAGAAATTTTTCCTTTGCCTCGTTTGTGAGGCCAAAGTTATTGGGCTCGCGAAGAGCCTCGTAAAGCACGAGATGTAATATCTCAGGCGACGAATCGTGCAAACCCTCCTCCTTTTGTTTGTTACTGTTCTCCGAGTTTGTATAATGTTTTATCAAGTCCGGCAATTGTTTTTGTATATCATCGGCCGCTAGTGTTCTCGTGTCGGTATTCTCGGAGTGCAACAATGCTATTGCCAAAACTACCTCTTGCACCAGAGTCAAGCCGATGACTCGGCGAAAATTCAGAAAAAACTTTGGTGATGGATGTAAAGTCTGGAAGGTAGAGAAATAAAATTATTTTTTTAACATAGAGTGTGAAATGTTAAATGAATTATTTAATTGAGACTAGCACGACAATTAGCGCGAAATGTTTAATAACAATTTTTCAAATTTACTTGAAAAACTTGCGTGTTTCAAGTATCTCCGGTTTCTTTACCTTCTGACGATGCAGAGGATGATCGATAGCGTAACAAAGATTTGATATTAGCGATGGTTTGCCAAGAAGATTGGAATACTCTTGTTTGAGAAGCTGCACCTGATAATAGTCTTTGGCACTGATCTCCGGTGGCTCGCCTGTAGAAAAGTCGATGTACGAGAACAAACAGCGCAGCAAGTGTCTGTCCGCCTCCAGACCCTTCCACTGCACTAACTAGGACACAAATATAATCTTGAAGAGCTCAGAATTAATATCATACGCCGTACCGTCTCTTTATGTTTCTCTCTCTCGCGCCGCTAAACTATAATATCTTGGGAAATACATTTTCTAAGATTGTTTTAATTCTGAACATAGCATAGTTCTTACAATATGAATCTGTGATAAGCAATACAAAAATATGCAGGTGTTCAGTCTGGTTTATGCCCCTTTGAAATTTCTAAAAATTTCCCATCAATAAAAGATTATGTGATCTACTATTAGCGAACAAAACAACAACGAAAGGCTAACGCACAGATTTGTTTCTAGATCGTGAATCATTGCGCTCCAAAAAATGTCTAAAACAATGATATTTCAATATACTAAGCTTCCGATGTTTGGGAGCATTGTAATGATAGAACGTAACCATAATGTAAGAATATATGTTTTACCAGAGACAAAAGTTCGTAGCGCCAAAACAAAGTTCATGGAAACAATGGGTTAAAGCTACGAGATGTGGGAAATTGGCAAAGTAGCGCACGGCGCTAGGTGGGGGGTAATAGGAAGAAACAATTTGAAGAAACACATTTTGGATGGAAATTTGCAAAAATAAAGCAATGATAAATGCTGGAAATGCTTAGGCCAGCATATTGCACGTTTCATCACTATAAAGCGTGCGATTCACGATCAACCAGCGGGTTTTGTAGGGAGGGGGAGAGAAATGGGAAAAAAACGAAAGCAAGAGTTCCAAGGCAGCTGCTGCATGGTTCATGAAACAATAGTAAATTTTTTTTTTCCCATTCTTCACAATCGCCTATACTTACGACAGATATCTCCTCGGAGGTAGCACGTAAATTTTTCTTATTCAAATTCTCAATCAAATAACTGATTTGTGACAAAGTAAAAGACAACGAGTCCAGGTTCATAGTTCCATGAATCCGACCTCGAAAGCTTCAAACACGTTTGAAGCTTTCTTCGGTATCCACGAATAGCCTCTCCAGTTTCTTTTATCGTCAAGAGCATGAAAACTACATTTGCACTGTGCTACGACCAACATCGGGGATCGATATGTATTTATAAATGTTTTTTTTTTCTTCTTCTCTTTTCGTTTCTTTATGTAAGTATTTTTTTAATAATTTTTTCAAATTTTACTTGAAACACGATTCAGAATAACGTCATGGCGAACACAACAAGAAGAAGGCCAATGTAACTGCGGTAAACGTAATCATCGCCCCCCCGACACCCCTGGCCGTAAAATCGCGAAAGTGTTATTACCCGCGGTGAAAACGCGGTAGAGAAATAGAGATTGTAGAGGAAATTCTAGCCTAGCGACCAGCGACACACAACGGCCAACGTAGAACAGATACGGGCGTTTGCGCAGTCGGCAGAAGAGAAAGAAAAAAAAGAGAAAACTGATATTTTTCAACAACGTTGCTCGTGATTCTAGGGAAAAAATGGCTGACGCGCAAAATCGGCCATTTTTAATGGTCATTTATTATAATATTTTTCACCGTCAGAGGCGGCACTGTAGCGGTGTTGGGACATCCCAGTTTTTGTACGATTTGCGACGTAAACAAAAACGTTGTTTATACTTCTTTGCGAGTTACTCAACATTCATGTTTAAGGGAGAAAATAGGGTTGAACGGTTCAAAAAATCGATTTTTTTAAATTTCATAAATTGTTAGTAAAACTATTGAAAAATATGTTCTCATAATTTTAAATGAAAATTCCGACTCGCTCTATTGTTATAAGCCATTAAAGTGAGTAGCTCTCCTTCAGTCCCCGAGCGCGCTATTTTTTCAAACGCGTTTTTCTGAAAACGACTTTTTTTTAACTTGCGTACACGCTAGATTGAAAAGTTTTCAACCAATCGTTTTGAAAATTGGCAGTTACTTTCTCCATAGTATTGCGCTCTATATGAACCTAAAATCGGAATATTATCATTATTTGAAATAATTTTTTTTTGCAAATAAAGTTGTAAAAAATGGCAAAAAATCATGCTTTTTTGTTTTGACCCCTGTAAATAATTCAATTTTCTATTTTTTTGATAGCATTTAGGTTCATATAGAAGAGAGACATATAATGAAAGTAAATTCCAACCTCGTTTGATTTCAGATGAAAATTGCGGCTTCCAGAATGTACACAAAATGCTGAGTCTGATTGTGACCTGCAATATGGGGTCGCTAATATCTTCGGTGTTTTTCAAGGAAATTCTTAAAAAATTTTATAGTATATACTTAAATATATGTATAAAATATTCTCAAAGTTTCAATAAATTATATTCATTTTTTATACTATAAAAAAATTCATGAAAATCATTGAGAAAACGCTCTCCTAATCCTATTTCCCCCCTTAATGTTGAAATGTTACTAATTTGTTTGGAAAGCGGGAAGGTATACATTTATCGGGTGGTGAAGATTAGTGAAGTATGTGACGTTCGTTGATCATTACTACATATTTCCGGTAATCAATATTCATTACTTTCCGTAATCGAAGATCGCATACCCATTCAATTTAAATTAGATACTGAGATAAACACATTATCGTTCATAATCTTTCCGTTTGGTATTACTTACTACAATTTATTTGAACGCGCAATTCAAATTTCCCGCGGCAAAAAAGTCCCTAGTAAGCGTTTAGTTCGTTTTAGTGCTCGTAGAGCGCGCAACGTCGCGTAAGCTCGCACACACGTAAACACTACGAAGAGCGCTCGTCGGTGTTGGTTCGCGGCATTTGCGAGGAACGATCTTTTCTATTCGCTAAAAAAATTGCGGTGCAACGGGAACAATCGCCGTAGCGACCAATCGCTCGTCTCGTATTATCGACTGTGTAGAGCACCTACCGTTAGAAGCGCATCACGGGAAAAAAAGTTGACCGTGTCGCCATTTTGCGTTTGATATCGTTCCGTGTAAGCAGCGTATAAATTGCGTGTGATTTCGCAAAAAGAGTGTGCCACAGAGTTTTGTTCGTGTATAAAACCGGGATGTTAAAGCGCTTGAAAATGCTGTGATAAGGTAAAAATAATAATTTGACACTACTGTAACCAATAATCCTAACGCGACATTGAACGAAATGAAGAAAAAAAAGCTGATAAAATGGTTACAGTCTACGAGCACGGGCGTTGGATTAAAATCCAGCTGCCCCGATTTCTCTTCATGGTTACGTCGTGTAATCTCGCGATTTGCAACTGGAAAGAAAAAAAAACGTGATTCACAAGAGTTACAACTCGAGATGAATAATTTTTTCAAGGTCGTCTCTTATCTTTTGTCGCGTTTTCTTTCTCCCCCTACGATTCTTCACCGTTGATGTTTATACTCTTGAGCGCGCGATGCCGCGAACGTGTATCACGTTGTAACGGAAATTTTTCGTCATTATTACATACATGTCGAATTGTGCCTTTTTTTTTCCGCCTTACGATTTTCTTCGGTTCCTTTCGCTTCGATATTGACGCTCGGGCATTTTGAGAAAGAAGAAATGTTTCAGAGTCAAGTTCCGCGAACGATAACAAAATTTGCGATGAAACTTCGTCAATGCGTCATCGAAGATCGCTTCTTCCAATGGCTGTTCGTTAGTTTAACGAGATTTTTCGATAATTGTGAAATAACGAATTTATCGTGAAAACAGAGAAGTAAAATTTATTGTTCAGCATCTCGAACACTTTTGTTAATTATAGATCAATTGGTGATATATTATTTATCACATTTTCATTCATAAGTACCTTTCTTCGAATCACAAAAGTAGCTCGCTCGTTAGTTCAAGTTCAGAGCAATAATACAATCCTCTGATGTAATAATTCTGTCTACTAGTTTGTTCATTGGTATTATTTTTTGTTCGTTTTCTTATTGTTGTAGAGTTAATCGTGTGACAACTTTAATTTGGGTTGCCAAACGAATCGATGAACAAGCATTGAACTACACACGTAACAGACGCACTAAAGCAAGGACAGGCGTTCGCCAATAAGCCGGAACGTCGCAATGTCGTCCACAAAGTCCAAGGAGATAGCCGACGAGTATATATCGTCGCTTTCTGATCTGACGATAAACAGCAAACCTCTGATAAACATGCTCACCATGCTGGCTGAGGACAACGTCGAGCACGCGCCAGCTATCGTCCAAGCAGTTGAGAATCACTTGCAAAAGGTTATCTATCCTTCGTAGTTATATATTTGCCAAAAAAAAAAAAATAAATAAATTGTTATTTCTTGTTCGGGATTCAATGATTAAAGAGATTTTTTTGTAATTGAATGGATCTTTACGCTAAGAGTACATTCAAAGTGTTTGCGTTTGATGCGAATCCAACTGTAAGTTTTTAAATGGAATTATCTACCAAAGCTCAACTGAAATACGCATAATTAAGATAAAATTTTACAAAGATCGCGAAATAATTACGAAAATAACACTTGGATACGTATCAATCCGGACCAATTCATTTTTTCAAGAAAATTATTATATTTCGTAAATATTGTCTAGTCGTTGCGTCGTTACGCACGATATTTCACCAGAAGCACTTTTGATAAGCGTACAAAAGAACAATCACGACAAATGTTCGTATTTTGTCACAACCTAGAGGCATTTTAGTTCCATTCGGCATGTTTCCTTGATTAAAATCATTCTCGTTCAAATTCCTTGCACGGAAATTTCCAATCGGGCATTCGACATAACATCAAAGAACCTTAAAATTTTGTTCATACGCTAAAAGAATAGAAGGAAAACAAATACAAATAAGTGTTTTTTCTAGTCAGTGAAAAATAATTAAAAAACGCATGTACGAGACCAATTTTATGCTCCGGTACGAGGTGAACGTGGTATGCACACACAAAAAAAATTGTGTGTCTTCGGACCACTATTGGAGAACACGGCATCTTCAAAAAACAAAACGTAAAACAGGCTAAAAGCAAAGGGTGGAGAAAATTTTATTTTTTGTAGGTTGCCTCCGACGGGTCACAGAGAAGTCTTTTTTTTTTCTCACTCTATCTCTCATTCAAAACACTTGTGACTGTGATAATAATGCAGTAAAATTTTATGAATATACCATGATGATCATGTGGAAAATAAAGTATACCGTTTTACACCACCGACATTCACACTGCTATCGTTTGTTTTTAAACATTCTTTCTGTATCACTACTACTATTGTCTTGTTGTTTTTTTTTTTCTATTTTGTCTACGATGCTCGAGTAACGTGTGTATTTTTTTTTTTACAATTTTTTTTAATTCTCAATCTTTCGTACACGAGCTGATAAACTGCGAGTTGTTTTTTCTCCGAGAAGGGTCTCGTGAGGAACGTATATTCGCAGTTTCAATCGTGTTAGTAAGTAAGTTCGATGCACGGGTGCAAAAAAAAAACAGCAAAGGAAATGGAAGAAAAAAAAAATCGCTAATCTGTGCGCGATTTTTCGTAATCGCTTGTACGAGACGCGCTAAAAATGTATTTATCCTCGCTGCTACTGTGGAATAATTTTGGTGTTGGCACTTTGTTCGGTACAGTGACTGCAACCGAAATGTACATATATTTCGTAAATAAGTTTTGTCGACTTCGAAAGCAAAATCGTTGATTAGTTGCATCGTTCACTGCCTGCGAAACAACGTTGTGGAATGAAACGAAAACAAAACAAAAAATAGAAAAAAAGTCCAGAATAAAAAGGTGCACTCGAAGATGATGGTGGTGGTTCCTGTGATGGCGAAATCTTCTCCGACAGACAGTAGCCATCGTAAAAGATAATGAAAAAAGAAATTTTGCGGTTTGGAAGTATCGAATAGTGTGGAATTCGTTGTGTTTTACTAGGTGAGAAGCGAGATCAAACTGCCAGTCCTGTATCTCATCGACTCGATCGTGAAGAACGTCAACGGAGCTTATCTCAGTCTCTTCGTACAAAACATCGTCAATACCTTTTGCGGTGTTTTTGAGAAGGTAACTAGAGAAAAGAATTCATTCGCCTTAAAACAAAAAAAACAATTCCAACAAATTTAATTGAAAAAGAAAAAAAAAACATTTTTGTTGTATTTTGATATTATTTTTCAACTCGAGAACATCTATTTGATCTGCATTCGCGATTTATCTCGTACATGAGATACAAGTTCACGATAAAATGAACTTTTAGTCCAGAAAGTCTCTCGGTGCTTAATCTTTCATTGGAACATAAGATAATAGTTACGTCGATACGGGTACGATGACCTCATCGAATCGTGAACAATTCTTTTTTTAAACTCAGATCGAATACATATTCTCGTAAAGAACGAAGTTTTCTCTCCGTCGGATAGCATTCGGAAAAAAAAATGTATTTCAATCCGAAATTGGAACGATTACCGATTATCGAACGATTATGGTTATTTTACATCTTGTTTTTTTTTTCACCTTTTTTCTTCAATTGAACGATCGATACAGGTCGACGAGAACACACGCTCGAGCATGTACAAATTGCGGCAAACGTGGAACGAGGTGTTTCCAGCGAAGAAATTGTATTCACTGGATGTACGAGTTCAGAGTATCGATCCAGCTTGGCCGATCACCACAGCGCCACCGAAAATATCATCCGGTTCAATACACGTAAATCCACGGTTTTTGGTGGTGAGAATCTCACCCGAAATTTCATAATTACGATAAAAGTTCTCATAGTTTGTATAAATTTGACTGTTAACAATTTGTTCTTCTTTTTTTCTCTACAGTCAACTCCAACACCACCGCCGCCAGCAATTGTTCCAGCGCCCGTTAAATTACCTCCTGGTGATCCTACGTCTATGAGTGAGGCTGTTATGAGAGAACAACTTCTCAAGAAACAACGTGAATTGTTGGAATTGCAGAAACAAAAAATTGAGCTCGAATTGCTACAGGCGAAGACGAGTCTGGAACAACAACAGAGACAGTTGGACAAACAAGCCGGAACCATCAAATCGGACGTGGTAGGTCTCTTTCTGCTCATTTGCAGTGTTAATCAATTTTATTATTTTCCAATATAACAAATTAATTTATTAGCCAATAAATAAAAATAATAAATGTTCCATTTGTTATTTTTTTTGTTCTCAGGTCGTGCCTACCGCGCACGTGATACCGACGACGGATGCTTCACAGCCAAAACCTGTTGCACCTGTGGTGCCTAGTCAAGCCACGAAACAAGTGGCCAAGCAGGTAAATACATTATTTATCGATGCGCAATAGCATAAACAGTCGCGTGTAAAAATACATTTAGAATCCATGAGAATTTGAGGATTTTGGGAATATAATGAAAATCTAAAAAAATTAACCATATTGAATACATCAAAAATATTAAGTTAAGAATAAAAATTCTTTCATACAGTCAAATGCCGTACGAACTTAAACGAAAAGAAATATTGAGGGGATACTAATATTAGTGATATCATTTTTCGAAGTAATCCAAATGACTGACGATATATTGTTTATATTAACAAAAAAAAAAACATTACAGTTTCCAGCTGCAGCTGCGTCACTATTGAAGAACGCTGGAAGCGTCAACGGTCCGCGAATAGCACCGGCAAGTAGCATAGCCGTTGCGTCAGCGAGGCCTGTATCGCGCGATCCTCGTTTAAAGCCATTGCCAACGATCGGAGAGGCGGGAGGCGTTACGACGGATCCTCGTATGCGTCCATTAACAACTGGTTTAACGAGGGACAGTCAGGTTGATGGTCAACAAATACAACAAACGGCGAGCATAAGCACTGTACTTTCAGACCAATTAAAACAGCAGTTAATAACGAAACAGGCTGTGAATAGCGCTATCAGCAACAAGCCTTCATCGATAAACACCGGGTCAGAATTCGCGACTACATTGAACGCTAGTAATAACGATAATCCTATTGCGACACTCGACAATACCAACAACAACAACAACAATAAAACATTAAGTGGTATAACGAATAAAGAGGGTATAACCCATCGTGCGAGCCAAAAGAAAGAGCCCAGAGCGTCTAGTAATAATAGCGGTAACAGTAATAGTACGAAAAGCAATCAGGTACAATTGTCCGGTTTATTGACGATCGCCGCTAGCGGCGCCGTCGCGTCTTCGTTAAATTCGACAAATTCTACGTCAACGAGCCCTCGGGGTGGTGGAGGTGGTAACGATCAAAAGTCGAAGGATACGAAGAGCACGACGTCGCGCGGCTCTTCGTCATCGTCCTCGTCGATCGATAAATCTTCCGCTTCCTCAAAGTCCTCGAATAGAAAAATAGGAAACAAAACGCGTTCGAAGCAGCCCCAAGCGTCGCCGAGCAAGATAACAAAGATTGACAGGGACTCGTCGAGTCCGGTTAGATCAAAATCACGCGAGAACGATAATATTATTGACACAACTAATGCGTCATCGGCAGTCCGTATATCGCCCCAATCCTCCTCCTCTTCCTCCTCGTTCCAGTCGTCCAAGAGTCGTAAAAAAAGCGTAAAATCGCGCAAACGAAGTCCGAGCCCGCCTTATAGAATACCACGTCGTAACGATACGACAAAGTTAAATTCGTGCCTGAGCAATTCGGTCGGTCTTACCGAGGAGGAACAGTCTGGTTCGTTGATTGTATCACCTCCACATCCGCCTACTTTCAAAGACATAAGGGCCAATGCTAGACAGCGTAATTACGTCAGACGAAACAAGGACGAGGACGATGACAACGACGACAGTACCGAATCGGCGGGTATAACGATTGTCGTTCAAGCGAACAATGAAACGTCGATAGTTGCGCCGAGCAAAGACGAGGATCTTAGATCTTCAATGAACCTACCGAGTACGGCTGGTACGAACGTCACGGTAACGGAAAAGAGTGAGTCAAAAGAGCCCAAAAAAAATCTAGATATCTTTTCGGATACTTGTTTCTTGCTGTATCAGAAAGAAAAGGAAAATTATTCTATTATCTTGTTCTGGTCGCGATCCGTTTCTGAAATCGATATTAAATATGTTTTTTTTTTTAGTAGAAGACTTGGACCTACGAGTTCTACCACCGGTGAGCACCAAGAGACAGAGCTCCGAACACGTCGAATCGAACGTTACGAAGAAATCTAAGGCTGAAAAATTCGATGCGTAAGTTTACAGATAAATTTTAGGGAAATGGAGAAAACTCGTTATTTTACTGCATTGCTGAAACTGTCTGTGGGAAAAAAAGGTGTACATTGAAACTTACCCTTTGCCTTCTCATTTTTTTCTGTATTCTCGAAGTACAGATGACGAAGTTTTTTGAAATGGGGATTTCTCATGGAAGTTGTTGATGCAGATTAATATTGAGAATGTTCAGGTTTCAAGTTGCACTTTTTCGCTTCTTGTTTTATAGTTTCACATTTTGATGGTTATTGGAATTTGTAACGTTATATTTGCGAAAGGACTTATATCTATACACAGGATTTGTATACAGATTTTTTGAAAAAAATGAATAACGATTAGAATTTTAATATTTTCGATATCTGAAAGACTTTGGCATGAATTAAATTATTTAGTATAGTGGGTGTTTCCCTGTAACGACTCGCAAAGAAGGGAAATTGCCCTGCTCCAAAATTAACGTCTTCAATTTCCCCAATTCCAGTCTGTTCGGAAATGAGGACGTGGATTTGCGAACGTTGACTCATCCAAAAGCCGGCCGTCCACCCACACCGCCACCACCTGTAATATCGGGCGACGACGGTAAGGACGGTTGGGCCAAGCTAAAGACGCCGAGCAAGAGCGAGCGTGAGAAACAGACTGGCAACGGCGAAGAGAAACGTGAACGTGATCGTAACAAGGATCGTCTCGGACGGCCAAGGCTCTACAACAAATTGCCGGATGATCCAAAAGAGCGAAGACGGACCTTGTCGAGCGACGATCAAGAACCGCGTCCCAGTCGTCGTGGCAATCGTTGTGACAACGAAAAATCCGAGAGAAATGCCGACCGTAATATCGAGATAATAATGAAACAAGCGGCGGAACAGCTGAAGCAGGGATGTATCTCGAACAGCGATTACAACACTCTTATACAGGAAGTACTACACATGAGCGAGGATCAGAAGCTCCGGGCTGCACAGCGCAAAGAGAAGGAAACGGTAGTTTGGGAGCAGGCAATTAATTTGGATGTTAATCGTATCAGCGAACGTCCGGGCTCTGGATTTAGTCCATCAATGGATGGTGATTTATCGCGTGGAAAGGATCACGGACATCCGAGAAATCGTAATGGTCCACGCTGGCAAAATCATCAACCTTGGCAGCAACCACCCGGACCATGGGCTCATCCGCCCGGTCCGGCTTTTCCAACTGCACCACCACAGCCACATTTCAATAACGATTTTCGTCCGGTCGGACCGTGGCAAAATCCACGTGCTTTTGGTCCTATTAGACCGGACTACGGTCCCTATCATCGCGGTGGTTTCAACGCAAATATGCCACCAAATCCTCGCTTAGGACCCGGTCTCATGGGACCCATGGGTGGTCCAAACGGACCAATCATGAATATGATGCCAAATGGTCCACTAGGACCTATGGGACTGCCAAACGCTCCGCTTCAATTGCCCTCTATAAATGGACCGGCGCCTATTATCATGAACAACGGTCCTCTGCAATCCGGTCAAATAACGAATCTTCTCGCGACAACAAACTTACCACCAATAACGGCGGCGAGAAATTTGTCACCGAGCACAACGCCCAATTGCGAACTCGACGACGGCCAAGATTCTACGCTCGCCGGTCGCGGACATGGCAGTCGTGAATTACCACTTGCCGATCCTAAACAGCTTGAAGCTATTGCCAATGATCGAATGAAATCAATCGAAATCGATGGTGAACCGAGAGAAATACGTTATTACGGACAGACCGGTATTGTCTTTATGAAGGTCGATGATCCGCGGGAAATTGGCTTTCAGGATGGCACGAGGAGAGTTCTGATTGACGACAAGGAGACTGTTTTGTGTGCGTTTAATGAGCCTTACAAAGAATTCATTTTCGAGGGTGAAGTTCACAGGTGAGAATTGAAATTTGATAATTGAAGAATTAATAACGGTATTATCGCAATTTTTTTTATCACCAAAAATTAATAATAATGCAAATAATATTTTTCAAGTACTAACAATAAATGGGATTTCTATTGTTCGTCAGGATTCGATTGGGCGGACCTTCGAGAGAGTTGTACATCGACGATCGATGGTACGAGTGTTACTTCGGTGGTTTGCCGATAAAGATTGACCTCGGTAACAAAAAAGTGAGCGTCAAGCTCGAGGGACCACCGCCACAGGTGAAAATAGGTAATATCAAACGAACGGATCTCGTTGTTGGCAAAGTACATCTGATAATCGACGCGAGAGAATTGGTACCAGTTTTCGTCGATGCGAAGCCACAGATGTGAGTATTAATGAAAAATTTCAATTCGGTTTCCTCCCAAAGATCGATATTGAGATATTTTGTAACATTTTTTTTCGGATTATTCGCAGCTTCGAGATTGACGGTAAGCCACAGATTCTCGAATTTATCGACTGCCTCGAGAGAGTATTGCTCAATGGTCGTCCTTTCAAAATTGTCTTTGGTGGTTTACCAACGTCAATTATCGTACGTGGAAAAAAGCACTTTTTCCGTTTCACCGTATTGCCACCGATCGCACGTCCGGGATACGTGAAAATAGTCGGTATGAGAGGTGATCCACCGAAGGAATTTTCGCAAGAGATGATTACACAAGAATCCAATCCCACCAGCACCACCACCACGACGACAACGACGACGATGCAGAGCGTTCAGAGTTCCGAGCACGATTCCGTGTCGCAGGACAGCACCGAATTGTTAATCACAAACAATTCTGGTACGTATTATTCTATGAAAATTAATTCACCGGCGACGTGATAATCGATCGGACGATATAATATCCAGAACAAAAATATCTGAAAAAAGTCTATCAAAAAATAGGTAAGTTTCATATATACAATTTACTCCACCAAGCAAAGTTGTGGTCATTAATCATTTAATAATTTATCTTGCTAAAAGATATTTCTAAAAGATTTATCTTGCTAAAAGAAATTTATAGGACACAATGTCCCATAAATTTTGTTTTGTTCTAGATATTTTGGCGTTAGATATTTAGACTCCTTACCCATTTCCTTCATTGAAACACAGTCGCGCAAATTTACTACGTGAAAATCTGTATTTTGTTTTTGAAGATCTACAAATCAACACGTTACCCTCTTCGATCGCACCGTTAATTTCACCAACGTCGAGCGTGTCTTACAAGGCCGAGACTAACGAGAGCACAGCGGCACCAACACCGCCAGCTCTCGCGTTACCACTCAACATGACCGAACTTTTCCAGCGTCTAGTGGAGACGGGAATTGTTCCAAATCTTACGGAACCGAAGAAACCCGATGAGGAACAGAAGAAAGAACCGGCGATACTTCCGGTTTCTTTCGACAAACCGGAAACGCTCAAAGTGTAAGTAGCCATGTTGACTTTTACTGATAATTTAAGGTCAAATTGGTAACAAATTATAATAATCGTTTGATTTGGCAATGCTTTCGAGTGTTATGAAAAAATTTGATATTTTACATCTTTGATATTCGAAAGTATAATTTTTTTATTCGCGAATAATTTCAGTAAACAACCGGCAATCGCGTCGGCGCTGTATAGCGGTATACAATGCAGTTCTTGCGGTGCACGTTTCGCTCCTGAACTAGCAACGAGATACAGCCATCATCTCGATTGGCACTTCCGACAAAACAGACGTGAAAGAGATTCAGCGAGAAAAGCACACTCGAGACCTTGGTACTATGACGTCAGTGATTGGATTCAGTTCGAGGAGATCGAAGATCTTGAGGACAGAGGTGAGTAAAGCTGCGATTGTGTTTCGTCGGGTTTAACCCTTTGTACTCGAGAGGTGACTCTTAGTCAAGCTAAATGGTGACTGAGAGTCACCTCTCGAGTGCAAAGGGTCATCGCTAAACTACATCATCGGGTTCAAAAAACCCGATCATTATAACGTATTATTTTCTCCTTAAAGTGCATGTTTTCTCTACTTTTGCACAACTTACTTTTGTGGTTCCCTCGATTATGCGTGTGTTTAATCGCGATTGATGTTGATTTATATTGATTCATATCTCCACATCGGTAAATCTGAATTTATTTGAATTATTCTCGTTCAGCCCAAAGCTGGTTCGAAACGGAGAAACAATCGGCCGAGACCGAGGGAACCGCTACCGAAGATTCGCCCCAAGAAACGGCTCAGCCTAGCGTGCCGACCGGAACGGACGAGGAGTCACGCTGTCAAGTTTGTCACGATAGTTTCGAGCAATTTTACAACGAAGAAAAGGAAGAATGGCATCTGAGGCCAACGGTGATTCATGAGGAGAAGAATTATCATCCAATGTGCCTCGACGATCACAAGGTAACGTACTCGATGAAATTGTTCACATTTAATTTTTCATATTTTTGTTGACCTGCCCGTTCTACAAAAAGCTTGTGTTAACGATTACCTTTTTTTTTTACATATACGCAAAAAAAAATTAAAAAAAAATCTATATAGGAGAAATGTGTCTTGGTACGTGCTTCTTGATAATTAAATATTTTTCAATAGAGAACACTAGCTTAATTTTTTACATTATTTGTTTTTGCGTAGATATTTGAGCAATTTTTTCGATAGTTTCGTGGTATTAATACGGCGAGAAATAATTATGGCTAAATTTTTGCAGCGTTCGATTGAGAAATCGGCGTTGGCGCTTCTGGAAGAGGAGAAAAAAGCCGCGACCGGAGAATCCACTGTACCTGAAGAAACTAAAGTGGAAGAAGGCATCGAGCCTGAGAAAGAAAAAATCGAAGAAACGTCCGAGGAACAAATTTCCGAGGATAGAGAAGTGGTCGACGAGAAGACGGAGAAAACGGCAGAGGAAACTATGGTCACCGAGAATGTGAGTGAAGAGGCGCAAATCGACGAAACGGCTGAAAAACCGAGCGAAGAGACGGACAAAATGGAGGAAGAAAAAGAGATTGTGGAGGAGAAAATTGAGGGCGAAGTGGCGCTCGAGAATACTTTTGAGAATGTTAAAATCAAGGAAGAACCGATCGACGCACCCGAAACGGAGGAAGGTGAGAATGACTTTCAGTTTGACAACGTGGAAGTTAAGCAAGAACCAACTGACGCTGAACCTGGTGAGTGTCGTCTATTTTTGTAATCCTATCGTTTATCGCTATTTTTTATAAAAAAGAAAACCCTATCTGAGGGCGTTTCGGGTCGACGAATATGAATTTGAGTTCGAAATTAAACAATTCAAAATGGCGGACCAACAACTTTGCAATTAGATCTTAAAAATTATTTTAAGCTTTTTGAATTACTTGGCGTAAAGACGCTGCCACGTTTCGTGATTTACTGAAAATTATTGTCGACTTTCAAACTCCAGGAAAGCTATCAAGCTAATGAAAGGAAAAAGGTCCAAATGGAATTTACATTGTTGTTTCATAATTTTGTCTATGTTCCAAACCTCCTATAAGAAAAAACCACTATCATAGAGGCTTCGGAGAATGAAAAAAAAAGAGTCATTTCTAAGTTTTAATTTTTACTTTTTAAAATATTACAACAGATCACGACGAGAGTATGCTGACGGAAACAGCAGCCGTGGATACGACTCACACAGCCGTGAAGAGTTCGATCGACGGTAACGTGGAATTGGAATCGAGACCAACGGCAATTCCATCTGCACCATCGAAGATAAAGATAAACATCACAAAACCCCTGAACACAAAAGAACCCGAGGAACTGAAGGAAAAACCCAATACGGAAAGTACACCCGAAGAAAAAACAGCTCCCCTCGTGCCAGCTTCGTTAAAGTCCGCATTACAAGGTAGGAAACTGTCGAATTTGCCACCTGTCGAAAAGGGACACGAGCTCTCGGGGCTCTGTTCAATAATGTAAATATATATACAATATCAATGGATGAATCAGGTACAGCGACGGAGAACGAAAAACAAAAACAAACTGAAAGTTTAAAAAAAAGGAACCAACTGCCGTGAAAGAACGTTGACTGACGATCGGCTCTGGTTTATCTCGTAATAATTATGATTTAATCATTCGAGTGTCGATTCGAAAAAAAAAAACAAACGAAAAAATCCCCACGTACTCCAAACATCACAAAAAAAAAATGTAAAGCTCGTACGGTATGATGTGGGAAGAAGAAAATCGGATTGTGTGATTTTCAACGCAATTATTATTTTATAGGTATTATTTAACATGAAATGAACTTGGTAAATGTATCTTTTGACACTTTGGGCTCAAGGTGAAATAGAGAAAGGAAAAAGTAGGTGATAGATATGGGGAATAGATAAAACTTTCTTTTGTAAAGAATGTGTTGAAAAGAAAGATTTTCTTATCGCGCTTGACACTGATGGTCTCAGCTAGGGCAATTTCATCACGTCGTACAAGCTACCGATGTTTGTTGATTTGTTTTTTTTTTTACGTTCAAGTGAGATAGTGAAAGACTGGGGTTGTATGTTTGAACATGAATGAGACGAATGAGCAATTTGCAGATTTATATTAATCTCAAACTGCGAGCGGGAAACAAAAAGAAGAGATTAAGAGACGAAAAACCTTGTAAATATTTAGATTAATCTTATAGACGTAATTGTTAAGTTAAACCAAGAAAATAACAAAAACGGTAAATACCATTCCTCATAGTATTGTGTGCGATTCGAAGGTAATTTGTGATTGTGTCCCCCCCGCCCCCCCCCCCCCCCCTGATGGAAGGGAATAACGTCGCTAGATGCAACAATCTAATATGCACAAAACTTATAAACGAAAAAAAAACTTTCTTACCATTTGTACTTTGTAAGAGGTATGGAAAAAAGAACAGAGATGCGGACATGATTTTTCGGTTTTCTTTTTTAAGTTTTCACACGCGATTTACTCTTTTGCCATAGAGTATGTAAACAACTTGAGGAAGAGAAGTTAAAAAAGAAAGAAAATTGACACCGCGAAAAGTACGAAATTCGCGCGACACGGTGCCCGAGAGTAAAACTTTTTTTTTTTTCATTCCGTTGTTGAATATGTACAAAATGTGTGATATACGATTATCTATTGTACATAAAACTACCCATCGAGTGCGGTAACCGCAAGAGACAGAGAAAAAAGATGTTTGGATGAATCGAATCTTTCGTAAAAGCGAAATTGATAAGAAAACATTATTTTGTTGTATAAAAGAATACTTGTTGATCACTCGGGGGTTTCTTGGCTTTCATTAATCATCTGTCATTCCCCCAAATATAATCTGCAACCTTTCTACTGCTAATCTACTACTGCTACCACCTATCTACTACTTAAATAAATAAAAAAAACCCGAAAGGATAAAAAAAAAAGACATCGGCTGCTGGAGAACTCGTTCCAGGACACGTTTGGATTTTTAAGGACAAATGCCAATTATCCGAGCTAATAAGACGGTAATTACGGAAAATAAATAAAGTTTAGTTTAGTTGGAATTTCGTCTTGATTATTCAATAAAGGAAACCTATAGAAAAATATGAGTTGGTTTTTTTGTCCCGCTCAAGATCTAAGTCGTAATGAAATGTTCCTAAATCCTCGACCTTTTTTTATCCCATCGCGATGGATTATTTACAGATCACGTTTTATTGAAAAAAATCCCATTAGAGATTCGATGTACGAGATCCATAACATGAAAAAAAAACTCGTGTTCCATTGGAAAAACAGCTTCCTCGATGACCTGAAATAGCATCGTTTTTTTTTTTCGCCACGTGCGTTTCTCGCACATGTTCAATTTTTCACAGACCGAAGATTCTCGTCGACAACGGGCTCAATAACTCCGAGTTACCGTCGACGAGATTTCGGTGTGTGATTTTTTTTCGGTTTTTTTTGCCTCCTGCTTGGCCAAAGGGTAAAATCACAACACAAAAGCCTGAAAAGTTTATTCATAGACCACAGTTGTGTGGCCATCGGGGAAAGGGTATGACATCTCTGATGTTCGGTGCGGCCAGTACGCATTGAAGGAATCTCTCGAAACCCATTCCAAAGCCACCGGTTGGCACATTGCCGAATTTACGAAGCTCCAGATACCAGTCCAGATTCAAGTTTGACGGTAACCTTGATTTTAATAATTCGTAATCGTCCTCTCTCAGACTACCGCCGAAAAGTTCACCGACCACGGGAACCAAAAGATCCATCGCAGCGACCTGAAAAAAAAGGTCTGTTGATGAGCAAAATTAATTGAAAAAAAAAAACCTTCGTGCAAAGAAACCATGCTAGGAGAGTTGCAAGATGTTTTCACGCTCAAGTGTCTTTAGTCTGCTAAATTAAAAGAAGAAACATAATATAAGAGATATTACGTGAAAATTAGAGAAGTTTTTTTAAAGTTTAAGATACATACAAAACATAACTTCTACCGAATAAAAATAGGTCACAAAAATCAGTTACAACAGAGTTTGAAAAATTGTAAGAGATTAAGACAAGTCTCTAAAGATTTTAAAATCAATTCACGTAATAATACGCATTTCTTACATAAGGAGAGTGTTTTTATAAAATATTTAGAATCTTGGGCACGAGTTTGTACGCGCTGCATAGAATAATTTTATTTAAAGTCTATTGTCTAATAAAAAAAGAATTATTTGTCTTACCTTCGACGAGTCGTTGGGGCAAGTCTTCATGTAAAACGGTTTGATCTCCTTTGGCCAATTTATCACAAAAATAGGAATGTCATTGTTGTGTTTAACGAGAAATAACTCGTGCTCTCTGGCCAAACCTTCGCCGTGCCGAACGGGAATCTTCAGATGATCAGAATTTTTTTCGAGTATCGCGATAGCATCGTCGTAATTCATGACACCGAAATCAGCCTCGAGCCAAGAAGGTACGGGAGCACCGATCGACTGCATATCCGAAGCGCCTCGGTCGAGCATATATCTCGTCATTGATTTAACGAGTAACTCAGCTTCGAGCATTACTTCCTTGATATCCGTGACAAAAGCCGCTTCCGCCTCTATCATGTAAAATTCGCTAAGATGCAATCGCGACTTGGAATTTTCGGCACGAAAAGTCGGACCGAACGTATAAACTTTGCTCAAAGCTCTGAAAATAAAAATAAAATAAACAATGGAACCACGAAACAATAAAATTTAAACAAAAGAAAAAAAAGAAACGCTGAATGGTAGAAATTTCTCCATTGTTTAGTGAATCTTCTCTTCCCGACAAAACTTCATCCGCAAGAAAGCCTAATAGACATGCATCCTTTTTCTCTTCGCTGAGGATTCACCTTGCCATTGCTTCAAGATGCAATTGTCCCGAAACAGTGAGATATACTTTTCCATTGAAATACGCATCCTCCATAGGCACGTTCTCCTTCTGCATTATCTCAAGAATTTTCTTCGATTCGGGTTTTACCGTGAACACTTCGCCGGCTCCCTCGCAGTCGTTAGACGTGAGAATTGGTGCGTGAACAACGATAAAATTTCGCGATCTCATGTGCTCACCTACGGAAGCGGTAGCCAGATCTCTGAGTCTCATGAGGCTCGAGAAATATCGCGTTCTTGGTCTGAGATGTAAAAACTGACGTACATAATCGATAGAATATTTTTTTCTTGGCGCAAACGGATAATGTTCGTCCAATGCGCATTTTCCCAAGAGTTCGACTTTATCGGCGTGTAACTCTGCTCGTCCATTGGGTGCAAATGTTAATTCACCCTCGATCGTGACACTGCTGCCATAAGTCAGATCTACGGGTTTGTTCTCTTTTTTCAGGACAATCTGCAGATACTGATCCGTCGAGCCGTCGTCAATGTCGAGAAATATGTTTTCCTTCATGTTTCGCACAGCACGTACCCATCCCTGAGATATGAAAAAGATGATATGAAGGGATACGCTATGAAAACCGGAATGATCGTCGTGTGATTTTTCAGTTGTTATTTTTGTTTTATTATTATTATACGAAAGGGTTTGGTCCCTTTTATTCTGTAATGAGTAAATAATTTTATTCTATAATCAAAGTTAATTGAAAAAAAAAACAAAAAAAATGACGAGTACTCCAAAATGAATGATTTGGTTTCGAGGTACTCGACAGAATTGAATTTGGAATATGTAACAATATTTCGTAGTCCGCCATTGTTGTTAATGCTCTTTGGGATTATTGTAAGGGAATACGTCTCTCTAACCTGTACTTTAGTGTGTTTTCCGTCTGATCCTCTCGCCCCTGCCTCGGATATTCTCGAATAATCATGAGAAAAATTGCAACATATCGCACAGTTGTTTATTTTTGGTAACAATAGTCTGCCAATGTTTCTCGTTATCATTGTGAAATTTGAGATTTATAATACGGTAAGCCTTTCTCGATTAAAAACTTTTCACAGGCACAGGACAGAGATCTCATTTCTGCTTCTTCTCTGTGCGGTCATAGACAAACTGCCTTAAGTTCCTAGGATGCGAGGGATGTATGTCTATGCCCTTTCGGTATTTGGTTAATACTTTTTCCCTATAACGTTGGGTGCGTTCTGAAATGTACTCGGAATTAGTTTCGGAACACACGCATCCATCTCAAACTTCATTTTTATCGGAAGATATTTACATTTTGCATATAATCACAATACAATTCCTGCGTTATTTGCTCGGCATTTTCACATTTGTCGAATTCTTCTTAATGTCCAACGCGTTTTCATGTTCATTTTTATCTTCTCTTTTCTATCTGCTCATCCCAGCCATTCGTGCTATCGGAATAAAAAGAATGCAATATTAAAATACGATGAAGATAAATTATTGAAGCCTAATTAATTAAATTATTCTATGTTACTGTAAACTACAGTAAGGATTGACGTTACGGGGTTGTTGTAATATTCATTTTCGTATCTAGTTTTAAAAAGTTCCAAAGTTTTTATCCAAAAGTTAACACTAGAGGGACACGTTCTTCTTTTTCTCTTTCTACGTTTCCCTTCGCGTTGCGAAAATTTTGGGTGTTTCGTGACTGGGAAATTTGCCATTATACGCGCGCGGCCTACGCCGAAATCGGACAGCTGATTAACCGTTTATGCTCGCGAAGGAAAAAAAAGAAAATAAATGAGACTGAAAATGAATACGAGTTTTTCGAAACAGTGAATTATCGTTTTTTTTTTCTCGTAGCTATCGTCGGAGGGATTCACCACTGTCGGCCTTTTTTTTTTCATCAACAATGGGCTGCTGCTATAGTCTTTGCAAGGAAGACAACGGACCACAGGTTTGTACAACCAGCTCTCTTTTATCCATAATCAGTGTGTGATTAGGCGTTGTTTTGATACCGCTTTTATCTGCAGAACCAGACGTACGCGACACTGGACAATCCATGACTCACGCATTCTCTTCTACATGAATTATGCACGAAGTTATTATTAAACGCATGGCCTTGATCACTTTTATGTTTTTTTCTCTCAACAGGTTTTTTTACTTTAAAAAATTCACCTATTTCACTATATAGCCATTTTGGCCTATTATAAACTTACTTTAAACCTCAAAAGGCATGCATTTGCATACAAATGTACTACCTGACATTCTCACTCATTCATAATTATTTTCATATAGTCACTCCGATATTTCAGATAATCGTTTCCATATAAATCTTCTCAATAACTCTTTCCTATCATTTTTGACAAATAATACTTTCTTTGTTTCTATGAATTTTAAGGGCTATACAGTCGTGGCTGAAAATTAAATTTTTAACTTGTTTCTACATTCTTTACAATTCTACATTCATTATTCTCTGTTTGGTTCAACGAATGTATAATCAAAGTAGAGAAAGTGAATCGAAAAAAAAAAATTTCATTGCGTTTTATCCATTGGAAAATTGATCATAAGAACCTAATTTTCCTTTTTCATACCAATTTCTTTCTTGTTGATAGAATCTCTCTGAATTCACTAGAACAGGCATAACTAATGTTTATTCATAATTTTGCTACAAAAGTAGTAAAAATAAATTTTTTTAAATTCAGTGAGTTTTGAGTTTGATTGTACAACCAGTAAATCCTCAAACACAAAATTTGATATTTGAATAGTTTCTATATTTTAGTTATTTTCTCTTTGCCTTACCATTTTTCAATTATCATTATTGCAACTTTAATTCTCATAATTTTATACTCCTGTCAATTTTTCCTCATTTGCTGCCCTCCCTTGCACTTTATCTCCTGTAATAAAGGCACGTTTGTACATTTATTTTTAACAAACTCCAAACCAATATTATTAAGTTCTACTTTATTATTGATCGTTATAAAAAGTGAAACAATCCTGTTCACCCATTTTATTATACATATTCATCTTTCAAATCTAGCAATTGTTTTTTTTTATCCATTTTTAAGGGTGGCGAGGCCAATGAGAGGACACACTTGTTGGTTGATCCAGTCAGCAATAATACAAATATACTGCGAGTCCATAGGTAAGCTCAATAAAAAAAAAACAATTTCACAAGAGTAAAAATGTTTTGAGAAAGCTTTTTTTTCTGTCTCCCTTGAATACGTTTATTTTATTTTGTATATTTTTATTTTTTGTTTTGTTCCTAGCGATGATTATGTTAATCAATACGCAAGTTCAGTGCCAAAGAAGACGGACGAGCAGAGCGCTCTAAACAGAATACTGCACGAAACAGCTGCGTGAGTTTCCCTGATTTATCAAAGAAACACTTTTTTTAGTTGAAGCAATATAATTAGAATAAATGATTTTTTTTTATTCTTCTATTTATCTTATGGGAACTTTTATGGGTTTTACAATTTTTCTATTTGTTTCAGCAATGTGATAGACGTAGGTGCTTTGGATTCGCACAATTTGGAACAGCACGAGTACATGGACAGATCCAGAGCCTACGCAAAGCGAATAGAGTTGGCCGGTGTTAAAGTACCAGCCACGAAATTTTGCCTACTCAAGGATATACCAGCTCCGGAAAGGATTCTCGCGGCTGAACCACTTGCTCCCGAAGATGAGGAATTGGTGAATAGAAAAAAAAAAACAATTTTTAGTCAAAAGTCGTTTTAAGAATGATCGGCATACAGAGCCTCATTATAAAGTTAGATTGAAGTTTGTTAAAAAAATATCGTTCGACTATTTAGTTAATATCTCCTCGGCATTATTATTATTTAAAGTCAATTCTCGGAATGTCTTCAAGTTTATTGATTTTATCAAATTTTTTAATCTCATTGCAACGTTCTCAAATTTGTTAAACGTCTTATTATTGTTATTTTTTTTCATTGCAGATCACGAATATGCTCAAAGAAGCCGTTTCCGCTTTGGGTGATGTCAAGGTCGAGCACAAGGAAGACTTGGTGGTTCCATTTCTCTCGTGATCATTCGTGTCTTATCGGAACGAGACACGTGCGACATCACAGATGGACAATCCCGCTGCGGACGCGGCAGCTAACTAACGCGCATTTTTAATCCATCGTGTTAAACGATAATTCGTTCGAAACAAGAAAAAAAAAAAACAAATGGAAATTATAACGAAAAGAGTCCAAAAGCATTCAAGATCGATTAAAAGTCGAGAGATCGGTCGATCAAGTTCCTCGCATGATTATCACGAAAGCTTAGGTCGCTTTCGCTTACGATTTTTCAGTATTCTTACTGACTGCTTATTGATTTGGATTCATGGAATTTTAGGTGGATACGCTGTGAAGAAGAAAAAAAAATATCCGAAAAAAAACTCGATTCGTTTTATAAATGTTATAATATTTCGCCCCTACTGATCATGAATGAAAAATGAAAACGAACACGTGATACGATTGAAACACATACTAATTAAGGAGTATACCATTGTATCTTACGACTGAATAGTCGATCGCGAGCTTTTTGTTCAACTAAATTCTCGACAGATCGAGAAGTCAATGAGGAATGCTCGATTTTAATGAGTTGTATTCAAGTACACCTATATAAATTTATTAATTACGCATAAGTTGTAAGAATAAGAAATATAAGAGAGAAAATTATATAAAGCAATTGTAATATACACTCACAACTGGTGTTTTTTTAATTTAGAAGAGGCGAGAAACCATTTGATTATGCATCTGTTTCTTTTATCCTGCTTGTTCTTCTATCGGGCTGAAGAGGAGAGATGCAACTGATTGTTTTTATACTAGTTACTGTAATTTGAAAAAAAATTCATATATTTCGTTAGGTCTCCATTTCAATCATTACTTTTCTCCTTTTTGTGAAAAGAAAAATCAACATATGGAGGATTATGAGAATACCAAGGAAAAGAAGATATTCATGACGATCGAAAAAAGAAAAGACCTATAATTTTATTTTTATTATTCAAATTTTTAAATGATCGTCTTTCAAAGAACTCCGGTTCTTTACAGATTTTTAAAGTAAAAACATCAACTCTGGGAGAAAAATTCCTTTACATTTTTTGTTCACCCTATACATACAGGCATCGTACCACTGGTAGGTATATAGTATACTTTGTTTTTATAACTAAGCACACAAAAATACTACTTGGTTCATGGTGATGCGATTTTTAAATAATTTTTACTAATGTCGATATTCGATTTTTTAAGAAGAAAAAGATCCATAACACCCCTTTCTTAGTTTACACGCTATAAACATATTGCAGCACGGAACAATGAATATGAATAGAAATTTAAAAATATATTGTAAGAATTGGACGTCGAAAAGTTCGTTCAGCCTTACATTTGGCCTTCTTAAATAATGTTTTTAACAAAGAGAAAAACCTTGGGTCCAGAATTTTCTGGTAGCGTATGTCTATACGTATGATTCTTGTTTCGTGAAAGTGTCGTAACGTTCTCTCGCTCCGAAATGCAGCACACTTCAGTCCGTTACCACTCAGTCTAAAACAAGGGGAAATGCGTATGATTTTTGACGTTTTTGGGAATTCAGAGTGAAAAAAAAAAGAGATCCATCGATCAATATTATTAACTATATGATCGAGAGTCAGAAAAAAAAATGTTATTATCGTTGTTTTCATAATCTACGCGTTTGTACAATTTTCAATAAAAAACATATATTATCGTCGTAGTTTCTCAGCCAAGTTTGGCGTGAACAGTTTTATCATTCACAAAGCACATATATGTACATTTGTGACGAGAGTGTCGAACGAGGTTAGCGTTGGGTGAGTAAAACTTTTTGGAATACTTTAGCAATATATTTTTTTCAATGTTCACAGTTCTTTTCTGTTGTATCAAAATCTACCATAATCGCACTTTAGTGCTTTTCGTTCTTTCGTAAAAAAGACACAAGAAACTCCGATTACATCGAATTGAGTTAATTATTTTTTTCTTATTTTTCTAGTAAAATTCTCTTTTTCTGATTATTTTTATTATTTTGAAACAAAAAACAGTTCCAATAACGCGATCCTCGAATTGCGTTTAACCATTTTTTGTTGTTTTTTTTTTTTTCCAAAAAAATTGATGCATTCGATATCGATAGAATGGCAATACCGACGCAATACCAAGTAATTCATCCCCCGGTCCAGAATGCGATGGGCGGCGCTCATCTTCACACTCCTCAGTCTATATTTCAACACATGATGGGACAGCAGAATGTACCTCATCAATCGGGACCATGGCCTCAGATGCCTCAGGTGCCACCCATGATGATGCCCTGGAGCATTCCCAGTTTGCAGCAATCTCAGCTGGTGCGCTTCACCGGAGAAAGACTCCAGCCCAGCTATGGAAAACCTTTGCATATTAAGAGAAAAATAGAAGTACCGGATGCTGGCGAAAAGTGAGTTGATAGATTTGAACTTGCTCTATTGTCAATTGTCACTTGTATTTTCGTTGTTGTGTTGAGTGACAGAAAATGTGATGGTGCCATCCCACTCTCGAAATTTGGAAGCAGAAAATGTCAATAATGCTGCTGTATAGTTAAAACTGTTTAATATACTTATGAAAGATTTTTGGTGTATTATGATAAACAAGGGGGAAGCATTAATGTGCAAATTTATATTTGCAGTCTTTTATCCCTTTTCTCCTTGCATCACTGTACATATTATAAACTTGAATGAATTCTTTGACCATAATTCGAAAAATCAATAATCTAATCTAATTTCTACTTAAACAGTCACCGATCCAAGCAATTTATCACAGAGGAAAAAATGGCAGCTCATTTTCAAGATATGCACATAAGCAGCAATTATAGCCAAAATTCTGTATCCTCGACCTCGGAAATGAGCGATCCACAGCCTTGTTGCAGTACGGCGAATGACGAAAGTTGCATCGAACTTGATATAAACGGCGAGGCGTCCGGTATAGAGAACGGCAAGAGTTTGCATCCGAGGCTTGTGATTTCCGAGGAGCTCAAGAGACTTCAACAGGAGCCTCTGTTGCCCGGTACCTTGCTCTCCAAATTGTAAGTACTGACGTTCTCAAGTTCACGTCCTTGTATTGAGTACTTCACTGATCGAGAGTGTCCCTTTGATCTTAAAGAAAAAAGAAAATAGAAGCTAGTTTTTTAATTTTTTTATTTCAGAGAGAGTAGACCCTCCATGGCCCTAGTGCTTTGGGAACCACCGAGCAAGCACCTCAGAATGTTGTCAACCCAACAAAATATTCATCAATTTCCCAGATCATCCAGCGACAATGAAGACAACAGCAATAATAACAACAATAACAACAACAACAACAGCGAAAATTCCATGATGAACAACAACGGTTCGACAAATAACAATCACGATAATATTCCAGATATGAATCAAACTAGCATGGAAGAACAGAGTAATATCGAGCTGGAACCTATGGATCTTTAAACATAACACACATTATATATATATATATATATATTACCGATACTTGATACAATTAGAGCAATATTTTAGCTATAGTATACAATATTTTCTTCAAGTTTACGGCGATGATTCTTTGATGCACTTAAAACAGAAATCATTCGATATACATACATATTGGCGAATTGTAAGTTTTTTGGGCTTTAATCTTTAATGTTTCTAACAACCAACGGGGATTATCGGATAATTGCAATATATCGATTAGTTCTGAACGATTATCGTTTAAACTATTTTAATCCAATGTTTTTTTTGCTTCGCAAACCTGATTTCATAGGCTTCTAGAGATGAGCACCTCTCGAGGGATTTAAAAAAGCATCGTTCAATTTTCTTTATTTATAATTTATTATCAATTATTTTATAAAAGTGACTTTCAGTATTTGTAACTGCATGTGTTCAGTCCCTACTCCATAACGTACATGATTTCGTTTGTATTCGCTAGAGTAAAATATTTAAAATGAAAAATGTAGCGAAAAAAAAATATCATTACTTTCTCTGTTACTCGTTACATTTGTTTTTCATGATTTTTCTTCACGCAGTGCACGCGAAAATAATTCTTTATGTTATGGTGGACAGAGTTAAAATGCACAGTGACAAATATCGTAGGTCACTTTTATACAATAACAATAATGAAAAGACGAATAAAGAGGTTTTTTTTTCAAAGTAAAGTTACTCATCTCTGTACGTGCCTATGCGATAAATATAATGTTTGCACTGATATTGTTCACTAACCCTTTTCTTTCTGTTTTCTGTCCCGGTTGAAAAAAAATATCGATTTTCCGCATTGTCGACTATCCATGCTCTGGAATCCATGTTATTCTTTTTTTATTTGATGAATTTGGCCCACAGAGACTAAAACCTATTAGATTGCGTGTAAAACGTGCGATTGGTGAATTTTATGAATATCGATAAGTGTATGTAATTTTCGGGCGATACTTTTTTTTCCAAAATACGTAAAGCGCGGATAAAAAAATGTATGAGTGATACAAACGAATAATCGCAATGGGATTGTATGTTTCATGTAAATATTTGAGAGGTTTTCATAATAAAAATGAAATTATACGAATGAAACGGAGAAAAACAAAATGATTCTTGCGGTAACTTCTCTATTCCTTTAATTTATACATAAGTGGCTGCGAATTAATAAATTCGCAGCATTGATGCCACGGTCCACGAAATCATCGAAGTTCGAAGAATTCGTTTTTCATGGTTAGTGCTAGTTTACAATTTGTTCTTTCGCTAAACCGGTGCATAAAGGGCGACGGTTAATATTGTCATCACAAATTACGGTCAAAATCCCTATTCTAAGCAAATTTTATTTTGATTGTTGATCTATTCTAAGATCTCTGATGTTCCTCATCTGTGATCGGTGTGAGAATCTTGCCGTCTTCCATTATACTAGCTTTGAAGGCTGCGGCATCCTCGAGTGGCTCGCCGTTTATCGCAGTAGCGATTTTTACACTATTCAGTATCGAAGCGTGATTTCCCTCGACGGTGAATACTTCTACCTTCTCTCTGGATATCTGAAAAATATAAAATCAATCGTAAATAATCCGTATGTAGAGAATTTTTTGTCATTTGACTCCGTGTCGTAATAATAAAAATGTAATTACCTTGCTGAGACCGTAGTCGTCGCTGGCCGTTTTCAGTGTTAGACAAGTTGGTTTGAGCAAGATAATCGAAGATCGCAATGGTGGAAGATCGGTATGATCGTATTTCTCTACTGCCAATAGACGGTTCAATATACCCGTGCACAAATTTCTCTGTTCCTCGGGCGATATGTTCATGCCTTTCATCGGTTTCTCCGATATAAAGGCGTCCAATTTTTCCGACCACGTAATGCATTTTTCCAGTGCAACGACGAGCTGCAAAACAAAAAAGTAAAAATAACGATCATTTACAAAATAATCATTAATTACTTGTGATAAGTGAAATAAAAAAAAGGGAGGAACAGAGATGGGCAAAGTTTATAATTTTACGATTATATTTCAAACTAAAATCCTCAATTTTAGTCATCTTATTCCGATTACTAAATTTATTAAGAAAAAAAAAAAAACAAACCGAACAACTGTTTCGATTTATATTATTTTTTTTGGGATTGTAAAACGTCGATTTTACCTCTGGACTTGAAGCAGGCGAAGCTATATCCATGATACCAAGAAGAATATTGCTCTGGAGCTCGTCCTCGCTGGTTGCTGGCAATTGTTGACTCTTGATGGCCTTCATGAGTTCCGGAGAACCGTCGATCAGTACCAGTCTACCGGTCAAACCTTCGGCCTCGAGTTTTCTCGCTAATTCAATAGCCACGAGAGAGCCGAACGAGTAACCGGCGATCACGAAATCTCGGCGATTCTTGTTATTCGTGAGGACATGCTGGATAATGAAAAAATAAATATTCGCAAGTAGAATAGCAATTGGAATTGAAAAAATAATCGCTGTAAATAAAAGATGAGTTTAGTTAATTTCGATTTCTTAACTATTACTTCATTAAAAAAAAGACTGTAATTTTTAATATATGAATATTATGCGTATCATTATAAATATTGAGCCTCAAACGAAAAGATAATCTCCCGGAGAAAAAAATGAGCTCCAGCTTGGATCTAGATTCGAACGTTAATACAAACTTAATTTTCAACTATGATAATAAGCCTCCTGGAATATTGGCACAAAATGTCCCATTATTCTGTAACTCAATGTTCGTACATTTTTCATTCTATATTACATGAACATTCTGTAATCCAGGTTGAGCCTCATTCGAACTAATTTTTCTTTGAAAACCCATAAAACCCTTGATTAAGTTTGCTCAATAAATAAAACATGAAAAACGATAATTTTCCTTTGCTAAAAAAACATAGAATAAAATAACTCACGGGTAAGAACTGCTGAGCCATATCAGAAATTGTCTTGGCTTCGTTATCGTTACTGAGAAGTTGCAAGCACGTAGCGGGTGATCTGATTTTACCAGCGAGATTTTGAAAAACACTACCATAGCCCTCGATACCAGGAACAAGAAAAACTTCATCTCGTCCAGCCTCTTCTTTCGTGGGAAGTCTCAGACACATTTCCTGTGTAAATTCTCGATCTCCCAATAACTGTATCAAAAGTTTCATTCCGGTAAGTGCTTCGCCACCGCTTCTTTCAGTGCGTTTCTCTTTTTCCTCGGACTCCCTGACCGACATCTCGAAGAGTTTAGCAAAATTCAAACTACGTATATCCTGTGCATTCAAGAATATCTCAAATTCGCGCTCGAGCGTCTGTTTTATCTCAACTGCCATCATCGAGTCCATTCCGAGCTCAGCGAATGAAGTATGCATGCCGACGCTCTTCAGATCTTTCAGTCCCATTATATTAAGTACCGTATCGACAATATTCAATGCACCAGTACCTCCAGCACGTTTTTCCGCCACGACAACGGACGATACGATCGGTAAGTTTTGTTTCAAGAATTTATCAAGTTCAACGAGACACGATGAAATTCTCTGTTGCAACGTACCGCCAATTACAATTTCTTTGTGCTCCTCAAACATATCAGCAACGAGGCCAACATCACCGATAGCACCCCATTGAATCGCCAATGCCGGTAGACCCTCGGCAGCTCGTTTCTCGCAAATTCTCTCCATCACCGAATTCGCCATACCGTAGTTAGTCTGTCCGGCATTACCGCGACCGCAGACAACCGATGAGAATACCACAAAATGTTCCAACTGTGGGCAAAGTTTTCTCGATAATTCGTCGAGCACTTTCGTGCTCCATGCTTTGCCACGAAAAGATTCCTCGTAGTCAGCTTCGGTCTGATTTTCGATGAGTGCGTCTTTGAGTACCGCCGCTAAATTAAAAATTGCTGCCACAGGTGCAAGTTTCCCGGCTATCCTCAATATATACTCGCAATCATCGTGCTTCGACGCGTCCTTTCCAGCGATAACAACAACATTAATACCGTACGTCTTCCAGAGTTCGATACGTTTGAGTTGATAACCATTCTTGATGCCCATTCTTGAGGTGAGAACGAGATTTTTCGCGCCACGTAGAACGAACCAATCGGCAAGTTCAAGACCAAAACCACCAAGACCGCCGAGAATACAGTATGTACGATTTGGCAAACAATGAAAACGTGGCAGTGCTCCCATCGATGAATCGAGTTGTTCATTTTTATCGTGGATCTTCAAAAGAACTTTGCCAATATGTTTTCCCCCCGCCATAAAACGGAAAGCCGCTTCTAATTCTTCCTTGGGGAATACTTGACGCGTCAGTGGTTTTATAGCACCGCTGTCAAGACCAGCTTGTAGTAATTTTTGTAGCTCAGCTTTTCTCGCCGGTGGTGCGACCAAAAGGTTGTCGAGCATAACACCGTAAAAACTTATTTCCGCGAGAAAAGCTTCCAATCCCAATGGATTATTGGCTGCGAGATCGAATTTACCGATTTCCAAGAATCTTCCACCGGTGGCTAGACAACGTACGGATGCTTGAAGTTTCTCTTCGGCAAGAGAATTCAGTACAATATCAACGCCACGTCCGTTCGTTTGTTTTATTATCAATTGTTCGAAACTCGTGTCGCGCGAATTACCAATATGATCGTCGTCAATTTCGGGAAAACGTTCTTTGATGAAACGACGTTTCTCCGCGGTTCCAACGGTCGTGAAAACTTCGCAACCCTCGTAAAGAGCCAAAGTAATAGCTGCCTGTCCAACACCGCCTGACCCAGCGTGAATGAGAATTTTGTCGCCTTTCTTGATTTTTGCATTGTAATAAAGAGCGTAGTAAGACGTAGCATAAACACAAGGAACGGTCGCAGCGTCCTCGAGTGACCAATTATCGGGTACGGTCCAGGACAAATTTTTGTCAACCTTGACGATATTGGCGAATCCATGCGATTCCACGAGTCCCATTATACGACGACCCGTCGAATCAACGGCCGAATATTCCAGTCCATAAGGACATTCTTGAACATGACGATTTTTTGCTACAGTCTCGATCGCCAATTTTCCCGTTGCAAGCATAACGTCACGGAAATTAATCGATGAAAATACGACACGTGCAAGATTACGCTGATCGCATGATGGCTGGATAGGTCCTTCGAGCCAACGCAATGAGCCAAGATCGCCGCGTACCAATTGATTCGCCCAACCGTGATAAACTAATTTCTCCGATAATTCTGGCAGTGGAAGATGTCTATAAGTTCCCCAGGTACCGTTTTCACGTAAAACATTTAAAGCAAGATCGAGCTGAAGCTGATTCGTGTAGAGAGAATTATCTTCCGAGAAATCTGGAGCTTTCTCGTCTTGCATCACGTATCCTCTTACAGTCTCACCACCGGGCTCTTTTCTCAGACAATTCACGAGACCACAGATACCATTCTCAAAGTCTTTGTCACCAACGAGGATGATTCTTCCTGCATCACCAGCTGTGGGCTCTAATTCGTTTTTCATGGCGAATTTGAGGATAGGCAACCAATTGAAGTTGTTATTCGTTATATTTATTATCGTCGTCTTTTTCGAGAGTCTGCTGTGCTTTCGAAGGAAAAAGAGTGTCTCTTCCTTTAGACGTTTCTCAAGAATAATGTCCAAATCACGTTTCGTCGCTGAGGCGTAGATTTCGCTTGGTTTTCCGGTTTCGCGAGTTAACAGAAAGCCACCGTCTTTAAGAGCAATTAAAAGTTGTCCGAGAATCTCGTGTTTCGAGTTTGTGAAGAGATTACGACCGCATACTATGAGAGCACCGGTGTCGATCGATAATTTTTTTATTTCACCGAAATTAATGTTTTGCGGCAGCTTTCCATCCTGAAATGGATTTGAGGATGCTACGACGGTAACGTCAGCGTGAATCAATGGAATATCACCGAGAGTCTCGAGAAGATAAATCGATGATAAATCTTCCAAGGGTGGTGCAGTTATGTTGTCTATAGCTTCGATAGTTTTTACTTTCACAGCATTGTAATTCTCGAGAGCAAGATTTCCTGATAATCGGACGAATTCACTTAGAGACGTCTCGGCACTGTCGCGATGCGCTACGAATTTGTAAAACTCGAGAACCGGCTCACCGGCTGGCTTTCTTCGAAATATGCCACGCGCCTTGAGACCGCGAATTTCAACGCCACCGGAAACAATCGCATCGTAGTCCTTGTAAAATCTCACGGGGAATTCTACAAAATTACGAAGGAAATATGATAGAAAGAATAATTTAAGTAGTTTTTTTAATTCAATTAATCTTGGAATCGGAACGTGATTTCAAATGATCGAATTACAATGGGCTACGGAAAAAATCGAAACGATCCAATTAGAACGAGCCCAATTAAAAAACTCTAAACAATCCAGTTAAAAAATGGGACAATCTAGAAAGGTTTCAAGATTTTCAAGTTTAAACAGATAATGAAAAATGTAACTCACGTTTATCCTCGCTCGTCATTTCGCGAATCATATTGAGATGCTTCTTGGTGTCGATAGTGAGTTTTTGAATTGCCGTAGGAACGTATAGTCCACTCGTATCGGAAGCTAAAATATGCATCTGCAGCATATTGTCCATAAAAGCGACCCAATTGTTCGACCAAGCGATTGTTCCCTTGGTAGCGCTGGTCGTAGCACTCTTTATACCACGGAACAAACCGCTGTAGTGATAACCACGAAGTCTAAGCTCTTTGTATATATCTCGCGATGACATAGCTTCCATTACATCGCTGTCGGATGGCGGAATTAAGCTAATAGATTCTTGCGATGGGTTTCCCGTGTATCGAATTATTCCCGTTACGACTGCTGCACCACCCTCGACAACCTCGAATCTTCCGGTGCCTGAACATATTTTTAAAAAAGTTCGGTAAATTAATTTTATAAATTAATCAGCGAATTCGATTAATTAATTCAGAGCAAAGTACATTCATTTTTAGGAAAGTTATTCCTAAAAATAGATTCTTCATTTCTAAAAATGGATTTTATCTATATTCTTGTAATCCATTTGTTTATTTTCTTTTTATAATTCATAAACTGATTTTCTGTGGCTTTCCCCCATTTCTTTTTTTCCTACATGATTAAAGAACTTCTATTCTCTATAAATTTAATTTAATTTTTGTTTAATTAGGATCATTTTTCTTTTCTTCGATATATCTTTAAGGATCCGTTCCCTGTATTTTGACTATTCCAAAAATGAAGCAAAGCTAATGAAAATTATGCACCTATTTGAACAAATCGAGAGTAATTATTTTAAATTAAATTACCCTTACACTAGATCAACCAATAATAATTGTCTTTCACGCACCTTTTTGAACCATCAGCGTTAATTCAACGATTCCTTCCTTCGGTATTGTAGTTGCCCGTAAAAATCTAACATCCTCAAAAACGACGGATACCTCGGAATAAAGTTCACCCCTCATCATACCAATGGTTTCCCAGACGAGAGCGAGATAACCGGTGGCGGGAAACAAATTTCTTCCATCGATAACATGACCAGCCATGTACTCGTAATCCTCGTCGGCAAGCGTTACCTCGACCGTTCTCTCGCCTGATGTAATTTTTTCTTGCATCCTGTAGGACGTTACGTACCAATCGTCCGTGTGTTCCCACTTGATGAGATGAGAGATCATGGGTGTACCGCGACTAACGGGATACTGAATGTCCGGAAATAATTTTGCAATTTGAGGCTGAAAACCAACGTTGAATAACTTTCCGATACCCTGAAGGAAAACCTCGGCGTTGTCCTTGTGACCTCGTTGTGTCAAGCCAATATTGGTGATACCGGGATTCAAGGAACGACGAAGAATAGCCTGTAGCAAAGTGTGAGGTGCTATCTCAATCGTTACAGCGTCTTTGGGTATCAGAATCGATGTTTCCTCGAAGAGGACAGCGCCCAAAAGATTGTTGGTGTGATATTCGGCGGATGATAAACGTGCTTGTGCCGTACCCCATTCGCTTCTACGCACCGAAGTGCTCATCCATTTGGAGCTTCGGGGTTTCGGTTCGGGGATTATTTTTTGGAGATAGGCGAATAATTTTGGTCCCGCATCGGCGATGTAACGGCTGTGGTAAGCGATATTGCTGCATGAAACTTCTCTGGCGAAAATTTTTTTTTCCTGACGATAGAATCAGAGAATTCGAATTATTTTTGTATTACTTTTACGCGGAAGAAATTCTATTTTTTCGAAGTTTTATCTTCCTCGCGGAAAATGTTTTGCTACTTATCGAGATATTCGTTGGATCGATGAATGTATTAATGTTGAAAGACCAAAACCTTATGTTATCCTTCGACATTGATAAATCAAGAAATGAAACAATCAAAAATCGAATGTCCGAACAACAGCCCACACTCAGAAGTAGAATAATTATTAAAATTTTCAATTGAACCGATGCCCAAATAAAAATAGACGATCCTCTGTAAACGTCATTATCGGTAGTTCAGGATAATTCTGTAAAATTGTATAGAACGTAAAAGCGTTTATTTCACCCTGCGTGCTTACTTGAAGCTTGGCTACGAAAGCTTTCATCGATTGAGCGGGTCCACTGATCGTCGAACTCTCGGGTCCGTTGTGGCACGCCACTTCGATATCCGGCGGGCAAAGATCCTTTATGTCCTCGTATCCCAGTCCAACAGCCGCCATTGAACCGTAAATCGTATCCGCCTCGATTGAGGCAAGACCGCGCGAATATGAGGAGAGCACCATTTGTTCAGCGGTGAAACAGCCATCGGCATAAGCACAGCCGAGTTCACCCACTGAGTGACCGATTATTTTGTCAGGAACGATTCCAATAGACGTGAGAAGATCGACGAGACCAATCTGAGATAAAACGAACGAATTAGTTAAAACTAACTTTATTACAAAATGTAAACAGTATAATACTGTTTCGTAATGGTAATATAAAATGTAATAATACCTGAACTGCAGCTATGCCCACGAACGAATTCAGAATATTGTCGAACGTTGATTTATTTGTGTTTGTCAATATATCATAAATATCAACGCCTCGTGGTTTAAGAACAGCGTCACATTTTTTTATCGCAGCGGCGAATACGGGAAAACGTAGTAGAGCGGTACCCATACCGGGCCATTGTGAACCCATGCCCGAAAAAACGAACCATATAGGACGTTTCGCACCCGGATAATGTTGAATCTCTCGGAGTGGCTTTTCACTCGTAGCGCTACCCCCTACAATCGTATAACCTCTGTACATGTGCGACGGAATGTCTTCGCTATGAACGTCCTGAAGAAGCCTGACGTACTCTACATCGACCGGTCGGCTCTCTACCTGCAAATTTGCGCGAACATTTTTTTCAATAAGAAAAATATAATTCCTAAATAATTTGTTTTTTTTTCTGCATTTTATTTGTGCAAGAAGCGAACGACTCACGTCTTTTAATATACAATCTGTGGCCTCTTCCGTACGTCCTGAGGTAACAACGATTCTCGGCAAATCGTCATTAGGCGCACCGTTGTTAATTTTCTCCTTTGTATTGGATTTCAACAGAATGTGAGCGTTTGCACCTCCAAAGCCAAAAGAATTTATACCAACGTAACCACCCTCCCAAGGTGTCAATTCGGAGACAACTTCGATTCGTCCATTCTCCAGGGCTTTTACACCCTCCCGAGGTGATTGATAATGAAGATTGGGCGGTATCATTCCTGACTCCATAGCAATCACGATCTGTGAAATTTAATAAAAATCGCGCATTTGGGACTTTTGATACATTTTTTCATCATATTTTTCACTTTCTCGCAAATCTTCCCGTATTAGAGAACCAAAGATTGGCACTTCATTGGAAAGCAAATCTTATTTAAAAAAAAACTCCCATTGTGAGCAAAAATAACGTTCAATTTTCAATTTTTTTTACCTTGGCAACGGAGCAGATACCACTTGCAGGTTCAGCGTGGCCGGCATTTGATTTTACCGAGCCAATTTTAAGAGGAGTACTTCTTCCCTCGCAAAAAACACGATCGAGAGCATTAACTTCCTCGGGATCGCCGACTTTTGTACCAGTACCATGAGCCTCGATGTAAGCCAAGCTCGACGGTGGTACACCGCATTCTTCGTAAAAATCCTTCAAAAGAACGCTCTGCATCAAGGTCGATGGGAACGTTATGCCCTGTTCCTTGAAACCGTCACAGTTCGTTTTACCATGAACGTACGTCGCGTAAATTCGCTTGCAGTCTTTTGCTTTTTGAAGATAAACAACACCAACGGCTTCGCTACGAGTGTAACCGTTAGCATTGGCGTCGAATACTTTGCACCGACCGTCCGGCGAGAGAACACCTTAAATATGAGAAAACAGTGGATTGTTTAACGACATATTTAAAAATATTAACGAACTTAAAAGTATGAGAGTATCGTAGAAGAAGGGTGAATTACTTATGAGATTAATTTGAAAACTTGAACGTTTACGTATTAACGTAAATCATAATATGAGTATATATTTGAGTTACAATTATACTTAATTAATTAATATTTCATGAAATGTTTAATTGTATAATATATAGCATTTTCGTTATTTTCCTTTAAATTCATTTTTTCGCCATATCCATGCTCACCAAGTCGCGAAAATTGAAGAGACACATAGGGATGAAGACAAAGATTGGCACCACCAACGATAGCAGCATCGCACTGTCCGCTACGAATAGCTCTGTATGCATGTTCCATAGCAAATAAGCTCGAACTACAGGCTGAATCAACCGTGTAACTTGGCCCATTGATACCCAACCAGTAAGATATTCGATTCGCCAACATTGCTCTGCTGCAACCGGTGATACCGAAACCATTTACCTATTAGAAAAAAAGATTATAATCAGGAAAATGTCAGGGTATTGGAAGGTAAAAAACGAGAGGGCTTAAAGGTGCCTGCGCAGTCTTCCACAAAAGTTAGATTCAATGAAAATTACGTCAATGAGAATAGACAAAAATACACTGATAAGATAAAACATTTTTTAACACATTGTGTACGTTTGAGAAAAAAATCAGAGATTACACATAAATAAAAAAATCTTAATGATTAATCGACTATTTGAGAATAAAAAATGGAGACCGATTCATTTAAATAATGGCATGTATCCAAAGAGACATCTCTGATAACACTTTATTAACAAATGCGAATAACTTCCGAACAGAATTTTTAAACTGATTCATGAATACTCGTTTGGTTAACATTTAGACTTAATATTCTTAGTATCGTCTGACTGTATGATTTATTTCGTAAATTTCCATTTTATCGTTAGGGAAAAAAATTGTCATTCACTCTAATTTTTGGATGTTAAAGCTTTGACTGAGAAAGAATTTAATAACAATTTTCGAACCTGAAGTTTCTCATAGAACCAAGTTTTCTCCGATTCGGAGAAACAAGAGCCGATAAAAACGCCGGTTTTCGTTCCGCGCAATTGACGTGGATTAACTCCGGCATCGACAATTGCCTCGTAAGCGTGTTCGAGAAGCATTCGGCACATGGGATCCATGGTGTGTGCCTGCTTGAAATGAACACCGAAGAAAAGTGAATCGAATTTTCCGACATTGTTGATTTTTCCTGTACGTTGCGGAATCTCAGGATGATCTGTAAAGATGGAGGAAAAAAAAGGGAATCAGACTATGATGAATCCTCTCTGCTGCTTCTATTTTATTTTTCGTAAAAAAGTAAAACGTCTTATTAATCTGGAAAATCAGATGTTAAGACATTGAAACCGCGTACTTTAGGTTTAATCCACGTGCCTGATTATATTCAATATTTACCATCATATAGTCAAATTTATATACCAAGAAAGATTGTAACATTTTTTTTTCAGACTAAATCTATGCACGAGAACGATGACACAAAGTCATATGAATTGCAAAATTTAATGGTATCCTAAGCTTCTATGCTTGTAAACGAGCATTCTCGATTGTGAATAAATAAATTAATAATCGAATAGATAAGGCGGATAATTGAATAGCTGACAAATGACTCCAATGGCTCAATACGATTGATTGATGGGGTAAATAAATTTACCTAATTTCCAGCGACGATCGTCGCTGCTAACGAGGTCGACCTTGTTGAATAGATTCTCCTGAAAGTGTCGCATGTTGTCAGAGTCCGGAAATCTTCCGGCGATACCGGAAATAACGATGTCATCGTCGTAAAACGTGTTCGTAACTTTCCCGGCTCTCGTGCTCTCCTTGGTTCCTCCTTTGCTCGTCATTCTTCGTCGTCACTTTTTTTTCTATTCTTCAAGAACTGTATTTGTAATCACAAAAATTAATGACCGCAGTGCTATTTAAAAAAATATATTACTAAGATCACTCGTTTAAACACATGTAAGTTTTTATTTTTTATATTTCGACGAAACGAAAACGGAGAATCGGTTCGTTGATCAATCCTCTCGTTCAATATCAATCACAGAATGAATGACAATGACGAATCCTCGTTATACGCACAACATTTTATAACATGCAAACTCCTCCATCCCTACCACAAAATGTTTTACGGGTCACCCGGACGTGTTGCCCACATTTCACTAAACTGTCTTAAATGGTAATAAACTAATTAAATTTCAAATTAAACCATCGGTGAAAATTTACCTATCCCGTCGTCGAATTATTAACAGAGTTTCGGAGCCACGATACTATGTCGATATCCATGTAAAAAAAAACGCGATTGGTTTGCGGTTAAAGTTTTATTTCGTAGTAGCGTTTAAATTTTTTCGGTCCATTGTGATTGATTTTTCTCAGTATCCTTTGTGATTGACTTCTGAAAAGACAATACATCTCTTCGTACCCTTGATCACGTTCTTGATGTTCAAATTTTCTCGAGATCGCATATGTTCCTGCAAAATGAAGAAAAATTACATGTACACATTTTCTACAAAAGTAATCCCATGTCATTATTTTTTCTATCAAAGTTCAACTTTATGTAGATCATTACCACTGTGTGCTAGAGGTTTGTCCCGAGATTTGAAGATTTCTTTTCATCTCCCTTCGAAACCCGAAAAATCGAATTTCTGGTATACTCCATTGAAGATTAGATCTTTAACACTGAATCTACCGATTTTTCTTGCGTGCCTCGTCCTACCGTTTTAATACGGTCAATTTGACCGGTAGTGGCAGGTCTAATGTTAAATAAATTTGTTGGATCTTCAAATATCGTAAAGGTAAATGGGAAATTGAGCAAATTAAAATGTTACTAAGTCTTAAGCAGAGATGGATAGGTAGACGATTATGTTCCTCTTCTATTTCATGAAATAAACAAATCATAAAATAAAACAAATATAACGAACAAATGCATCGATCGATACTTTCTCCGTTAATCGCTACGTTTATTTTTAATGATTTTTTTAGTTCATTGCACGGAGAAGCAATCGTTCGCATTATGGACTCTAGAGTTTTTTCTTTCAGAGTAACGCGGGCTGGTCTGTAATTTTGATTTAAAAAAATCCATAGTTTCGATAAAATATATACCCCTCTAAATCAACGGAACAAATCTTTCGATTTAAAAAGTTTTTACAGTCCATTTAGATTCATTTTTCACAGCATTCATTATGATCGCTTTTTTCAAAAAAATTTCATCCTTTTGTAAATTTATTCTCAATCTTATTGTCTGAACTTTCTGGCAATGCTATCTGGTTCTGCAAAAAGAAAAAAAGCCCTTACAAACATTAACTCTTTTAACGCTGATCACGATCAAGAAAACCACTGCGTGTTGAAAGATTGTCTATCGTATTTTAACGAATCCTCGAATAGAATTTTTCGCGGCTCTTTCGATGACTAAATCTTTTGTAAATTCATGGTCGCTTAAAAACTTTTGTCGGAAGTTAAATGATTCTGAAAATTGCCTAAATTAAAATAAGTTCACAAAACCTTCGAACGGCGTACGCCGAAAAACAGTTTGAAAGCGCGATAGTTTTGATTAAGAAAAAAAATATCGAATAGAAAATAGGGTAATTACTCATCTAGAAAAATATACTCAATTTTTCGAGCGTTGAACTAGAATGTACAATTAAACGCTTTGAATTCACGCCGTAAAGCAGTCTCCAATGCACATGTTTTCAATGAGAAACAAAGTATCATTGATCGATGAATATTCGAAGATACGGTCAGTGTCAGGGGTTGCCGGATGTCGCATCACTCTGCATAGATAACCATCTATTTAGTGTCATTCGTTTCTGTTTTTTTCAATCCACGAGGATCAACTGCCATGTCGCTAGACGCATTCACATTCACGAATCTTTTTTTCTTTTCGGATTTTCTTACAAGACTTCTTTCTCCTCATGTAAAAGAGCAAGAGTGGGATAGGAGTTCACGAAACTACGAATTTTCTGCCGAACAATTTTTTATAAGGCAAAATACGATGTTACACCAGGTCGCAATTTGTAATTCGATTACACGTGAATGAACGCATAATTATTTTTAGGAAATTTCCGTTGATATATACATAATTATCCGATTAGGTACGTTATTGGACGAAATAAATAATAAAAATGTTGAACCTAATAGAACCTTGAAAAATATCAATCTTCAGTGTCGAGGATCAGAGATTGGATCAATGTGTTCTTACATTATTAAGTACCGCAAAACATACTTTCGAAGGAAATGAAACTTTAAAAAATCTATGAGTTTAAACGAAAAAAATAATTACCGGAGGATAATACTCTCGAGATCCTTTTGGATTCGTAAAACTAAACTGTCGATGGTCTGGAATTTTACCATTTGACTACCAGGGACTCTTCTCTACGCAAAAATATTTGCAATCGATAACTTTCTCATTTTTGGTTCTTTTGTTTTTACATATCTTTCCTAAAACCTGGAAATCAGTTCGAGAAGTGTTTACGACCGGTGATCGTCGACATAAACGCAATGACGGAGAGGCGTAAAACCACGGGGTCAAGACACCAGAGACGGCACATACCTTGAACGTTATAATACAAATCTTTATTTATTAAACGCCGCTCCTCGAACACGTCATTTAGTATCCAAAGAGTACAGAAATTACAATTACTTTACTCACGTACAAAGGTCGAAAATATATTATTATATTCAAATTATATCGATAATGCACGCCTATAATCGTAAGAAACTATATCAAATTAATTTATTCGTTTTTTTACTCTACACCGTAAAGACTATTTTTATATATCCTATACGTCATCTCGTAGTATTATATCTTTATATAATAAAATAATCCGATTTAAGTACGTCTAACTTTGTTTAGCATACGGAATATATTCTCAGCAAATACTCTACGAGCTTTTGTTATATTTTTTTGGATATTGGTCGGGAGATTAAATAAAATGTGATGAATGAAATGATGTACGATTTAAAAAAAATGTTATTCCGGGTAATACCAAATGGCGGCCTCGCTAGACTTAAATCACTGGGTAATTTGTAATAATCACGTTGAAATTAAGCTGACGAAAAAGATCGTAGAGTAATACGTATCAATTAAACTTGTTTCTAAAGACTCTACAACAACTTGCTTCTCCGTTTTTTTCTTTAGTACTTCCGGCAAGAGTATCTCAATGTTACATAGCAGGTAAATGTTTTATCCAATACGTGTCAAGAGATAAAATATAGATATGTGTATAGTTTTTTTTTTTTCGTGAGCTTAACGCTACGAGCGAGATCGTCAGTGATTGGAGATGTTGGCAAAATGGACCCGCTTTCCCTGACCATCGAGGGCTTCCATAAGACTCGACGTGAAGCTAAATTCTGAGCTGCTGTCGTCCTCTTGACCCCTACAATTGGTTTGAACAATGATCATCAAAAGAAAAAGCTTTGAGTTATATTATTCACTATTTATTATGCGTATTAAGGCGGGGTCCGAAACTCGCGAGTTCTCATAATGATTCATACACTCGAGCAGAATGGCCCACACCGTGTTTTCCGATCGCAAAAACGCAATTTTTCTTTAGTTATTAGCATTCGTTATGCCCAATTGCAGTTAGAAACTCTTATCAATATTCTTAGTTACAAAGTCTTGTCGTAAAATAATGATGGCGAATGACAATAAGGTCATAGACATTTGATATATAGTTTTGCCAGAGAGATGAAGCATAATCGAATTAATTGGTATTCTAATTGGAAAGACTGCAATTCCAAAGGTTCCGGTAATGAATTTCCAAATTTTTTTTCTATAAATTTACCCGTTTGCACTACCCATAGGTATTGGTTATTGGGTGGTAAAAATTGAAATTAAAGTTTTTTTATTTGCTTGGAAATTTTTATCGTGTATATTTTTGGTTCGTACTTAGAGTACGGACCAAAAACGTTCAGTTGGCCTCATTTTTGTTACTTTATCAGAATATTTTTTTTTTTATCCTCGATCTCGCATTGACGATGTATAGAATTTTAGAGTCTTCCGAATGTGGTATGTTTTGTGGTCATTATCTGAAGACTCGTTTATGCTGTTAATTTCAGGTACAGCTCGGATGCGTTTTAAAAAAAAAAATGTTTGTCCAAAAACACAATTATGTTTGCAACGGGGTTTGAAATTTTTCTAACATAATTCAAAATGTATCAGCGTCGTTATATAAAAGTTGAGCCGATTAGAGAAATACCTTAAATAGAATCGTGTAATTGACTATTTAATTTTCTTGTTCTACTTACAATGTATCCAAACTAGATAAACTGCCGTTAATCCGTGACATTGAAGCTTGTCCATCGATCCTCTGAATCTCCAACGCCGAATTAATCGTCGAAACATAAATACCGCGTGATCCAGCATTTCCCAAATATCGTGGAGTGTTCAGTTCAATAAGTGTTCTTTCCGGACTCTTGGAAACGGATCTGAAGGTATCACCGCTGAGTTTTATGACCTCCACCGATGAGAAATGTACGATAAATAGATAAGGCTTCCGGAAAGCTGTAACAAGGAATAATATCGGATTAATTTTGAATTGAAGAGTGAGAAAAACAAAAGCAATCGTATTTCAATCGATCGTTGAACTACTCGATTGTATAAAAAAAAAAAAAAAATGAGACAGTTAAAAACGAAATACTCACCGAATGCAAAAGGCAGGTGGTTCCACGTTGGGTCAACGGCACGGGTTCTTTGACCAGATTCGTTGACAAAGACGCCGAACTCGTTGTAACACAATAGAAGTTCAACAGACTGCGAAGTGGTCGACACGTTTAATACGCAAATGGGAAAAATTCCGAGCCTTGCAACGCCGGACAATGCAGCTTTAATCGAGCTATCGTCCTCCTCAGGAAATTCTGTCAAATTATAAATAAAACATTCAGTATTCTGTTTAGTATATATTTTTTAATTCCATAGAATTTTAGTAACTCACCGTCGATGCCGTAATTTTCTAATTCTATCTGGAAAAATTTGTGACAACCGACGACGAGAACGTTGTCAGTGAAAATGGCACAACTGCACGGTTCCTGAGTCTCGAGCTCACGAACAGCAATGAATTCACCGGATTCTTCGCCACTGGTCCATTTAAGTAATCTGTTAAAAAAATTCATTCATTAAAGTATTTTATTTGAGTTATCGAAAAATGATAGTTAATATTTTATCGAAGAAATAGAGAATCTTACGCGACATGTGTTGCTGTAGCAGCGCAGAGCATATCTCCCTGAAGTTGATAGAGATGACAACTTTCACATCCCGTTAAAATTGTTTTTGTGTTTATCGCCGGTCTCGAACAGTCGGCAGCGATTGCGTTACTTCGCAATTGCCTAAGATCACAGGATACGAGCTGTCTATCCTCGCCGGCGATCATAAGTGCCAGACCCAGATGAGGATGTAGAGAGAGTTGATAAACCCTTTTTACACCACGAATTTTCGTGAGAATTTGCGTTTGCGCAGGTCGATATGAGAATAATCCCTCCTCGCAACCCAGAAGTAAAACATTCTCTTGCTCTAACTCTACGGCGCAATTCACATCCAGCTGTAAGCACACAATTATTGAGGTAAGAAGAATTCAATACATTTATCCAAAAATCATAATCGGTTGTATCGAAAAAAAAACGAATCGTTAAATAAAAATTCTTTAATAAACATTAGGAAACCAGTGTAATAGTAAAACGAATTCTCATCCGCCCACCTGATTCTTCTCGAGTCTTATAATAGTTTGAAACTTTTCAGGTTTTGTTGTTCTACCGGGTCCATTGTGACTAGCAACGTTCTTCAGTGCCTTCAACCAATGTTTTTTGTCCAACTGACTGAGAGTCATGATATCGAGTCTCGAGGTTGGCCAACAGGTGGTTGACGAGTTTGATTCGACTCGAAGTATGAAGGGAAGATCGGATTTCGTTGTGCCGCTAACATCGGCCTGTTGCACATTCTCGATTATCGTAAAACCGTGTTTGTCGTCCAGTTCCAAACGACTCACCGGCGACATACCGGGACTAGGTTGATGCTCGTAAAGACATAGGCAAGTGCCCTCGAGTCGTAGATACTTACGATCCCAAGAGGCTTTCGCACGACCGGGAACCTTTACCCAACTCTCCATGTGCGTACGCGTCTCGCCATTTCGCGGTGGCTTTGCGTCCTATAACAATAATAAAATTAAATGTCACAATGTCGAAGTAAATACAATAGATAAACAATAGATAATAGATAAATACAACAGAAGATTTCTTAACAGGGAATTTTTAGTTAAAAAAAAATTGATAATTTATCTCACCGTCTCCACGGCGTCCGGTTCGTCGAGTGCTAGTGTTTGAACGCTTCCTCCGAAATTCGAGATACTCGAGTCGCTGGATTTCCAAGAATTTTTGTTCAACCGTTTAGCAAAATCTCCGGGCAAGCCGCAATTAGGTGGTACGAGCAAAGAGCACTTGAGATGCGTCATAATTTGGCACTCGCTACAGATTGCTGAACGCTTGCCAAATTGAATGGTATCGAGGCAGGCAGAGCATTTGCCGGCACGCATCGACATTTCGATGTTAAATCTGTGAGGAATATTGTGTCCCATACGTTGAACCGAGCCTTGTCTCGTCATTGTCAGTGCATCCTCACCCTGTTCAACGGCATAACCAAGTGCTTTACGAGATTCTGGCGAGAGTGGCGATGGTGAAACAGGCGCCGATGCTTGATTAGCTTTTATGGCCAACAATTGTTCCGTCAATGTTTTGACTTTTGCTCTCTCGCTCGCTAATTGATTCTCCAATTCGCGATAACCAACGGGCATTCCAGTACCAGTTGGTGCTATATTTTCCTTCTGTTTAGTGCCAAAAATTTTGTCACAAACGGTTTTTTTTCTCCTCGCAGCTTCCTCAAGTTTTAAAGTCAGATAATCGATCAATTTTGTCTGTTGATATCTCGTACCCTCGGCTTTGACCTCGCGTTCTTGATAAAATTGTCGTATATCATCGAGAACCGATTCGAGCTCGGCTATTCTTATACGTAATTCTTGACCCTGATCAACATTAGACTGAAGATCTTCCATGAGGCACATATTAGCCTCTTTTAATTCGTGCATTCTCGTCAAATGTTGACTACTCTCTTCCTTGACGACGCGCGATTCTCCTCTAGCGTTTTCCAATGCTCTGGTAACTTCGGCCAAATCGCACTCCAGTTCGCCACATTTTGCCGTTAAACCGGCAACCTGTTTGGTCAAGTCTTGTGCCAATTTTTTGTACTGATCACGCTGACTCGAGAGATTATTTCTCTCAGTTTCCATATCGCTCGTCTCGGATTCAAGACGCTCTTTAGCACGTTCAGCCACGAGACGCAATGTTTTTTCCCCGTTTTGCGCCACTTTAGCCTCGCGCAATTGTTGCTCAGTACCTTCCAACTCCTTTTGTAATCTCATTCTCTCCTGTATAAGTGTATTCTCGCGTGTCTCATGATCGCTCGTCAGTCGCTCGTAATCGGTCAACTGTTCCTCGAGTACGGTGCAAGTTTCTTTCAAAAGTTCAATATTAACCTGATGTGCTTTAGCCTCTTGCTCGTATTTTTCTAAAGAAGACTCGAGTTCGCCGCGTTCCTCGTTGTGCTTGGAGATTCTCATTGTCAAACGTTTGTTCTCGGCATTTAGGCTATCGACGCGATCCTGATCACCGCGCATTTGCTTTCTCGTACTGTCCAACTCGCGCCTCAGTGAGGCGCTCGAAGTTTGCAATTCTTCGATCTGTTTGTTCGATTGAGTCAAAGCTTTTTGTGCCGAATCAGCCTGAAGTTTGTTTCTCGTTGCTTCCCTTGTAATTTCGGCCAATGATGCTTTGGCGCTATCCAATTCCTTCAAGAGTTTTTTCGATTTTTCCTCTTCCTCCTTAAATTTCGTGTTCAATTGCTGAGTCAATTTTTGCTTGTCCTCCTGTAACATCTTTACCCTTTCCTCCGCTGTTTTAGCTTCTCTCGTTGCGATTCTCTTGTCGAGATTCGCGTCCGATAATTCTTTCTCTTTTTTCCAAAGATTCGTTTGCGCTTGCTTCGCAATTTGTCTCTCGTTCGCAACTTTGTCACGGGATGTTTGAAGCTGCTGTTCCAATTTTTCAACTTGATGCTCGAGAAAAGCAATCTTTTGTTCGGTGTCTTTGTCGGTCGTTATACTAGTTCTCGGTTTAACGTGCTCCGAACGCTTGAGACTGGCATTTTCTGCCTCAAGTTTCGTAACGCTCTGTTCCAAACGTCTCAAAAGTTCTTCGAGATTGCTAACTTTGCGCAATTGTTCCTCCTCCTTCTCCACTGAATGCTGAAGTCTCTGTTGCAAAGTTACTTTGTCCTGATCCCTCTTCTCCAGTGCCAGAGCCTCATTATGCTCGAGAGTCATTAGTGTCTCGTTCAAATCGGATTTTGCTACTTCCAATTGACTCTTCATCTGTTCATTATCGATACGTAATTTTTCTAATTGATCCTGCAAACTCGTGATTGTCTGTTCGGCCATTGGTATATGCTCGAGTTGTTTGGATCTTTCTCTCAATTGATTTCTCAGTGTCTCAATTTCCGTATCTCGCGCCGGTATCATCGCTCTTGTGCTTCTCAATTGTTCTTGACAATCTTTGAGTTCGGACTGCGCGAGCTCGAGGGCAACGTTTAATCTCGATTGACGACAATGATTTGAATCTTGCTCGTGTCTCAATTTTGCCTCTAAATCCGTAGTCTTGGCAATTTCCATCTCGAACTTTAATCTTATCTCTGCCAATTGATTGTGCGTTCTGTTAGCTATTTCCTCGAGTTTGTTCTCCACTCCTTGGGCGCTCTGACGGCTCAACTCGCGAGTTTTTGCCAATGACTCTTTGTACTGTATCTGAAAGACTTTCAGTTTGTGTAATTCCGCGTTTGTCGTCTCTAATTCGCACAGAGTTCTCTGCAGTTTAGAACTCATCTCGTTGTTGCTCGTACAGAGTTCGGTGATACGAATCGTTTGAGCCTCTATGTGCTTGTTGAGTTGTTCAATCTTTTCCTTTTCCGATACTTCCCATTTGCGTTTAGCGCGTTTTATCAGATCCAGTGCTCTCGTCTCCAAATCCCGTCTCTCCTGACGCTCTAGATCCAGTGTTCTCTTTACGGACGCCATGTCAGATTTGCAATTAATCAATTCGCGCTCCAATCTATCCCTCTCTTTGCTGCATATTTCGAGCTTTCTCAATTTATCCTCAAGCTGAGATTCCAGTGAGGTTAGCGAATCGCACGTAGCTTTGTCCTGTAGCTCGAGAAGCTTTTTGTGACGATCCTGAAATTCTCGCTTCTTGTACTCCATCTCTGTACTGAGCTCCAGCATCTCTTTGGAAAATTTTTCTGTCTGATCGCACGTTTCTTTTGGTATCTTTCTCTCCGATAGCTCTTGGGAAGCTAGGCGAATTGCCCGACTGGGAGAAAGCGCTTTTTCCATGTCTTTCACCATCGTTCCCGACTTACCTCGTTGTCTGGTCACCATTGGTACTTTGTCGATGTTCCAAAATAGTTTTTTTTCTCAGAGTTTTTACCGGTTCTGGAAAGATGCAAAGAAAACTATATATATGACGCTTGAAAACGACGTTTTTCTTGTCTATTCAACGAATACTCACCGCGTTATCCCCCTAAATTTGTGACATATCTCGGTTCTTCCACTGCCGCTTCCTGATTTCTCCAATTACGTTCGATCAGTTGGATGCATTTGTAAATGCACGTAGAACTGTAAAGATTCAGAAAAATAAAGAGACTCATAGGTGACATATAAAACTGTGTTGGGTTTCGTAAAATTTGACCAAAATTCATGAAGACGTTTTCGATCGAACACAAAACACTTCGTTCATGCTTGATGTTCTTATCACTTATCAATGTCAATTGACGAAACTTCACAGTGATTCGAACAACAATTTCAAATTATTCATGCAATTTGCAATGTTTATGAGCGTCAAACGCGCTTACCCAACTCCCCTGTAACGGTCGCAATTCAACACTCCATTTTGTAATTTGAATTCGCGTCAGATGCGGCGTGTGGAGAGCGTGAGAGCGACGCGGTGGGCGCAAGACGGCAGGCGCGCAAACTAAAATGGAAAACATATTGCGTAAGCGAGATATCTACCATTATGATAGATGGTAATGACGGTAACTATTTTTTTAAAACTTGTGTCATAACAAGAACGCGTGGGTGATGACTTATTACAAGTGAAACAATAATGAGTAATGTTTTACTTGTCAGTTTGGAGAATCGTCTGCTCTGTTTACGAAAGAAGTTTCAACATTTAGAGAATGATTATTCAATAAAATGACGATGAATCCAGCTGGAATGTCTTTTCGTAACGTCAGGAACACGATTTCGCGAGCTTATCCAGGTGAGAAAAGAGGTGGAGTGACAGACTGATATAACCTTAGAAAATGTCGAATTAATGCCATTTAGAGCGATTTAAAGAGGTTGAAGTTCTGGGCAAAAATAAAATATCGACAATGTAGAATTTGCTCCTAGTAATCAACAATTTTTAAATGGTTAATATTTGGGGCAACTCTTACGCACTTTTCGATGTTTTACCTCCCTTAAGGCTGTCTGTGACTCCTCAAGATGATACGACTATGTAACATTTCCGTCAAGTGTGATATGTCATTGACAAGTATTTTCTTGAAATCTTCTCCATAAAGATTTTCTTCTCATTCAAAGCTTTCATATAATAAACTTGAGATTTTAGCCGTATGTTGTTTGAAGCAATTTATCAGCCAATTTTTTTAAGTTTTCACGTAACAATTTTCATATGTTATATACAAATTACATTTTTATATAATTAGGCTCCTCACGCTTCTCGAGTCTGGGTTTTGTGCCAAAATGTCAGCCAGCCACGGAGGAAGAACTTCGTTCGTTAAAAAAATTCTTCGAGGAGACAGGCACATTGTGCGTTCTAACCGGAGCAGGAATATCAACAGAAAGTGGAATACCTGACTATCGTTCCGAGGGAGTAGGACTCTATGCAACGAGCGACAAAAGACCAGTTCTCTACAAAGATTTTGTAAATAATGATCAGATAAGACAGAGATATTGGGCGAGAAATTACATTGGTTGGCCAAGATTTTCATCTTACGAGCCAAACGTCACTCACAAGACTTTGAGATTTTTGGAGAGACAGAAACGCGTAAACTGCATAGTTACCCAAAATGTTGACAGACTCCACACCAAAGCTGGAAGTCGGAATGTAATTGAACTTCACGGTACGGCATTCGTTGTGATGTGTCTCAGCTGTGATGAAAAAATTCCCAGACACGATTTTCAGGATATTCTGAGAGATTATAATCCAGGAATGATCGCTCAAACACGAGAAATCCGACCGGACGGTGACGTCGAGCTGACTCAGGTTGAGAAAAGAATATTTCACGTATAAAATCGAAAATTGAGCCTTTCAACCTTCGTTTTCTCCTGAGAAGTAGTTTTCATTAAGAAAATATGTTTTTTCCAATTTTTCAGGAACAAATGGAGGACTTCACAGTTCCACCTTGCGAGAATTGCGGAGGTATATTGAAACCGGACATAGTTTTTTTCGGTGACAACGTACCGCGAGTCGTCGTGGAAAAAGTACGCGAGAATGTTGAACAATCTGATGCTCTTTTGGTCCTGGGAAGTTCAATAACGACGTATTCGGGTTATCGAACTATTTTACAAGCCGTCGACGCTAAAAAATTAATTGCCGTTGTAAATATAGGCGAATCCCGAGCCGATAAGCACGCTGTTGTTAAGGTAGCAAGTCGTTGTGGCGAGGTTCTCACAAAGTTATTCGACATCGAGAACGAAAGAACGAAGAATTCGCGAGGATTTAGTTAACGATCGGGAAATTAGTAGTTCGTGATAGATGTACAAATTCACTCGACAGAGCCACTTGTTATTAATCTATTTTTTTGTAATTAAATGTGTTCACAAAAACTGTAGAACTCGCATATGTAAATTTTTCAATAAAATACAGAGTTATTTATCATTAATACGCGTAGAAACTTGATAAATCATAGGACATCAAAACAGAAACATGATTTTCATATCACACGTTTATTGTTAACTGTTTGACTAAGAAAAAATGTTACTACTCGTTGTTCTGCGATCAACATGCAATGGTCCTCGCGCACCTTAATCTATAATATCGTAAATTGATTTATCATCCATTGATCCACCTCAAAGTCTGACTATGGCACGATAAATATTAATGCCCTATAAAAATGGGGAAACTAAAAAAAAATCGACGAGTTTGACAAATTCGTCGATATCTCGTTATCGCTACTACGTTTTTTTTGTTGTATTAACGGCTAACATTATATAAAGCTAAAAGTAATCTCACAATCGTCTCGATTCTTTGCACATGGAGTAAAAATCTTTCAAGGAAGAAACTGCAAATAGTGCCCGCATCGTTCGTTAACTGTAAGAGTCTATAACCCGTCAATACAATAATTATACGATATATATCACATGTTTGATTTTTAATTTCACGAACTGCATAATTCGGATAAAATTAACGAATGATATTCTATATATAAAGAATAGAGGAGTTCTACGACCAAACAATATCGTGCACTACAGAAATTTTGGTATTCCACGAATTTTTGCCGTTCCTCTATACTATAATTATTTACTTTACAGCTAAGACTGAAACAACAAAAAAAAAAACTTGATCGCAATTTTCTAAATTCTACGGAGGTATATACGTTTTGTGTAATATTATTAATATTCAAAAAGACATCAAGAAGGCCACAGGTTTTTTTTTATACGTGATAAAATCCGTTCCCTAATGTAGACGCTGTGTATTCTTGATATGTGTTTAAAGTTTTTTTTTTTTCATTGACGAAAATTAATCCTTGATAGATTGAGTTCAATTGAACTATATCTTTTTTCCACGCGTGTCACAAAAAAAAAAAACGTAATTTGAAACGAAAATGTGTTAAAGCTAACGCGCAAATTACGTTCTGTTATCCTAGAAGCAAGATTTGAATTTAAATTTTGAATGTACGAGGACGATCCTAGAATATCGAGCTCCGATCATCGATATGCAAGGATCGAGGACGAATTTTTTCCCTTTCAGCTGACGAATGAAAGGAAAGTAGCTGTTTACGTAAAAAAAATAACAGTACCACTGCGGATATTTCGAGATGCTCGAAAGAACGATTTTTTTTAAACTTATTTTTGGCCTCGTACGGGAGCTTCCACTGAATCAATTCAAGGACTTCCGGGCTCCCCTTTTTGTTGCTTTCGAATTCATACGTTCATATTCAGCGGCATTAACGGTACGTACTTGTCGCTAGGACGAAATTTGTACTGAGAGCAGAGACGATTGGACTCTGCCTCGCCATAGCCATTTCTGAAATGAAAAAACCAAATTGAAACATTAGATAAATTGACGAAAAAATATTTCAACAAAATTTCAAATCCACCACCGGCGAATCTGTTAATAAACCCTGAACGAGTTAAACATTTTTCAATAAATATTAATAACAACGTCGAGCCAACCACCACCGCTATAATTTCTCATTGTATCGTACTCTCAATTAATTCCGTTGAGAAGTGACGGGAAACGAAAAATCCGTCAAGGGGATATTTCATCAAATTTCTGAAGCTTTCGTTTCTGAGCGTTCACACCGTCCGTAATAACGTTCAGAAGTATATCCAGCAGTGATCTTGTTCTTCCGATCTTCCAACTGCGACTCATGTCTGTCGAATAATACTTCGGTGCTCGTTGCCACTGTAGTCCGTCGCTAAAATTTCCAAAAAAAAAACTGGCCGAAAAATGAGGATGTTCATTGGGGAAAAATACTTTTTTTTCCGTCCAAATATGAATTGCTGTCTGTTCCGAAAATTTCAAATGAGTATCGTTACTCGGGCATAAATATTTCGAAAAAATAAAAAGAAATTGTTACACAAACAAAAAGTCTTTCTTCACGAGGAAGCAAAATTGTGTTTATCTAAAAATGTGGAAAAATTCAGTATCTTGTTGTTGTTACAGATAGGTTTTTTTTTACCTTTGCCACTGCGAGCAAGGGCGTCTTTCCTTGAAGCACGTGACCTGAATGACATTGAAGAAGAGCGCACCGAGAGTATTGGCAACTTCGGTATTCAAATTTTGCAGGCAACGACGAAATTTCGCGTCGCAATCGCAGTGTGAACGCGTGAATGGCGAGGTGTTGCATATACCATGGATGCAAGAACGTGGTAATATCACAACGGGACAATGATCGTGCTCCCGACAACAGGCGTCCTCGTTAACGTGATCACCTAAATCGTCGTAGGAACCGGCGATGCTTCCTGGACCGCACCACTTGGTGCCCGGATAAATCAAACCTCCACCCGGCGGTTGATTCTGAAATTGACCCATGAAACGTAAGAAATCATGAAATGGAACAGATGGCTGCAAACACGTGAGGAATATCAGGAAATTAGGAAAATGTTAATATTATTATAAAACACTTTCGTGTTATTCATTGACTTGAAGAAATAGGAAAATAGGAGTCAAATAGAAACGCTTTATGTCAGCCATTTAAGAAGGGGTGAGAATCGTGGCACCGTTCCTTAAGGTAGTAGTCTGGTAACTTAAGCCGATTTCCGTGTCTTTTTTGGAGGGCGTTTTTTTGTAGGAAAATAAAAATGAATCGTTTTGGATATTTAGGATGTTTTTATTTACATATCAAAGATACAAAAAAAAAATTGTTTGAAAAAATTCAGTAGGTTATTATTATTATTATTATTATTGGTCGAAGTTGGCACCTCGAAAAAAAAGCGCGTGGGTGGCACCGGTGATTTTGGCTCTTGATGTTATCTGAAATCAGAAATTCTTAATCTATAGACATGTCATTCTGGTCGGAACTACTGAAGTTAAATTTCATGGAAAAAAGTTTTTTTTTCTTTCCAAAGTCCGACATTTTGTTATTTATCCATGAAATTTAACTTCAGTAGTTCCGACCAGAATGACATGTCTATAGATTAAGAATTATCGAGAATTTTTGATTTCAGATAACATCAAGAGCCAAAATCACCGGGGCCACCCACGCGCTTTTTTTTCGAGGTGCCAACTTCGATCAATAACAATAATAATAGTAAACTATTAAATTTTTTCGAAATTTTTTTTTTTTTTATCTTTAATATGTAAATAAAAATTTTCCTACAAAAAAAAACGCCCTCCAAAAAAGATATGAAAATCGGCTCAAGTTACCAGACTACTAACTTAAGGATAAAAAGGAGATAACTAAACAGAGCTAAGAAAGTCAATTTTGAATATTTTTGCACACGGAAATTCTATAATACATGTGCAAAATGATCATTCACAGTCCAGGTTTATAATCATACTCTTAAAAAAGTTTCGAGAATGTATTATTTTTCATAACAAAAGTTTATTATTATTTTTTCGTATTAAAAATGATTTGTTACTTTTCCCTTGTTCCGTGATTCCTTGCAGGTCTCCTCGAGATCATCGATCAATTTGCTCGACATTTGACGGACTTTCTTTGGATCAGCGCCGAGAATCATCTGTTGAATTATTCCACGATCGTGATAAAGAGCGCAGAACGGTGCACCGGCGTTTAGCTCGACCATCCTCGACATTGTCATGTCAGCGACGAGGACACTCGAACGTACGGAAACGACCCAAAGGATCATCGACACACCACAAGTTATGGCAATCATCTGCGAAAAATTAAATGTAAATGAAACTTTAAACATATTAACAGATAATTTGTCGACACCATTTCACGTTTCACAATAATCTTTTTGAACATTATCAATTACAATAAAATTTTTTGATAAAAGATAATTATGAAAAATAAAAAATTTAACAAAAACTTTGTATATTTAAGAAGACATGCTCATCTCGTTACGGTCTATTGATGTAGAAAACTTTGCCAAAACAACTAGTTACAGTATCAAAATGAAGAAAATTGTTTCTTTTTTTTATTTTTATAAATTAACGCTTTTAAACTTCATTCTATGTTACTATAATACATTTTTATTTTATCTTCAGAGTCAAACGTTCCTGAGACTATCGCGGTACGAGCGTCAAACTTCGACTAACGCCTGTTTGCTCTGCTCGTCATAAAAGAAGTTATACGGGCCGTCCTCTCAGGGTTAATGCCAGTATTCATGATAGTAACAAAAGCAACTCTGACGGCTATCAGGGGAAAAAAAAAAATATAAGGAACAGCATTCGTTGCTCGTTTCCGAAGGTCCAACGTACCCTGCTATCCTTTCTCCAAACCGGTCACCTGGTAAACGCGTTAATGCACTTTTTTTTTTTAAACTTCATCCATGCTCTCCCTCTCTGGTGGTAAACGTTCGTTGACCTTCTGATATTATTAAATTTATAATACCATACATACGACAATTTGAGCCCGTACATATTTGAAGAATTCCAGGGCGAATGCACAAATCACTTGGTAAAAATAAGGATTATTTTTTTTTTTTATAGTCTCTAATTAAAAAATCATTTCTACATTCCTATAATTCACTGAAAAAGAAGAAACGAATTAAAAATTTTTAGAGTCATAGAATCCGTTGATTTTGTCTGGAATGTCCGATATATGTGGATATGTCGAGAAGACATGTGTATACAAACAATTGCCAAATGGGTGAAGCATATTTTGTAGAACTGGGAGAACATCATCGCGACCTTCAGGATTATCATTTCTGTCGCAACAACGAGAGAAGGAGAGGCCGAACGATTGAACCGTGAATTTGTCGTCTCAACTATTTATCCGTTGGGTCATAAATTGAGAAAGAGACTGCACATATTAAGTTGTTTTGAAATTATTGGAAAAGAAAGAAACAATCCCAGACACGTGAAAAATCGTTTTCTAGTTGATGGGATTAACAAAAAAAAGATTTCAAGCACGTATCGGGGCCATTCGTTGATTTTCGGAGTAAATTTACACGTTTCCGGTAAGAGAATATCGTAAATTATATTCGGACGAACGAAAAAGACCTTTGCATCTCGCAGTTCAACTGCATTTTATTTTATTACCCTATTTGTCGACTTTACTATTTTTATTAGTCCTGAAAAGACGTCGAGAAATTGAACAAGTGGCTAATTGACTTCTGGCAACGAATTTTTGTTTAAAATCATAATTCGTATTTCACCGATTGTGAATTGATGCGTTATCTTAATTGCACAGGTCCACTTTTTCATAAACATGTTACTAACGATTATTCTTGAACACAGTCACTTTCTTAGCATGTAGTAATTGTCAAAATGTCATGTAGTAATACCTACGAGGAATAATTTCCGAGATAGGAATGTTTGCTTATTTGCACACTTAATGTATTTGCACAATTAATATCTCGGAAACTATCGGTTCGAGACGTCATTACTATATGACCTTTCTTATGTAAGTTCGATTAAAGTTCCCGGTTAACAAATAGTGGACTTGGAAAAACTGATTATTGCCAAAGAATAGTTATTGATAACGTTATTAATTATCAAATAGCAAATGCCTTTTGGCATGTGATTTTTTGTTTAAAAAGAAAACCATAAATTACTATTACAAAAATAATAAGGGACCGGAACTCGTGGTCCATAAGGCGTAGGTTTGCTAAGCGATCATCATGGACAGTAATAAAGCCTCAAAGCCATCAATAATATATAATTAGCGTTAATCGATAAAGGTAGACGATCCTCTCAAATATTAACAATGCTCAAAGGCCCTAGTCCATGTTACAAAATATCCGTCAATCGTCGTATCAACATTAATCAATGCCCGGAGAGACTGAGAGAAAAAATAGGTGAACATACTAAAGGTTATGAATTTATTTGTTAAGTGCATAAATTTAAATGAAAATTATGCAAGATGATAATTAGGATGAAAGGGAAAGGAGGTGTTTCGGTGTAGTGTTTTCGTATGAGTCATTCCACAACAATTCGACCTACATTTGACTCTCACCCTTTCGGATTCGGTCCATAAATTTTTATATTATTGTTTCTGTTCTAAGATGCATTCAGTTAATTTTTTTTATAGATTATCTACGTTCGACATTATTCAATACTCATTTCGTAAAACATATTTCAGACACGGCCAATAAGTTAGGCCAAATTGAAAAATATGAAGGAAAAAAATCGTTTTTTTAATCTATATTGAAAAACTAATTAAAAAAAAATAGGAGAGGTCAACAGCCTAATCTGGGCTGTTCCTTAAAATTTGTCAACATCTGACAGAAGATATTGGACTTTATTTCTTCAAGTTTCGGAATTGAGGCTTTCTACCATTCGTCAATCGATCCTGATTTTTCAAAATCTACGTTCGACATTATTCAATACTCATTTCGTAAAACATATTTCAGACACGGCGAATAAGTTAGGCTAAATTGAAAAATATGAAAAAAAAAAAAAAAAAAAATCCGAAAAAACTATGTGGGACATAAAAATTCTGAGCTTCGGGCCAGTGTGATCGAAATTCGCATCGTTTTTTAAATCTATATTGAAAAAATAATAATAAAAAAATAGGAGAGGTCAACAGCCTAATCTGGGCTGTGCCTTAAAATTTGTCAACATCTAACAGAAGATATTAGACTTTATTTCTTCAAGTTTCGGAATTGAGGCTTTCTACCATTCGTCATTCGATCCTGATTTTTCAAAATGAATTAAGCCCTCTGGAAAAAAAAAACTAAATACATTTTCCATAATCCTCTGACAACACGGCGAAAAAAAACTGAATACTTTTTAGAGTCCTACCGATAACATAAAAAAATGATGCATAAAAACCTAGAGGGGTGAGAGGGAGTTAGCGTCATATCTACATATATCAATGCTAGAAAATAAAATGTGGGTCATCGAGCTCCTGATATAAATTGTTCACCGAGAGATGACGAGCTACAGTTGCCTCGAACCTCTGTGTCTAATCTCTGTTTATATTGATGCAATTGGGCTAAAATGCGCATTAAAGTTTAAACTTCATTCTCCACGTGTATCCTAATATATATACAGTCAGACATAGAGGGCGAGAGACAAAAAGACTATCACGATTTGCGCTGTTTAGCTTTTACATCAGAGGAGCCCCATTCCCATCATTAACGTATATACATGCCCTATCAATGCGAACCGTTCGGGGAACACACGATCAGTCTAATGGGGCTCGTTAAAAAAATCTACGACGAAGTCGAAACCGGAACAAGTACGCTATATTATATATATTTGCGTCGTTCCGTATCCAATCGGCGACCCGTTAGTACAAAAGAAAATTTTTCGAATCTATAAACAATACGAAACGGTAAATGTCTCAATTGAAACTAGAATAATGGTTGTCGTGGATTACCCACACCCCTATATATCGTCTACAATTAAATAAGACTTTGCTCAACGGCGAGACCGGGTATAATTGGGTTCTGTACAATTTCAGGACTACAACACGAAGATATTACATTGCAATCATAGATACGAAGGTCATTGAGAGATCGTGTCGAGAAAATCGACGAATTATCTTCAAAGAAACGCGGCGAGACACGTGAATGCACACAATGAGGATATATCAGCGAAAACAAAATGATAGAAATTAATGTGCAATTGTATATTCGAATCACGAACAAACGCCGAGAAATCAAAAATTCTACGCGCGCAAAAGGAAGAATATGAAAAGCAGAAAAAGGAGAGAAAAAAAAATCTATAAAATAAATAACGAACAAGCGACGTTGCAAGGTCATAGGCCCGAAGGTTCATTGCAATTTTATTTAAATTGTATGTTTGTTTAATATCGAGAGAAAAATAACTAAATTTTATATTGCAGACAAATGAAAATTTATAGGCGCAACTCACCACTGTTTATTTTTATATATTTTTAGCAATTATAAATGGTCCCAATGGAATGAAATTATGGATGTTTTGTGCGATAGTGCCAAACGTACGGTAGTCGGCTTAACGACTGAAAGTCCGTATTACGGTACTGCAGGAGAAATAACAAAATAGACGGTTCGACGGTTAGCGAGAGGGTTTGAGAATCGCAATACACACGCGTTTACACACATTAGACATAGGATAAAATGTGTGTGTTTGTGTGATAAGGTTTTCGAGTCGAGAGAGGGTTGGCGATTGCGCAGTTTATCCGACTTCCCCGCCCGAACGTGTAACGCAGCCTGGGGGATGAAGTCTCGTTGTGGAAAATCGTGAAAATAGAGCCGGACAAGAGGAGAGGATTGACGCAGTGCGCATTGTGTTGTTCGTTTTTACGATACTACTGCCGTACTATTCGCGCTATTTCTTGGCTAACGACAGTGCCAAATTTGTGTTTCGCCAAAATTTCGGCAAAAACGTCGATCTCAATTCTGCAAAATAAATGATTTAAACGATTAGAATAGCTCGGCATACCGATCGAATAATCTTTTACAAAATAGTCTCAATTCCTTCATGATAATTCGTGATAATCTGTATCCTACGATATCTTTTCTTTGGGATCGAAAAATAATTATGTTTTCTCATAAAACTAGACTGATATATATATATACATATATATATATATATATATCAATTTATAAAAAAGTGAGTTATCGTTAAGTTTTTTAATTTATTTAATTTTTTTCGTTCAGGAAGAAAAGATTGGTAGTTAAAAAAATGCATCGATATCTGGATCATTGTTTCTGGGTCAGTGTTGCGTCTGGACCCTCGATCTCGGTGTCTGTTCGGTAAATCGAACAGATTATATGTACGTCAGAGGGAGAGGACAGACAATTCGTCAAAGGGGACCCCTCTCTGCGACCTCGTTACAGATCGTAAAGGACAATTACATTGTTTGCCTCACTGCTGTGTACGGGAAATTTCGCTCACGAATATCTCGTTTAAATACACATCCTCGGATGATTTCAGGCATTTTTTGTTTGAATAACGTTCTTTCATTTATTCTATCTCGTTATGATTCAATTATTTATTTACATTGGTTTGTCAATGCAAATGTAAAAAAACATTTCCAAGATAAAACAAATTTCAGCACCCCGTCTGATTTTGATTCTCTTTGGTGAATTCTGTTATATTTTCAATGAAAATTTGATTTTTATGATTTGTTCAAGTATTAATTAGCTTTTCAATATTTTGTTTACCCAATTAACGTCTGATAGCTCGTCTGAATGTAATCTCAAGTATTAATAACGACGGCTAGTGAAATTTCAAAGATTACATTTGAAATTCATCAAATATCAATAAATAGATAAATAAAATTTCAATTACCTTCATTTTGTTTTTGCCTCGTTATTCAGACAGTATTGAAGATTCCAAGTCTCATCCAACGAATAACAATCTTCTTTGATAGTCGAACGAGCTTTCTTCTTCTTCTATTCTTGATACAGTTAGACTCGTTGGCTGCCAAATATTGTTGTTACTCTTCCACGGTCACTATCGTACTGAACGTTTCAATGGAACGTGAGGACACTATATCTCATCCGTGAACGAGCATATGCGAATCGTCGAGAGGCCACTATAACAAGAGACATAGGGCAGAGTAGAGATGGTTTACAATGAGGGATCATTTGATCACGTGATTTTGGCAATTGAAATTGTGATTTTGTAATCAATAGATTATCGTTTCTAGACGATATTTGGGTAATTAACAATTCAACAATTTTATATGTACTCAAATATCGTATATCATATTCGAGTAATTACAAAGTGACAAATAGCACAATGAAGCAGTTTGGTAGAGAATATTAAAAAATTTCGAAATTTAAACCCATTTTTTATGAAACCATGAAAATTCAGTGACGGGAAGAATTCTATAAAACCTTATAATTTCGTGTATTAAAAGGCTCTTGTACATAAAAATTAAATTATCTCAATCATTCTCACTAGAAATGAAAGAAATCAATTTTATATATGAAATTATTGTTTTATAAAAATGTTCGTATTTTTCATAGATTCGCAAAAGAGCTTACTGCAATTTAATATTCTTCGTTTATTTTATACCCAATTTCACAGGCTTCACATTGTGCGTTTCACAAGCACATCTCTGTTAAGTTCAAGGAAACTTTTGACTTCACCGATAACCCCGAGAACGAACCTCGTAACAGTTTCGCACACGATGTTCATCGATTTTGCTCTTATTTGACACAGAAAAATAAGATATTCATACGTCGATAACGAGACGAGAAACTAGAAATTTACAACACGCTGTCAATCCCACCGCCATTCATTAGCACGCGTTCTCTTCTCCAAACTCAAGGTCACGGAACTCATCGACTTTTACGCCAATGAATAGGAGGTTCGAAGATCACTTTTTTATTTGTTTTTTTCTCTTTATTCCTGAAAGTCTTTATTGCAAAGCCCCAAATTTTGTTAGATTTATTCTCAGTCAGGGCTCACTTATCGAATAGTCAATTTTTTTTTTACTATTAAAAGGAACAAAGCGACAAGCAGCCCCGTCGAATTCTATCTCGAGATAGTTTTGTCAGTTTTTCTTTCTTCTTCTAGGAACTCTTAATTCTTAGTTGGCTATACAAAATTCTGTAAGATTTGAATTAACGTATATTCAAGTGGTGAATGTGCCATTCATCATAGTTTGTTCGATAATTCTTAAAGTTCGTCGCGACGTGCTCAAAGTGCTTCAAGAATTAATAAAATCGTTAGTGCAAAAGAAAAAGTTAAAAAATAAAATGTAAAATATCATTGGCACATTTTTTTCTTGATACAAAATCATTTTAGGGTATCCATTCGACGTCGTTCGTTTCGATTTTAGCGATGTTAGAGACCGTTGTGCGTTGTGTGGTTGTCGTTGGTTTTGGGGATTCCTCGGTTCCAGTGATTTTGTGATAAACCTTGCTTCCAGCGTTTGCAACCCACTCGACACCATCGCCAATTTTCTCGCCGGCCTTTCGCACAATGCTGCCAATATTTTGCGAGCTAAATGTATTCGGATCAACGTTGATGTTTATAGGATCATCGCCCTTCTGACATCCAGTCTGCGGTATGATGCTGAGCTCAAACGGATCAACGCCAAAATTACTCAATGCTCGTCGTATCTCGTCGATCTTGGATTTATCGAGTTCACGATGACGCGAGAGAATCGTGGCGCTCTGACGATGTGCAAATGCCAATTTTTGACAGGTAAATATTGCACCATAATTCGCGTAATCCGTGGCAAATACGACGTGTGATGCGCTACCAGCTACGCCTAAACAGAGTTCAAGGATACAAGTTAATTGAGAAGTTGAATTCTATCGAAGACTGATTGAGTGTCGCCGACACTCAATTAGTTAAACAAGCGAACGTTGAAAAAAATAAATGTTGTATGAATTAATTCATAATAATATTTCAAATGTGCTTGCGTAAAATCTTTCCGAGCAAGTTGACAATTATCTGACATTCATTGATATTCATTAGCTGCAATTTATAAGAACGTTTCATTTATTTTTTCAAACCTTCGTAAATTTTTCATTACACGTATCGAATGAATGAGGGAAAATTCACGTTCCAAGTTTAATTACAGATAAAAATGGGCAAATACAGTGTATAAAATTACTTGAACATCAAATAAGAAAACGCGTGTATAAATCGCGTTTTGTTATTTCACGAAGAATAACAAAATACGCTGTATAATTGAATATAAACCTGATGCATTTTAAAGATCGATATTTGCATAGAAAAGACTTCTCGACGAGCAGAAAAATATTTATCAATTATTGAATATTCGTAAGATGAATTTTCAAGGCACATAAGGGATAAGGGTTGTTGCATTTTTTTTTCTTTTCTTTCTTAATTTACCACAGCATAAATAACTCACTCAAGGGAAAGCGAACCCGCATGTGTCCCGGTGTACTTGGCTCGGGTACGGTGAGCTCTCCGGTGTAATGATATTCGTGGTCCAACGGCGTGAGACCTGCAAATAGAATACACATATACTGGCCGATCATTACATACAATACGAGCCACTTTATTCATGTGGCATTTATTCCATTGACGAGAAGGCTTCTATGAGACTTGACGAGCTCCATATAGACAACGATACTTCTTTTTCATCAGGAGAGAAGATATACATGTATATATATATATATATTGCTCAGCCGGGTGTGACGAATCAACAGATCACATATAAACGTATACGAAGCAGTTTTGTGCATGACGCATTATTGTTAAAGACCTTTAAACGTCCCCCGGTCTCGGTCATCGAGAAATTAAATGATTCGTCGACTGCTCGTACGTCGCCATCGCCACATTTATTTTTTTATATACAAAAAAACAATCAGCAATAACTTAAAATTATTGTTATTTATTTTTCTTACCCAAAACTGGATGATTCGAGTCCTGCGAGACCAAATATTCGCCGGGCTCGTCGCCACGAGTATAATTGTAACCGATGCATTTGCTCGCTGTTGATGTCTTCTGTATCACGTACCAGTAGCCCAAAAACTAAAATTTTAAGAAGATTTATGGAAATTTAACAATTGTTCGCTTTTCTAAGCACTGTTTTAATTTGAATTATAATAATATGCTACAGCGTTATAATTTTACAGTTTCACAGAGGAAAAGCTTGACTTTTGCAAAAACGGAGGTGATCTTACGGAGATGTTGAATATTTTTGAAAAATGTCTGTAAATGCTCTAGCTTGTCAAATTAAAAGGAAAGTTGATAAAAAAAAACGTAGAAAAACTTTTTACGCAATTGAACTAGTGTTAAATAATGTTAGCAAAAATATTTTTCTTACTCTGTTCATCTGGAAACCTTGAATCGGTTCAACGATCGGACAAGCACCCATGTGGTAAGAATGAGCGTTTGCAATGACCGAGAAACTCGCCAAAAAGGCGCAAACGATCAGGGACTTCATCTGCAAAGAAAAAGAAAACATAAAAATGAATAAGTTTCATTTTTGTTTTAATCTCGCTCTACGAGTTTAAAAATATACCTTTTTCCTAGCTTATTCCAGATAATCATAATCTTCGTGTTAAACGACCGGAAATTCAAACTTGCGAGTCCCTCGTTAATTCTACTGTGACACGCTTGTTTAGAGAGGTCAAAGACCTCGGGAATGTGATTCATACATGTACAAAGAATATTTAACACTCAGTGTCTAAATGTATCCGAAGATATTTCAACGAGTCTGCGTGTTCCGTTGTATCATTCCTCGAGGCAATTCGAGATACTCGAATAATTTGTTTTGTCCCTCGTACATCAAGTTATGTATGTAGAAACGGCCGCAAAGACCTTTGGTCAGATCGAGGACGCAACAGCTACTCGAATAAATTGTACGTTTCGTGAATAACAGACAATTTTCTGGAAATTCCAACTTAAACCATTTTTGTTTTTTCCTCTTATGAAAAAATATTTTTGTACGTTAGTGTGAACGCGATTACGATTGATCTTCGTGACCTTATTGCTCCAATTTTGAGATTAAAAAATAATCAAATAACCACTGAATTGTGTACAATTAAATTATTAAAACTATAAAACATAATTGATGCAAAAATTACGAAATCCAATTTATTATAAAGAATTTATAACATTTTGCGACGTCGAAAAATACCGAAGAATGTAAACTGTTCGTGTTTACTTACATTTGTTATCGTCGAGTTGTACTCTCGCTTGTTAGTTACACTCTCGTCGTCGAATGGACCACTGATGTGCAATGGAAGCTTCGCTCGGTGAATATATATACGAGCTTCCCCCACTGTTACATCGTTGATTCCAATTATGATTCACATGCACATACACTAACACATATCCGTACGTATTCTGACGAATCGTTTACAAATCACGTTTCAGTACTCTAGCTTGAGGCACGATCTGTCCGAGATTCTTGATAAGTAATTTTCACATTTTTACGCTGAAGAGTCGTCCATTTTTTTTTTCCAAGAATTTCTAGGAATTGAAGAGGGCTGGGGTTGTGGAGGATGCCCTTTTAGGGACTGTAAATAATTGAAGCAGTTTTTTTTTTTCAAGTGAGTTTTGAATATTATTCCGAAAAAGGGCTGAATCGAGACTTGTTCTTCGAAGAAATTGGAAATTCACGAAAAATTGATTTACATGATTTGTTTTTTCCAGTCACTCAATCCCCCTTTAAACTTAAAGCTTAAAAAACATTTTAAAAAATTGCACTCCGTATAAACTGGTTTGTAAACTGCTTCAAGTATAGAAATCAGGATATCCTTTCCGGAAGAAAAACTCTGTCATACGCCGAATGTTAATTTTTTTCGGTGGAACGTTCTAGATTTTTTTCGAGAGATTAAATAAAACTCTTGGCAATGACTCACATTCGTTCTAGAAATTCTTGGAAACCCTTAAATTTCCAACAACAGTTTTAAACATTTATATCTATCGTCTTATCGCAGCGAGGAAGACGTAGAAACGTCGAATTAGCTAAAATTGGATTCGTCTTCGCGAACTATGATTTTTTTTCATCTTTTTACCAGCGAAAAGAAAATATTCGCCATGCACACGTTTACAAGTGGTAACGAGCACGAACGATGCGGGAAATGAAACGAACAGAGTTGTTTTTCTTAATTTATTATATAATTGTCAATAGGGAAATTTCAAACTCGAATACTCTCGAATAAAAAAGAATTATCTTGAACTCGAAGCTTACGACACGGTGGACTCGTATAAAACAAACAAAGTACAAGACAAATAGAGCGAAAGAAAGAAAGCGAGAGAGAGAGAGGGAGGGAGGGAGGGTGGGAGAGAAAGAGAAAGAGAGAGAGAAAGGGATGTTCAAATACCGCGTATAAATGAGCGGCTCTCCGTAGTACCATAATAGTAAATGTTTCCCGAATCATCGAAATCTTCCCTAATGCTATTTACAAGATTACGCAGCGTCGGCGCAATTTTTGTTTTTTTTTTTCGCACCTCCCGGTCATGAAAAAAATAAAAATACAAATGTTATCTTACAATACTGCGAATAATTGTTCGAGGATGCAATTTTGAGCGTTAATAATCATCGACTCTGTGTATCAATTTTCGAGAATTTCCGTTTTTGTATATATATAAATTTTTTTTTTTTTTCGATCAACGAATTTACGAAAAAATGCAACACCACTCTGTGAAAAAAGTTAAATAAACGAAAATGAACGGAACGACACATTTAGGATGTAGTTAAATGGTGGAACGTATAAATAGCTAAAATATGTTTACAGTAAATGAGATATGAGAAACAGTGCAAAGATACAAATTCCCTATAATCGTGTCGTGTTTCTCTCAGAGATGAAAAATAATCTCGAATCCAGCAGAGTTTGAGAACGAAGGAAAAACGAAATCGACGAATGAGAACGTAATTGAGAACACATGAGGAAACGACGTATCAACGATTCCGACCGGAGAGAACGAGCAAAATCAATTCTCGTCTCTCGACGATTATCGGAAATGAGGGAAGAGAAATACATATATATATATACAATCTCACGTAGGAGGCAATTTTTTCATGTCGAGATTGTCGAAGTACGGATGCTGGAGTGCTGCGCGCGCCGATATTCTCTTTTCCGGATTGTAAACGAGCATCGCTTGCAGCAAATCGAGACCGTCCTTATTGAGCACCTTCACCTGGTTTGCCAAATTGTTCGACGTCCAATTTGGAAACGTGGCTTTGTAGTCAGAGAGCTGTGTTACTCCGGGCCATATCTCGTCGGTCGGTGTTCTCAAGACACTGGGAAATTAATTAACAGAAGAATTGATTCACGTAATTGTTCGTTTTTACTAACATTTTGAAATTTGTAATGCACAAAATAGAAAGAAAAAAAACTACGGAGTGTCGATATAGATTCTCACCGGAATATTCTGAAGAGCTGATCGATCTCGCTGTCTCCTTGAAATAGTGGCTTTTTCGTCGCCATCTCGGCGAATATACAACCGATACTCCAGACATCAATGGCGCACGAGTATCTGTTGGAACCGAGTAGAATCTCCGGTGCTCTGTACCAGAGAGTCACAACTTCGTGGGTATAAACGCGCACGGGTATACCAAAAGCTCGTCCAAGACCAAAATCGGCGACTTTAATGCCGCCACGTTTGTCGATCAACAAATTTTGAGGCTTTAAGTCACGATGCAGAACTCTTCTCATGTGACAAAATAGAACTGCTCTTGTGATCTGAACGAGTAGGTGTAGAAAAAGCGTTATTTTGGCACATAATTCTCGAGGGTTATTGGAATGCAAAGTCTTTAAAAAAATTAAATATATATAGAATTTGTAAACGGTGCAATGCATTTAAAGCTTTCGAGTGTCTAAATGATTTATACAAGAAGGAAGGCAATCTTTCCAAAAATGCAAATTATCCGGAACATGAGGTCGCAGCAGTGAAAACATAACAAAATTGTAGCAATGATACAATAAAAAAAAATCATCTAATTAATTATCCAACATTTATTTTTCTTGCCTGATAGAGATAAGACTTTACAGTTTCTGGTTCCATCAGCTTTCCGCTGCCCAGACTGTCCATATATTTTTTCAGATCCATCGTCAGATACTCAAAGATGAGATAGAGCCTGGATTCCTCCATGAGAACGTCAGACAAACCAACGATATTTGGATGTTTGAGTTCCTTGAGCAGCGATATTTCTCTAATAGCCGTTGACGGTATACCCTCGTCGTCGCTCTCCAATCTTATCTTTTTCATGGCTACAATCTCTCCAGTTTTCTTGTGTTTTCCCTTATAAACGACTCCGTAAGTGCCTAAAAACGTCATGAATAATAATAAATCACAAACGAGGAAAATATTTGTCGGCCAATATCCTGAGATAAAGAAAACCTTCAAACGTGCGACGGTCTCAAGTACAAAAGTACGCATTTCATTGTACAATTGACAACGGGATGCGGTATAATGAAAATGACATTTTTCTATTGCAGCAGGTGCAAACGCGCGGGGGTGATATCTCGTTCGAGAATAAATTTCCAAGCGTGTGTATAACGTTTTTTTCGATCGATGATCGAATAAGATCGTTTCAGGAAGAAAGCACAGAATTTACATCGTTATTAATCGAGATAAGAAAGTTGGAGAACTTTTTTCTTTTCACGACGTAAATTTATCGGTAGCGGCGTGTGTGTGAGAGAGAGACAAAGAGATAGCGATAACTCTTCGGGCACTTACCCTCGCCAATTTTCTCGATCTTTACAAAATTCTCCATTCTAACTTGGTCGGTGACTCGTTCTAAGAGCCGGTTAAACTTTACAAACGCGATATTAACGACAGTCGTGATGTTATTTGTCTCGAGACGCTGAGAAGAAATTCAGCCGGACGCGTGTTAACTCTAGTGGCGGAACGTTAGTAGCTGATGGCCTGCCCCCCATGTAACGCTCAAATTCAAACGTTTACACGCCATATTGGTAAACACGTTTGAAAAGTGAACGTCGGAAGAACTCGGTTAATTTCGGGGAGCAGCGCCGGTGACGCGATCGTGAAAGAAATTTAGATTACCAATTGTCGTGAAGGAAGAAATCGAATTAACAATTTATATGTCCTACTAATCGGATTTTACCTTAAATTTTACTGTTGACTTTAATGCTTTTTAAGAGATCTGAAAAAAATGTTTAAAAAAAACCCTGCGATTCCCGAGATTAGTGAAACATTAAACTTCCTTATTTCATTGGAAAACTCTTTATTCTTGGTGGATTATTTTGTTTTTATAATACAAGATCTGAATCCTCATTTTGCTAAACCATCAATATTTTCATTACACTTCCACTCACATTTATAGCTGCGTCATATATCGGGTTTTTTTTTTAAATACATATATATCCGAACTCGCGGAATGAACTATTGGGCGCGATTGCGCGCTTTGAGAGTAAAAAGCTTGAGTGTAATCACGAAAACGTTGATAATTTGAGACTGCATTTTTTTTTACGGATAATGGTGTACAATAACGAAGAAAGAAAAACAAATTCAACATTTTTTTCGTTGCACGGTACAAGCGGTACACGAAAAAAAAAGTCGACTCCTCGCAATTCAACGGTACTATTAATATTGTTATTTTTCTGAATGAAAATGCCGCGAATACCTCGGGAGCCTGCTCTGGATTTTTCATTTGGCTCGTAAGACAACCTGGCACGTTTTCGCGAATCGTCATTTGTTCCCCCCTTTTCTATCTATAAACATACGTGTACAAATTATCTCGCATAGCTCCGAAGAAAAAAATGTTGAAAACGCTCCGGAAACCTTTTTTTTTTTATCGTGGAAATTGATATCCGCCGGTTGCGTAACCTAAGCCTACACCTCGTTGAGTATGAGTCGTTGCTCTCGCAACCTCGTACTGTTGTTCCATATTGTTGAACATTTCCTCCTGCTTCTTGAGTATATCGGGCTTGTTACCGGGTTGTGGAACAACCGGTATGTCACCCTTTATACCCATGAGTCGTTTGAACTTGGCCGTGACTTTGCCGTCCTGATCGTGAGTAAAGGTCGTACCCATCCACGTATTAGCTGTCGAAGCCGCCGACATCGTGGTCTTACCTTCTTCCTGTTTTGACTGAGATTCGTACGTGGAGGAGGAAGAAGAACAGTTGCGATTAAATGTTATCGAGAGAGGGAAGAAAAAAATTAAAATATGGTAATTCGAATATTCGAGAAAGTTTTTGCGGCAGAAACGGAGCACGGGAGATATGAAAACTCGAAATTTTTGTCAACTTTCGAAAGACTTATTTCAAATTTTCTGCCAATGAATTACGAAAAATTTGTTTGGTCATGTAAAAAAAATATCCAGATCGGTATACGAAAAACTCTACACAGAGTTCTGGTAAAAATTTTCTTTTTCATTTGAGAAACAAAAATAGATCACGTATCATTTTTTAATTTGGATCTGTATATTTGTTTATACGATGCGCCTTTTTTTTTTACGGCGAGGTGAAAAGGAACGTGCCCCCTCAAGACGATAAAAATTGTCGATGTTTCACATTACCTTTAAATAAAATGTATGATATCCGAATCGTCGCTCTCTTACCTTGTTCGCCCAGAGAAGTTTTCTCTTCTGTATCTGCTCGGCATATTTTCCCTGTGTCGCTGTAGCGAGAGGATTGTAATAATTGGGTTCGCCGATAATCGCAGGAATTATCGGATCTCCGCCAGGTGCTTTGAGCTCAATTCCAAGTTTTTCTAACTGTGCTAATTTGTTTCTACCCTTTTCATCGTGATAGCTCATCGGTCTGAATGGTTGCGGTGGTACTTGTTCTTTCGATCTCGAGCGCGAACGTGTACGTGCTTTTTCCTTATTCTCGCGTGCCGGACGTTCGTCACGATGACGCTCCTTCGTTCTGTCATCCCGGGAACTACGTCGGTCTCGAGTTCTTCGATAGTCTCTTTCGGATCTATCTCTTTCGGATCTATCTCTGTCGGATCTATCTCTCTCGGATCTATCTCTCTCGCGATCTTTTCTCTCGTCACGATAATGATGATCCTTGTCACGATCTTCGTTACGTTCGTCTCTGCAAGAACTCGAGGATTTTCTGTCTCTACGACGTTCCTCGCCGCGCGATGATTTTCTCTCGTCGTCGCGCGATTTCTTGGAATCCCGCGAATCTCTGCCGCTGCGTTCATTGCCGCGATGTCGCCTATCGTCGTGTGACGAACGACGTGATTTACTGCTCTCTCTCGACCGACGGCCACGCTCCGCTCTCTCCGTACGTCTGTGATCGTCTCGTAAATTTGACGAATGACTGTCGTGATCCGAACGCCTGTAAAACGATTACGTTCTGCAGGGGTATACCACACAGATTTTGTATTATTATTCGGCTCAAAGCGTGAAAGTTAACGTTCTATTAAGTCCGGCACGTTCTAGATGCGCGTCGTCAACGTTAACGATAATATATTATTGAATCGAAGAAATGCATGTATTGTTTTTTTTTTTGTATCTTTATGATGATTAAAAAAATGCTTCTTTGATTCAATATCGACTCGTAAGGATGTATAGCGGTTGCAGTATTGCGGAAATTTTAAACCCAGTGAAATTTATGAAAAAGTCGATTATACGATGTTACTTCAGTAAAATGGACAATATTATATAAAAAATAAAAATACTGTACTCTATTCTACGTAAGACTCAGATGTTTATTGTGCTTTACTCAAAATCCTCATTGAATCTAACTTTTTTTAAATATCAAATCCGCTAAGCATTCTCAAATTACGGTTTTCCATATGAGATATTCGTATATTAAATTGATGATGAAAAAAAAAACCAAACCAGCCTACCTCTGGTCTGCGGGAGAAGAACGATGACGCGATGAGTCCCTTCTGGAGCCTGTAGGATGACGATCGGTTGCCGGACTCGGGGCTCTCTCGCTTTCTGAATCACCCGATGAATTGTTGTTGTTGCTCTCCTAGAGATATAAAGAAGAAAAAAAAATTGGCTCTTCAAGGTTCCTCATATAGCTGTTCTCACGAGTGCTTCGACATTAATTGAAACAAAAATGAAAAATTGAAATAATAATGAAACGCCCAAAAAAAAAAAAACCAAGACGACGGACGCGCTACGGTAGTGTTCTTGCTTTCGCATTCTAAAGGAGACAGAGATAGAGAAATGCGTTCGTTCATATGACAATATATGTTAGTCGGGTTTTCCAATTCAGGTTTATTTCGTTTTTGTTTTTTTTTGTTTCTTATCTTTCCTGGCAAAAAAAAAATCGCAATAACTGACAACATTCCTAGCTATCGTATATTCTCGCGATTCTCAATCGTGTTCTCGTACGTGTCTTTGTGTATACGCTTTTTTTCTTTCATTTTAATATAAATATGTGTATATTTTTTGTTTTTTTGTTTCACGGTCTGTTAGAGAGTGTTACCTTCTTTCAGCTTCCTCTACTCACCTATTTCTTCGGTATAGGACTTGGGGGTAGACTTGTAAGACCCTCGCACAGCATTGACCTTGCCGAGGTGCGTAGATATTGTATCATGTATTACCAACAGAGCTACGTGTTAATATTTTCTCACGAAATGGCATCATGAACCATTTACTTATCAATTAAGATCTTTACATTGTTTTTTTTTTCTTTTCTATTTCTCTCTTTCCGTCGTTGATTTCGTTTCTTTCGTTATAAGTATACATTCTTTATGAAGCAAAACTGCAGAAATCGAGGATAAGATGCTTCTTCAGAGAGAGAAAACAACACAAGAGAAAAATTGGAAAGCGCGACCTCGCATTCTTTATCAAAATTCATAATGATCTATTTCCGAATGAATCACCGGCCAAACAACCTCGTTCTACGCATTTTTATATATACATGCATATCTTTAAAATTTCTTTTTCGAATTACTCCGCGTAGAGACGCTGCCACGTCTTTCCTATATATATATACCCAATATGAAAACTCATCGCTTGCAATCGTTTTTGTACCTCACTCATGTCCATCTGTACTGGATCGTAGTTGACGTCGCTAGCTCTTCTGTCCATGCTTTCCAAGCCTCTGGAACACGGCATCTTAAAGACAACAACAAAAAAAAAAATTAAGTTATAAACTCTGTACAGGCATATAAGATCCTTTTTCTAAGATATTTATGATATTTCGATGGTTTCCTAGATTCACGAATATTTTTAGAATACGATGAACGCGTAAAAATTGGAAAGACGCAGAAATTTCATTGTTGGAACACCTAAAAGGGTTTATATTAGCGAAAAAAATAATCGATCAATATAAAACTTTTAGAAAATTGTATTCTATCACAAAATGCGACTAATTATTGATTACCACACGATCAATTTACAATTCAAAGAAACATGACAATGTAAGAAACTTCCTTACGAATAGACGAGGGGGGGAACGAAAAAAATATATATATTGCGAAATGGAGTTGGCATTGCGGCACTAGGTTCCGCATTATTTCGATTGTTCGAAAAAAAATTGTCGTTCGGACAATTGAGGTAAACCAATTTCGTCCTAACCTTCGTTTCGTCCGAATTATTGCTGTTGTCGCCGTCGCTCCCGTAATTCGCAAGAGAATCCATAATGGCGTGGGGAAATTGCGAATAAACGAGACAAAAAAAACCCACGGATATTTCGTTGATGCAACTGTGCGTTGTTGCTGTGGGAGAGAATTATATATTAGTGGAGAAAAAAAAAAGCTTTTCTCTCTCGTTCCCTCGTACTGTCGATCATCGATTGTCCTATTTGCAGTGGTGCCAACGTTTACGCACTACAGTACCCCATGTATCGTACCAACAGCTAAGAAACTAATGAGAACAACTTTTTGTTTACGTAGTACTAGTCAAATGAGTGTTAAATTTTGAAAATAGATTATGTTAGATTGTGAAAATGTGGATGATCGTTCGGTCTTTTAAAATAATAATTCACAGTATTAATGTAATTTATATATGAAATATCGTTGTCAATTTTGACAGTTACTTTATTAATGTGCGGCGTAGAATTTTATATAAAGTTCCTTGATGAAAAGAATTTTGTTTTTACTCCATAGCTGAAACATTTTCATTGTCATCAACATGTCAATTTTTAAATAATGACCATTAGGAATTATCTATATTGGTTAATTGACAGACAATTTTTTAACGAACAAAAATGAGCGATTGAATGTAAAAAATTTGATGAATCGCGTGAATTATTCTCTCAAAAAACCAAACGTAAATGTAATTCCACACAAATTTTGGTAATTCATTCGTTATTAATAGATTCGTATGTAAAAATATGTCCGTTGAATTTAACACTAATTTGACTAGGGTGAATCTCCTCTTGACAAAATATCTTGGCGCCATTCCTTCTGCTCGACTGTTAATTGTGTACAATTGATCTTAATTGAGACATTTATGATACGGAATTGCAAAGTAAAAAATCTCTAAAATGAATAATATAAGTTATATCTCTATTCTACCATCGTCATTCGTTGCATATCCTCAAAAGATATTCACAAAATATATGGTCTCAGATTTTAGCCGAGTGTTCGAATCACAAAGGGAGCAATGTGAGAATAGAAGAAAAGGGGACGACGGTAGAGGAGATAAATAGGATATTCTGTAGGGTGGCCGAAGAAATGCATTATAGTGAATATAATGCGGACTCGAAGAGGAGAGAAAACTTCTTTTCGTCCATTTTCTATCGTTTCTCTGTTTATATAGCTATATATATAACTGTAAGAGAGAGAAGCCTCATATTTCATATATATATAGCTATATATCGTTTTCTTAAAGTCAAAAGGACTTATCGATTGTGTATAAGCATATAATTACGCCCTTCTGTCAATAACGGCAGAAGCGGCGTCTATATGTACATAAAGATATATAATACATAACTCTATTCCATTATCTAACTTCCCCTCTTTGCAGTATCCTACTTCTCGGTTTTGCTGCTGGCTCACTCATCTTTGTTGGCGACAAGTTTCGAGATATTTCCCGAAACACTCGAGACATCGCATCCTCTCCTTTTTCGTCACGTCTCTGCAACGCGTTCCTCTCGTGGCAATCGATTATTGCAATAAAACAAGAGCGAACGTTTACGTATACATAGAAAAACTTGATGGACCATTGTCTCAGGCATCGGAAAATAGGCTCTGCACTAGAGTCCACTCTATATAATAGATTTTATATTGCATTATACGTCCTCCGACTCTCCGATCTTTTAATTATTACTCGATTCACACCAGAACTCACTTTACTCATACCAATGAGAAAATAATATACTGTGCAAGAGTTTCATAATATTTCCTGTCGGAAGTTCATTAAAAGTCAGTAGTTTCTCTTTGCTTGACGACTGTTAGTTCATCCCATAATTTTTACGATAAAAAAGTGTTAAAACCAAAAGTTACGCAATGCCTTCAGAGGTTTTTTCTTTTACGAATTTTTTACAGTAGAAAATAATTGGATTGTAATTGTGGAAGAATTCGAGGCAAAACTTCATCGCTGCGAGCGAATCTGGCATTTTTTTTAAGTATATTTTTTTCCAATTAGTTTACATCAAGACGAACAACTCTGATAAAGTTAACTCTTGTCCGGGCTGTTGTTAATAAAAAGTTATAGTGATCAATTGAAAATATGACAATCAGCGAAACGCCTCGTTATTGAAAAATTCATATCTTGGAAATTAATGATAATAAGAATCTGAAAAAAAATACTGAATACTCACTAAATGCTGAGGAATACAATTAAAAAAATCAGCAACGGAATCGAAAAACTCAATGGCCAGAAATTCATCGATTTTGCGTGAAATGTTCCATACGTATCTGCAATAAAAAAAAAAGTCATACAATCTTCAAAATCTGTTGCCAAATGCCTGAACACTTTAATTCAATAATTTAACAAAATATTTGCTGCAATGATCTCCATTTAAGTTAGCTGTGGATAGAAATACAGAACTGCAAGGAAACTAGCATGGTAAAATGATATTGATCGTGAACAGGTGGTATTTCATTTTTCAGGAACAACTGTTTCTGTTTTCGTCATGTACTTTGCAACTTAGACTCCATATATATATACATATTTATAAATTACACGTTTTAGCCTCGTTCTTGACATATGCCGGTACAGGAGAGACAGAAAGAGCGCCAGGTGCGGGTCGGTTGCATTTATAATGTTAATCGTATCGTCATCGAGGGCTCAGGAGGGGTCCGAATGCGCACAATCGTTGTGATTTTGTCTCTTTCCTCGTTCTTCCTTTTTTTTTCACATCCTTTTTATATACCGGAGGGTCAGAAATCTCTTTGAAAAATCACAGTGCGTGTCAGTGGGGTCAAAAAACCGTTGAGCATTATTTTTGTATCTCGCATCGGCTGCTCACACGACCGAATGACGATTAATTTTCATCGGTTCGTCGTGACCGTTACAGGTTCTCGTTTACAGGACTATGGAGATTTTGTTCTCGGCTAATGATATACCGGACCTTTTTTTCCATGCCAAAACAAAGAGCTGATATTACGTTATTCTTGGCGAGAGGGAAGTTTCGATTTTTCGATCGGAGCACAAGATACAGAGTTGTAAAGACATAACGACGTCGTAAGTACGCTGGTAGCATGGGAAGTATACACACGTGTATGTGTATATATTTGTTCGTGTATGTACGTTAAAAAAAAGGAAGAAACGGTAGTAGGCAGTATGGATGTAGTTGTTTCCTGCCCAGCATCGATCCTAGATACGTTCCTTTCTTCATACCTGGAGCCATATATATACACGCGGATTACACACATAGCGGGTCTATTCGGTCTTATATGTGGACCAAGTCTGCAGGAGCAACTGAACAGAAAATAGAATAAAGTGGTGCAAAGTACGTTGTACGTGTATAGAGGATTTTTCATGCGAGGAAGAACGATTTTTTTTACCTTACGTCAGAATTTCACGAACTTTCAGAATTCATTTCCTCGTTATCGTGCAATGAGCTTCCTAGAGTTGCAGGTCCCACCTATAATTGGTGAATAAAATATTGCCAATTAACATCGAGGAAATAATTTTTAACAGACTTATGTATTTCGGTTATGAATTATGGAACAAAAAGGTTAACGCAACTGCACTTTTATTCCAAAAATAAAAATTGAAGATTATAGGGCAGAATTTCGATTCAATTGTGATTTAATTCAATTATCAAAGCTTTGAATTTCATCGAACTTAACGAAAATTGAAAAAAGAAATAATTCCTATGTTTCATCAAAAGAACGTGTAAACGACTTCCGCACTTAGATACATTGGGAATAAAAGGAACAACAATAATTAAAAAAAAAATGATTGCCAAGCAAATGTTTGTTCGAACAGTGTTACAATTCCAATAAACCCCAAACTTTGACCTCTATGCGATGATATATGTGCAAACATAGCTAAAACATCAGTTATATATGTTAACATCTATAGACTGGCGGAACTATAGGACCGTTCGAATGAAGGTTCACGCGCGGAGAAGCGCGACGGCGTGTGTGGCGCGCGCGCGTGTTTCTCTAGTTGGAAAAGGAGACGAGATGAAGAAAAAGTGGGAGATAGAGAGAGACGGAAAGAATGAACGGCGCGCACAAGAGTTTTTGGTTCAGTCACGGCTAACGGAGCAAGGTTTCCCGCCGGGACGCAACAGTCGTTCGACAGTCGTCGTACTGAAAAGCCACTGAAAACCCTTTTTTTCTTTTAAATCTTATTCGCGATTTATTTATTTTTCGACTTCCATTGGTTATTGAATGAAACTCCTTTCAACCCTTCGACCATTGCGCCCTTTTTTCATTCAACGCCTTTCGGTAATAGAAAAAAAAAACATAACGACCAATTGTGCTCCGAAATTGAAACCTCGTACAATTGATAAATGTGCCGTGATTTTTAATTGATAAATTATTCAAATAATCATATAGAGTTGTGAGATAATTTATTAAGCAGTTTGGATTTACGCGCGCATTTCAGTGAAAGGACCTTCATTATTTGTTTCGATCGGTAAGTTTTCACTTTCTCGTTTTTTCTACGTTGTAAAAAAGTTGTTCACTTTCGAGATGATGCAATTGTTTCTTGTATGATTCATTAATTTTTTCTATTTTTAATTAATTTGACAAAAACACTAAATTTTGGTGCGTCCAAAATTTTAAATGGCTTCATTTAGTTTCTAAATTTTGAATGGCTCATTTAGTTTTTGAGTTTACGTTGCTTGATATTAGTCGTTGAGAAGAGACGGATTTGTATATTTAGTTTTATCTGCGGGCTGCGAGTTTCAAAATAAATATTTAAGTGATTCAACTAAGGAATTATTAAACTGACATGAATATTAATGGAATCAGCTATATACTTGGTCAGTTCAATAAAGCCTTCAGTAAACTTGACTAAATATTACGGTTCTCGGGATATGAAGGGTCTTCACGAAAAACCCGGATTAAAATGGGACAAAGATGAACCCATCTGCAGTAAGAAAATTTTTTCAGAATGTAAGGTGTTAAAGTTTGAAAACGATTCATCGTCAAATTTTTGAGCTTCAATATTTTTAATTAAAATTTCTTTGAGTAGACCATTATTAACGACCATTTTATGAAAGACTCAAAATATCAGTATAATCCCCTCAAGTTATTTTCGACAGAGATAACAAACATCCTGGTCTAGTCTATGCGTGTACAAAATGTATAAGATCGATCAAAATTTGTTTGACTTACCCAGTCATTTTTCGAAAAATGAAAAATTGAATTATGGATCGTTCTTCCCGCAAAATCATATGAAACGCCGAGCTCCTGCTTTAGTTCCATGAGAGAAGTTGAATAAAGAAGATCTCGGTGTAGCGTCGGCCCTAAAAAAAAAAGCGAAAATTCAATATTTCCAATAAAATGTCAAACAATTACAATTTCGTATAATTTTTACCTCCGTTTTGCCTTTCGTAATTTTCATTACAGACTGTGAAAAAGAATCGCTCGAACAACTCTTAAAATCCCAAAAATTCAATATTCAATAAAAATTCCCGGAGAAATTGCAACTCTGTGCAATTTTTAAATTCAATTTCCCTCAGAGATTGAAGAAAAAGTCTCTCGGAGCCAACAACCCTGTAAAAGCCTCGAGGGTACTCCTGATACAATCGTTGGGGTAGGTTCGGAATAAAAAAAAAAATAGAGAGAAAAAGACTGTAGCATAATTTTCTCCTTTCGTATATTCTCCTTAGAGCTATTTTATAGTGCCTATAGGTAAAATTGCTCTCTGTGCATTTGCTCGAGGAGAAGCACAGCCCCTGATACGAGGGTGAGCTTGCGGTTTATATATCCCAGGGTAATATCGCCCAGGCCAGCCAGGCTAGAACACCCACACCGTTACTGGGTCAACCCTTTAATCGAACGTAGAGCTTGACAGAGAGAGAGAGAGAGAGAGCACATAATATTCAACATGTCGAGATATATTCTCACGATGTAGTTATCGTCACGACGGACCGTGTCAATCAAGAGAAAATTACACGAGAAAAGTCTGTCGTCGTTCCTGAATTATCACTATTATTATGCATTGATTAGACGGTCAATTGGTGTGAAATCATTTCAATAGTACAACTGACTGAAATAAATTACTTCAACCGCATACCGAGTAGGTCGACCTTTCGAAATAAATCACAATTACTGCAATTGAATATAAATACATAAAGTTCGTATATGGAAAGAATATTACTTCTCGAAATAACTTTATGAAACTTCGTTAATTAAAATAAGCATCGAAGAAAATTATATATTCATGCAATTTATCATTCATTCTTTTAATTTAAAAAATCCCTTCTTATTTTCAACTATTATTATTATCAATTGGTACTATCAGTTAGTACCAAATTTTTCATGATAATAAATCGATTAGGATATCTATAAAGTTCGTGTGTGAGAAAATTATTTCTGGAAATAACTCTGATAAGAAGTGAAATCATAAAGAAAAGTATGAAATTTGTCGAGAATTTGTTAATTATTAACGTGATTTCAACGATGAAGATCGATACTTGATAAATTGATAAAAAATGTTTGAGCAATTTTAGAATTCCAGTCGGCGAAACATTGAAGCACAATAGAGCTGTATAGAGATGCTTATGCTCGGTATTCACACTCATGCATATGCATTATTCAACAAGAGGCAGTTTCAGTTTGGGGATGGGGGAAGCTGCAATTAATGTGTATCGCGGTGTGTGTTGTGCGTGTCAACGTAAGGATACAGATTGCTGTTGACAAGGGAGGGTGAATAACGTCGTTTTTGGGGCTCTTGACATGCAAGCAGCGCAGACACGATGCTAACATTAATAATGATAGACAATCCGCTATAGTTCCGTAGCTCTTGCTTCGCGATTCTTTGTCCGGAGGACAGACCGGTCAAAGCTCCTTTAATTCTCATTCAAAAGCTCTCAATCCTCTTATGCCATTTAATTTAATTTTTTCTCATCTCGCTTGTATACACACAGACTTTTCATTGCTCGTTATAATTCGTTTGGACACGTTGTCAACGAATTTATACAGTGACAAAAGATTGCTACTGTAACTTCGTTAAATTTTATCGAATAGATATTCGATAAAATTTAAAAATTAACGGAACTTCATTATCATCTAGCGAGATTGAAATGATTGCAAAAGGAATTTTCGAACTTTCAGCTCTGGGCATTTTTTAAATTGCAACGAAAAGTGTTTTTACTTCGATCATTCATTATCCATGGACGGAAAATTCGAGCAAACAAATTTTTGAATTAGAAAATTGAAAACTATATATTTTTTTTTTCAGGTTACAAAAATCGTTTGCAGTTTTGTAAAATAGTCACTGACCACCTTAGCTTCATAGCGGGTGTATGAAATGCTTGTAATCGACCGGAAAAATAACCGGAGTTTATATATAGGCGTAAATTCGTTGCGAGCATGTATATAAAGTTCGAAGTGATGATGGCAGTGAAATGTAGGTCATACCGATGAAATAGACCACAGATTCTTCATTATCGAAAGATGCCATCGATATTTTCTCTTCGTCTATACGTGCGCTCGTAGCAAGATCAATTTACGAGCATTTATGGAAAAGTCAATTTGAAAATGACAAAAAAGAATGTATGGTTTGAGACGGAAATGGAAGAGATATTTTTCGATTTTACGAGGCTGAGAAATGGTAAACGAGAAATTTAAATATTTTTGTTTGAGAGCCCGAGAAAGTGATGATATTGAAAACGAGGAATGAGTACTGATACTAAATAATAATTCTAGTATTTCTTTTTGGGGAAAATTTTATTCGAATATTGATAAATAACGATTTTCATCTTTTTGGAGTAAAAAATTGAAGACCATTACATAGACCCCCCCTGATGGATAAATTTCGTGCAGGACTCCCCGTTTAAATGATACATCTCTTGCTTACAGTAACTTGTCTGTTCAGAGATTCTGTCATAATGAGAAAAAAATGAGTTTTCTCCCAATTAAAAATTTAACGGTCAATCCCATTATTGCACTCTGATAAATTCGGAAAAAAAAATCATTACCTCGCATCTGCCCTCGGGAATTCTAGAAGCCAATGGCCTCTGTATGTGTACCAGCTTTCTCTCCTCATCCGGAAATTCTTGTCTATATAGCGTCACACAAGAACTTGTAGAATCGTCGCTGTAGAACGACGATGAAGACGTTGCCGAGGACGAGAGATCCGGGGAAAATAGAGCAGAGATATAGATGAGCGTCATAGGCTCGTCTCTGGACTTTACCCTCGTCTCTTTCTGTCCCTTCTCGTTATCCGTGGTGCACAAAACTCCCCTCCGCACCCATGGGAATTCGCACAAAAGCTCGAATTATATTTCTGGCCCTGAGCATGTGCAGACAAAAAAAAACAAGAAATTGAACCATCAAGAAAATCGTTTTGTCGATGCCTCCCTCTCGTTCACTCGAATGCAGTTTTCAAACCTGCACCGTTTTTCCTAATACACTGTGCTACGTCGTATTATATGAAAACATTGCGGATATTCGAGTACACAGCGAGACAGACACGCTTGGATGATTTTTTTACAACCCTCTTTATCTTCTATTTAATTCTCTTTTTTTCTCCTTTTGTTACATTTTCGTTCGCCGGAGTTTGTAGCACACTCGCGACGAACAAAAAAAAACGAGCACGAGAAAACAAGATTCGTATTAACAATGTCTGTACATTATTCGTTGTCTCTCGGGAAAAAACCCTATAATATTATAATTATAACGAAAAATTCTGTGAGTTGAAAGTCCTTTGTTTTAAATGAATTTTTTTTTCTTTAGAAGTCTGATCCGACGGTTACTCTTAAAATAAAAATTCTGTAATTTCACGTGCTCGTGGAATTTTACTTACGCAGAAGTGTGTGGTAGCATTCCACGAATTCAAATACCATCTTGATAAAAGGTACCGCGGCAGGTGAGCCTCCTGACCTCTGCGATTTTCGTATCGACCCGAGATAGCTAGTACCATTCTCTGGATAGCATAGTTTCCACTGAAACTGAAACAAAACAATTGCGTAAATAAATTGACGAAACTTTGATCGTAAATGTGTTATAAAATTTAATTCTATATAGCGTTTCGAGAAAATATTTTTTTTACAACTTAATTGTAATTTTCAGAATTTAAATATATTCTCCTGCATTTTATTTTGTGAAATGGAATTTTACATAAAATTCTCTAATTAATTTCAAGCACCGACAATGTAGATTAATTTTTTTCTCCACGGCTTTATCACCAGAAACTAACTCCCTCGAGCTCGCAGCTCGTCGACGCGTTCTTTAGTTTCTTGTTTATTTATTTTTCATCCTCTTTACTTGCCTCACTTCCGTCTTCGCTTGTGTGTCGTTTGAGCCTTAAGCTTTTCTGTCCTATGTGCCTCTCAATCTATATTACACTGTACACCCAGGTGTCCATTAACTTTATCCATCCTGACAGCGTGTGTACGAGTTACTATACGAGACACGAGAAAGAATCTTTGTTGGCGTGTGAGTTGCTCTCTGAGTGCATTATAGATTGTATATACCTGTAGCATTGTCTTAACACTCTTTTAAATCTTATCGCCGATTTTACATCGACGATAAATAATTTAAAAAAAACAATGCGGGAAAAAATATTGTAGATATGATTTCGAAAATAATTAAATGTTACTCCAAAAAAATAATACTCTTCTTTAAAACCTTATTTCCTTACATTCTCGCCATTTATCAACGACAAAAACAATCCTTCGTGCCCATAAAAATGATCGTATATATAATTACTAATTTTGTTGGCGTGTGAGTTGCTCTCTGAGTGCATTATAGATTGTATATACCTGTAGCATTGTCTTAACACTCTTTTAAATCTTATCGCCGATTTTACATCGACGATAAATAATTTAAAAAAACAATGCGGGAAAAAATATTGTAGATATGAATTCGAAAATAACTAAATGTTACTCCAAAAAAATAATACTCTTTTTTAAAACCTTATTTCCTTATATTCTCGCCATTTATCAACGCCAAAAACAATCGTTCGTGCCCATAAAAATGATCGTATATATAATTACTAATTTTGTTGGCGTGTGAGTTGCTCTCTGAGTGCATTATAGATTGTATATACCTGTAGCATTGTCTTAACACTCTTTTCAATCTTATCGACGATAAATAATTTAGAAAAACAATGCGGGAAAAAATATTGTAGATAAGATTTCGAAAATAACTAAATGTTACTCCAAAAAAAATAATACTCTTCTTTAAAACCTTATTTCCTTACATTCTCGCCATTTATCAACGCCAAAAACAATCATTCGCACGCATAAAAATGATCGTATATATAATTATTAATTTTCATATCATCAACCATCATGTACGATTGCTTATAATTCCATGGAGTCAGAATTCATATAGAATTACATTTGTACTGATTTTTTTTCTCGGTATGACTTATCAGCACATTCTGTAGAACACATAGATAAAAAACACACACATACTATGCATAAAAAAAAAAGAAACAGCAGAAATGAAGAGGAAATTGATGAAGCAACAAGGGGAATAATTACTGTATGTAAGAAGAAAGCGAGATAAAGGAAAAAAGAAAGATGATGATGAAGGGACAAAGAGAAAGAACGTTATATGTGTAATACAATATTCTTTCTCTTTGTCGCTTCATCATCATCTTTCATTTTATTTTCTTCTCTTTCTTCTTCTTCTTCTACGTCGCTTCTTGTGGTTTCGATCCCTCGGATGCGCTTCTGCTCCCTCATCTCGCTATCAACTCTTTCACTCTCTCGAGTATGTAAGACTCTTGCGAGTTCGAATTATGGAGAAGGGATATGAGTTCCGTTATCCGTAGTAAATACCGGCGTACACTGAGAATTGAGATTCTCGTTCGAGTTGTTGCTGCTCTTGGGGATATGCGATGAGAGAGCAAAATTCAACGTGGAAAATCCCTTCGACATTGCTCGTAGTGAAACATTTCTCGTTTCATAGTACTTGCACGTATATAAGCCAATCCATGTACCAATTCTAGATTTTTTGTTTTAAATAACAGTTATATCAACATTTTGAAGCTTCGTCCCGGAGTGGGCGGACTTCTCTGTTGCAATATTATACAATTTATTTTTTTCGCCAAAAAATAATTTTTAACCAAGCAAATTTTTTATTGCATCTCAGATGAGGTTAAAAAAATATTGTTACAAATTAATGGTTATGGTGAAAAATCTAACAAGAGCTTGAATAAGTAATTTCAATTTAAATAAGATGAAAATTTCACGTAATAGAAACGTAATGAAATAATTTTTTTTTTGTTAATCTGAAGAGTCCATTATAGCAGGTCAAAGGTTTCTTAACGCCATTCCTGTTATTGCAACATGGATTTTGTAACAGTATAATATCAGCATAAAGCAACCAGTTTTCCTGACCGGCTTTTATTTGGGCCGTGTTCAACGGGTACTCGTGGATGATTGGATCGAAAGAAACGGATAAATAAAAAAAAAATCATCGGTATGAATAATCGTCGCGGGACCGGTTCATCAAGATCCCGAAGATCTCTCGTCGAGTGCGCTTATACAATGAGACAAAGTACCGTTGACTAAATTATCGATATCGCAAACTAGCTTGTGCGTGAGCAAGATCAATGAATATAAACAGGAATTTCATTTCATGATTTGTTCATTAAATCAACTTTGAACTATCTACTTCTCAGCTTCTACTACGTTTTATAGCTCCTTGTCCGTCCAAAAATATCGCTGATTACGAATGACGAGAAGTTTTTATGAAAAAGTCATGTAAAAAGTAAATTTTACTTTTAATTTTTTAATGATCGTTCGAGATATCGTTATTCGGCAAACAATTTTTAATCCGATAAAGTCTTGGCATTAATAAATGAAAAAATGCGACACCTGAACTAATTCTTCCACCGGAACAATTGGAGTACAATGAAAAAGTTGGAACGAAACAAACGTGCCTAGGGGTCTTTCCGACGAATTTAAATGTCACGACATTTGGTATTGAGATTTTTTTTTTTTTGTTATGATCACGACCGAGAATTTCACCGTCTGTCGCGGAAGAATGAACGTTTTACGAGCTTGTTCTTTAGCACACTGGCTATGACTGTAATAATAACGTCATCGACCGGTATAGTGCGTGACTGCTCGAAACCCGAGAACGCGCGACCCTGAAAAACTTCTTTAGGACCACACCACCACCCATGACAAGAGCTCATAGAAATGAGATACGCGTTATTTAACGATTAAAAAAAAAAAAAAAAATCATCAAGACGCAATATTATTCGTTGATTTTTTGTGGTTGTTGAATAATGAAGGATGGATTTTTTTTAGTCATAAAACAAAGACGACCACAGTCGATTCTATATCTCTTTATACAGCACTTCGTTAACCTAATTCATTCAACGATCTGGTGTGTAATAACAACAGTCGAGAACGTGAAAATGTCCACAAGGGTATTTTTTTCTACTCATATAATGCACGAAAGACGACAATTATCGTTGCGTACTTGCGTCAGAAAGTGCCCTGACAATTTCTCGTCCACGGCACCTCGCGTGCATCACGGCATGTTCACAAATATTACGAACGCTATTAAACAATCGTTTAAATTCGCGAGAATTGTTTTTAAAAATATCTGAAAATTGTCTTCGTATGAGTGAGCATCATTTCAATTTCTTGGTTTATTCACGGAGGCGAATTTGTGAACGAGGGAAAATCGAGAGAAAGATATATGGGAATTTTATAAATTTTTAAGAGCTTTCTTTTTTGCTATCATCACTGAAGTTTCAACTGTTTTGTGTTATTTATCAATGTAGAAATATTTAGCGTGATTGAACAATGTTTTTTTTTTTAGTAAGAGAATTTATAGACATTTTTTTAATAAATTTAAAATTCCTTAAAATATTAATCCTTTTATCGATTCTCGCAAGATTCGATACCATCCTTCTTGATGCAAATTTTAGCTCCAATGGCTTTCGATTTCCAAAAATTAGAACTTTCACGCCTTTTTACGAAATAAAAAATCAAATTTTGTTAAATCTCAATGTCTGAAGCAATTTTAATTAAAATCATCGCTAACGAATCAACTCAACTTATTTCTAAAATTCGAGCATTGTAGCTAAAAAATTTTTTTCACGAACGCAAACGCTTTCTCCACGACAACTGTTTTGTGTAATTTACCAATGTAGAAATATTTAGCGTGATTGAACAATGTTTTTTTTTTTAATAAGAGAATTTATAGAAATTTTTTTAATAAATTTAAAATTCCTTAAAATATTAATCCTTTTATCGATTCTCGCAAGATTCGATACCATCCTTCTTGATGCAAATTTTAGCTCCAATGGCTTTCGATTTCCAAAAATTAGAACTTTCACGCCTTTTTACGAAATAAAAAATCAAATTTTGTTAAATCTCAATGTCTGAAGCAATTTTAATTAAAATCATCGCTAACGAATCAACTCAACTTATTTCTAAAATTCGAGCATTGTAGCTAAAAAATTTTTTTCACGAACGCAAACGCTTTCTCCACGACAACTGTTTTGTGTAATTTACCAATGTAGAAATATTTAGCGTGATTGAACAATGTTTTTTTTTTTAATAAGAGAATTTATAGAAATTTTTTTAATAAATTTAAAATTCCTTAAAATATTAATCCTTTTATCGATTCTCGCAAGATTCGATACCATCCTTCTTGATGCAAATTTTAGCTCCAATGGCTTTCGATTTCCAAAAATTAGAACTTTCACGCCTTTTCACGAAATAAAAAATCAAATTTTGTTAAATCTCAATGTCTGAAGCAATTTTAATTAAAATCATCGCTAACGAATCAACTCAACTTATTTCTAAAATTCGAGCATTGTAGCTAAAAAATTTTTTTCACGAACGCAAACGCTTCCTCCACGACAACTGTTTTGTGTAATTTATCAATGTAGAAATATTTAGCGTGATTGAACAATGTTTTTTTTTTAGTAAGAGAATTTATAGAAATTTTTTTAATAAATTTAAAATTCCTTAAAATATTAATCCTTTTATCGATTCTCGCAAGATTCGATACCATCATTCTTGATGCAAATTTTAGCTCCAATTGCTTTCATTCTCCGAAAATTAGAACTTTCACGCCTTTTTACGAAATGAAAAATCAAATTTTGTAAAATCTCAATGTCTGAAGCAATTATAACTAAAATCATCGCTAACGAATCAACTCAACTTATTTCTAAAATTCTAGCATTGTAGCTAAACATTTTTTTTCACGAACGCAAACGCTTTCTCCACGAGAAATGAAAAATGATTTTCAAGTTTCTCGGATCTTTATTTTCCGCAAAAGCTCTACCATTAGCAATCTCGCGATGCAATTTTCACGTTTATTATCCTACGTAATTTTCAATCTCGCGCATTTCATTTCTCTCCACGTTGCATTTCTCGCGTAACTCTACTGGACAACAGACATATAAGTATAGTGATATATTTATTCTATGTAGTGTAAGGTCTATTTTTAGACAAATACGAGAGTTTCGTCGCTGCTTATGGAATCCGAAGGTTCTCTACAAGAGCCTCTGGTTAATAAGACTACACGAACACATGTGTATCTCGATACAACGATGATGTTTCTCGAGAGAGAGAAATACGCCAGTTCACCCTGGCGTAATTGTCGATCTCCTAGAGCCGAGGAGCTAATACGTAATACCGGTGCATAGATTATTTTTTGGTCGAACGTACACTTGAGATCTCAATTTTCGATTTATCATCGTTATTTAAAATTCAAGTTCAAATTAAAATCGTATCTTGTGAAAAATAAATAAAAATTAAATGACATAATAATAATGATAGGAGGATTCTAAACTACAGTCGATTCTTTCCCCAGTGCGATAGAAAACATTGGAGGCTTCTCCCTGACTCGTCGTTAACCCAGTTAGGATAAACCAACGTTTGGTCATTCTGTGTGCTCTAGAAAAAAGAAAAAGAAAAAAAAAACTGTACGAGCTCGATGATGGTATCAAGTTTTGGCAAAAATTTTTACGACTGCACGCACGTATTTTCTGCAGTCATCCCCAAGCTTTTTTTACCTCATTGAAACTTTTTCTAAATCCAATTAACGAAAATGATCAATATTGAGATTCTGGTCTCGAGCTAATTTCAAACTGTCGTGATGAAATTTTATATATAGATAAAGCAGTGATGAAGAGTATAAGTTTCGCGAGAATCGATGAAGGAGTTACAACTATTAAAATGCAATGTTCGCTGTTAAATCTTTCTACAATGATAAATTAACGTGTGATACAATCAAAAGTCGAGTAAATGTGGTCGATGGAAGTAAATAGAACCCTGAAATGTAGAAAAATTAATAAAAATTACATTTTAATGATCATTGGATCATTTCAATTAATTCTGAAAAAAATTGTTTAGAAATGCCAAAAGAATTTCATCTTCGGTGGATGGAACGAGAATGATGGTTTAATGATATGCGAAAAGGCGTTCTACCGAGACCGATGAAACGGTTGAACTTGAGCGAAGAGAGAAGTGAAAGGGTTGCCGAGATGTGAAGACGCGTGCCAAGTATCGCACTTGCCCCCATACAGTATAGTTCTTGGAAAGCGGAAGCCTGCGCAAGATAACACCTGCAGACTGGTTATACATATATTTATACGTATAAGGGCACAGTCGACGTAATCGAGAGCGAGGCTTTGAGAAGTTTGAAGAGCGAATGAGTCTCCTCGTATAATAGCCAAACGTTCAGGATGCTCTAACATTATTATATCATCAGAAAAAGTTGCGAGTATTTGGTAACCGTTGAAATTCATTTCTAGCAACTCGGAGTATCTGTTAATAATTTTTTTTCAACGTTTAATTCGTCATCGTTGACAAAAAAAAGTTGAATGTTAACTTTCAAATAATTACTCCAATAGACATAAAATCTTTTGGAGTAATTATTTCAAAATTATAATTAAGGTACTCCGAAAGTTAAAATGAAGGTACTCCAAAAGACAAAGTTTTTTCAAGTCTTTGTGTTTTGGAGTATCTTCCAATTCCATTTATTGAAGTTTTTTTATAAAATTTTTTACTAAATTATAAAAACCGCTAAATTATAAATATTATAATTATACAATTATATCATATAATTATATATAATTATATTATAATATAATTATAATATAATTATATGATAATATAATATAATAATATATATATAATATATATTATATTATAATATAATTATATATAATTATATGATATAATTATATAATTATAATATTTACAATTTAGCGGTTTTTATAATTTAGTAAAAAATTCTATAAAAAAACTTCAATAAATGGAATTCCAAAATACTCCAAAAGACATAAAGTCTTGAAAAAACTTTGTCTTTTGGAGTACCTTCATTTTAACATTCGGAGTACTTTAATTATAATTTTGAAATAATTACTCCAAAATATATATATTATAATTATAAAATTTTCCACTAAATGATAAAAATCGTGAAAATATTTCACGATGTTTAAAATAATGTAATCAATTGGCATGGTAATTCAGTAAATTTTACCGTCACTATCCACGATGACGCCATTTGAATTCACAGTGAGGTAAGCACGGCACAGCTCAGAGTGTACGAATGTACGAATGACCAATTCTCGTATTCACGGTTTTCACATAAGCGTGAACAGACTGGAAGTTTGCCTTGGCATCTATCAGCTGCGTATACGGGCACGACGAAGAGACGTCGGTTGAAAGAAAGTCGGTTGCATTTTTCATCGCCGCGGTAAAGTGTCCCGCATCGCAAAAGAATGCATGTCTCGGGGCTTAAAGGAAAACCCGTGGATGTCCATAGTCGTGTGTCTAAGAACTTAAAGTCGTCGACCGGTCAAGCGCACGCATTCTAAAAGCAAAAATAAAAATAATAAAGATAGCGTGAACATAAATATAGAAGAGAATATGTATTTTTATGGAGTTTTGTTAAGATTACAAGTCGACAAAAATTGTTATCGAAAAATTGCGTGCATTTTTTTCATTAAGTCTAAAGGATAATGCAAAGAAAAAAGAAGAAGAATCGATGGTATAAAAAAAAATACCGAGGTGCAAAATGAGGTCACGGGGATAATGCACGAGATACACGGAGTGAGCGATTATTTTTAACGCGCACATTATATGTACGGCTTACGAGGTCGTTATAAAATATCGGTGAGCTTTCGTAGATAAATTGTTCTTGGAAGTGAACTGGAAAAAAAGAACTAAAGATAAGGGTCCATTGAAAAATCGAAAATGCGTATAATCTTGCAAGCCATTCAATTGGAATCAATATTATTTTCTACTTCGTTCCAAAACTTTCGGAGTAAAAACGTTAATATACTCGAGCTCGCGACTTCGGGAACGTTAATAAACGTTAGAGAGTCGCTGAAAGGATAAGCCACGTCGACTACTGATTAATGATGTTGTCTGCTAGCAAACAAAACTCCGTTATCCGCACAAGTTTGCGCGTTAAATCGCGTGGATTATGCCCTTTTGTTTGTTAGAAATCGATATATTCTCTCGGTAGTATGAACACGTATGAAAAAAAAAAAGTTTACTTATGACTAATTATCCACTTTGAGATATAATTGGTATTCATGATTGAACACACAATCGTCTGTAAGTGGTCGAGAAAATGTTACTCTTTCATTAGCTGGTGATGCTTTTCGCACTGAAAAGATTCTATCGTCAAAGAGAATTAAAAACAAAAAGTAGTAAAGAGAAAGATTTATTACAGTTAACGAGACGCCGAGGTAACAATTGAAGCAGCCTTGATTATTGCACGATTGCCTTGGACATCGTTCGCCGCCATACGAGTCGACGTTAAATACAAATTTATTCTGTGTATATATTTTGTTATTGTTGGTTTTATAATTCAAATTATTTAACGATAAAAAATCTATTATTAGTCCATTTATGTAAACCGATTAGAATTGCAATTGAAAGAATTTAAAGTTTCGTCTTTCGAAGTACTAGGACTAATAGTGAAAATGTGAGTTCCATTTTTTTACTCAAATGAATGCAACACGAAAATTCGAATTAAACTTCATTAATTTCAGAAATTCAATATCTCAATAACAAAAAAATAAGGATTATACTCCTCTTGCATCGCAACTATTAATCAATCATTATATTTTCACTTTATTAATTTTAAATCCTTATAAATTAAAATCGAAAAAAAATATGTTAACCCTCGTCTCATTGAGAACCAAGACAAGAGAAAAAATATTCATGTTTTTCACTAAAAAATAAATACAAAACAAATTTGCAACAGATACAAAAATTCTTCGCAATATTCATTGAATAAATAAAATTTATATCTCAATAATTTAAGATCAGACTTGATAGTTAAAAGTTTTAATTATCTAGCAATCAAAAATTAAAATTGGTAGCTCATTTCAACTGAGGGCAATTAAACTTCTGACAATTTGAACTTTAGTAACCATTGTTACTATCTTAAATAACGTATATGTTATATTAGGGCGATTTTTTTTTTCAGTCCCCACCCGAAATTTTGCTGGATATGTCAAAAAAGAAATTCCCTGAAAGTTACAGCCCTTAATATTAATTCTAAGTACTTTTCCAAAGCGTGAGAAGATTTTCCATCTAAAATACACGTAAATCGAATTTTTTTTCTTCAAATTTCTATAACTCGGCGGAATTTTATGCTATCATATTGTTCTTGGTTTCGATTTACTCAGAATAAAACAACCGAAAAAAGTGCCTTTTGCGGCGAAAGTGTAAATTGTAATGGTGAGTTGGTTCGGGTCACTGAAGTTGATTTTTACCGAAAATTCTCGTTTTTTTGCTGTTATCTCCGAAACAATTAATTTTACGAAAAATTTGTTGGAAATTTAATTTCCTATAAAAAAGGTCCTATCGACCCAATTGCTTAGATTAATATTTCTTGAGATATTGAACTTTTTTTATTTTTTATTTTTTATTTTTTTTATTATTTAATATTTCATATTTTATAAATTGTATACTACTCATAAGTTAAAGTTCAATATCTCAAGAAATATTAATCTAAGCAATTGGGTCGATAGGACCTTTTTTGTAGGAAATTAAATTTCCAACAAATTTTTCATTTACATTATTTTTCGTAAAGTTAATTGTTTCGGAGATAACAGCAAAAAAACGAGAATTTTGGATAAAAATCAACTTCAGTGACCCGTACCAACACACCAGTACAATTTACACTTTCACCGCAAAAGGCACTTTTATTAGATTGTTTTATTCTGAGTAAATCGAAACCAAGAACAATATGATAGCATAAAATGCGGCTGAGTTATAGAAATTTGAAAAACAAAAAAAAAATTCGATTTACGTGTACTTTAGATGGCAAATCTTCTCACGCTTTGGGAAAGTACTTAGAATTAATATTGAGGGCTGTAACTTTCAGGGAATTTCTTTTTCGACATATCCAACAAAATTTCGGGTGGGGACTGAAAAAAAAAAATAGTCGAAAAAAAAAATCGTCCTAATGTGATATATACATTTGGATTATCTCAACGAGAGGAATTATAATTGACGAAACTGGAGCAAATTCGAGCACTTAAAATCTGTGACTATAGTTGGGGCGTCGGTGAGTCTATGTATATTATGAATCAAACGTTATACGAGACTCACACACGATTCACGAATGCCAACGAGTGACATAATTTACAGTCCATTCAAGGGCCTCCTCGTAGAGCATCAACGAGATGGAGAGAGCAGAGAGTAGATTTTATACCCTCGGTCGTCGTAATCCACATTACGGAAGCACAGGACGCGTTTATTAGCGACGACACGTACGCACAATGCACGAGAAAGAGAGAATTTAATATTATAGATATATACATATAACATAGTTGAATTAGGGACCACTGTTAATGGGATAAGACACGCTAACTTCCGGTTTCATTATCGTTATCATCATCGCCCTTATAAACGCAACACATATGTATATATATATATATATAACGTAATTTCAGGAAATTATAATAGGGATCAACGTGCCAGTAAAACTTGCACGCAATCCTCGAATATTTTAGAAAAAAACGGGACAATTTTCCACCAGATGACTAATGACGAGAAACGACTTTCCCCCTATGATAAGGCGGAAATATAATTTGGGGTTTTCAACTTATTTTTTTCAGATGTGCAGTCAGAGATGGGCCCGGGAACGAGGCTCGAGGGTCTAGATTGATCCTTCTTTAAATTAAATAGAAAAATTTCGAGAATAAGATTAATATCTGAAGGAATTAGGGTGCTGAGTGATAAAGAGATAACGATAATGTCGATGGCTTCGATCGAAACGATGGGAACGACCAAGGGGATAGATAGCGGTGGACCACCGAAGAAATTCGTAAATACGAATTTAATATCACTCAAGTGCCTTCTATTCATCTTCTTTGGGGGTGAGTAAAATGGAAAACTTTTGTTTTTCAATAAAAATAGGTTTATCGTTTGATTAGTAAAGATTCGATTGGTATTTTGTGTTTAAAAGTTCGTAAATTCTTTATATCCGGCAACGATGATACTAAAATTGCTCCAAAAGTCTTTTCAAGCAGTGAAGTATTAAAATAAAAAATAAAAAAAATGAATTAAACGTAATTGGTAAAATGATCAAAATTATTAACGAAGTATCTTATGATCCGTACAAATTCAAAGAGCCTTAAAAATCGAATTATACACTTGATCCACTTATCATCCAGTATACTCATAAAATGGATATTTTTGCTTTATCAACTGATTTACAGGAATGGGCTGCCTTTTTCCATTTCTTCCACTTCACATGCTGGCGGTCGGTCTGACCCTCGAGGAAGCGAGACTCGTCTCGATGATATCTCCGGTGGTAGCGATACTTGGTCCTCTAATAGCTGGTCCATTAGCCGACAAACTGGCCGGTCGTCAGGGAGTAAATGAAAAAACGTCGACCGGACGTTACTTGCGTGTGATGATAGCGATCGCTTGTTTTCTCTCGGCTATAATGTACTCGCTTCTTCTTCTCGTACCTGTGGTCGAGAGAATCGAGTTACCGCGCGAAAGAAGACCCACGCTGAAATTTTCGTGCAATCATGAAGGTGCGATTGTACTTCAGGAGCGTAATCGAGATTTTTCGACCTGTTACAATTGGACCAGCGAGAGTCGGGTGTGCGCAATACTCCTGAGGAATTGTAATTACGCCTGTAGTCCAATAGTACCGAGACGCGAGACAACTTCGTTTTACGGTGACGAGGGAATAATGACGAATATTCCAGCGACGAGCGACGAGTTTTTCGAGGGCAGCGGTGACACGACCGTTAGTCCACTCGAGGTTGAGCTCAACAGCGAAGTCGAGTGGAGGATAAAGGTCATTAAGATGCATGAAGAAATTAACGAGATAGAACGAAAGTCGTCCATAGTCTTGATTAAATTGACGAAATAGCCTCGAATTCGGGCTAGCCATTTCATGATGTACAGTCGTGCGCGGGACATTAAATTTTCGACATTTTCTTCTGAATTACTTTCAAGAGGAAGTCACCTTAATTATTATTTTTTTCTTCGGTCCAACAAATGTGCTGTTAATATATAAAAAGATAAATGACTATAAATTCACTTGGATGTCGGTTAATTTATTACAATTTTTTACAAAGCAAATGTTCTTTTGATTTTATCCAGAGGAAAATCGATGATAATTAACTGATCTCAATTTCCATAGTTCGTACTATTTGTCGAAAAAAAAAAAATGAAATTTGAACCGTTGTTACATATTTTCAATGAACAAGATCTAATGAAAATTTACCTTCTAGTCAAATGCGATAAACTGAACAATCTCTGATGCTCTACTGAACAGATCTCTAAACTGAACAATCGATGATTTGACAGTGATTGATTTATTTTTACCGCAACGACACGTTTGTTAGATCCAAAAACCACCCATTAAGTTAGTAGTCTGGTAACTTAAGCCGATTTTCATGTCTTTTTTGGAGGGCGTTTTTTTGTAGGAAAATAAAAATGAATCGTTTTGGATATTTAGGATGTTTTTATTTACATATTAAAGATACAAAACAAATTTTTTTTTTTAATTTAGTAGTTAATTATTATTATTATTATTGATCGAAGTTGGCACCTCGAAAAAAAGCGCGTGGGTGGCCCCGGTGATTTTGGCTCTTGATGTTATCTGAAATAAAAAATTCTTGATAATTCTTAATCTATAGACATGTCATTCTGGTCGGAACTACTGAAGTTAAATTTCATGGATAAATAACAAAATGGAAAAGGACGTTTTTTTCCAAAGTCCGCCATTTTGTTATTTATCCATGAAATTTAACTTCAGTAGTTCCGACCAGAATGACATGTCTATAGATTAAGAATTATCAAGAATTTTTTATTTCAGATAACATCAAGAGCCAAAATCACCGGGGCCACCCACGCGCTTTTTTTTCGAGGTGCCAACTTCTATCAATAATAATAATAATAATAAATTATTAAATTTTTTCAAACATTTTTTTTTTGTATCTTTAATATGTAAATAAAAACATACTAAATATCCAAAACGATTCATTTTTATTTTCCTACAAAAAAAACGCACTTCAAAAAAGACATGAAAATCGGCTCAAGTTACCAGACTACTACCTTAATGTAGCTCGATCCTGAAAAAGATGATGAAAACATTTTTTACGCATTAACTACTTTTTTTCTTAACACGACTGTACATTCTCAAGATCATTCTGTAAAACTTTCCATTAATCTTCATCAAGCATTTACGTGTGCTCTCCTCGAGTGCAATTTCGTGCTCTCCATTCTCACAAGTAGTCCTTTCCGCTGATGTTTCTCCCGGATAGTTGTCGAATTTTTTTTTCCCCCTGAAGAGAAAAATTACCGGTACAGTTTTACAAGAGCTTTTAATAATTTTCTTATAGATGACGATGTGAAATTTATACCTTTAATTAACGTGTTCAACGTTGTATATTCCTCGTATCATCAGGATAATGAAAATCGTAAAGTACGACGTTACGTGATTCCGGAGAGTGAGCCACCGCATCTATGCTTCAACGAGGGTGAAAATCGTGCCTGTCACGCTTACACGAGTTTTTCCGGCAGTATACCTGTAAATGCGAGCTTCAGAGAGGCGAAAAATTCACGGGGACGAAGAGAATGGTGCACGTATCCAATTGCCGAGGATATAAGTTGCAGAATTCCACGTTTACTCGAGGCAACGATGGCGGAATTCAATCAGAGCTGTACCGTCGAGTGTGATCTTTTGGATCCGTTTACGCTACCAGGTAAATAATTGTATAGGAACATTTATTGTATAGGAACTGTTTAGTTTAGTGTCATGTCGAAAAATAAGAGTCGATGATAAAATTTAGTACAATCGCTATGGAATAAAATCTGAAAGAACAATAAAATATATTAGTACAATCAATAGGGAGCCCGTTACTCTTGTCCGCATCGCGCTAAAAATAATCGACTACTTTTTTTCTTAATAAGGTTCAGTACCACGTACTGAATGTGAATTAACAAAATGGTTACAAATTAAGGGAGGGGAAATGCCGGCCATTTTGAGGAAAACCGTATTGGCCAATATCTCCGTTACCGTGCACTTTAGGCCAAAAATGGTAATAACCTTTCTTGCAGATAATTGAATTTCCCATCTTTTTTTCAAAATAATTTTTTTTGCATCACTTACCGTTTACGACTTATACGACCGTTAAAATTCATTTATTCACTTTTCGACCTGTATCTCTCCTAATAATTGTTTAAACAATAAAATGCTAATAACTTATCTTTTAAATCCACACATTTTCCACAACTTTTATTTAAAACTTTTTTGTCTAAAATTAATATTCTCAAAGTTATAACGCGTTCAATGTTGCGCTACTGGGTGCAAGGCTAATAAAAACGCGTTATAACTTTGAGAATATTAATTTTAGACAAAAAAGTTTTGAATAAAAGTTGTGGAAAATGTATGGATTTAAAAGATAAGTTATTAGCATTTTATTGTTTAAACAATTATTAGGAGAGATACAGGTCAAAAAGTGAATGAATAAATTTTAACTGTCGTATAAGTCGTGAACGGTAAGTGATACAAAAAAAATTATCTAGAAAAAAAGATGGGAAATTCAATTATATACAAGAAAGGTTATTACCATTTTTGGCCTAAAGTGCACGGTAACGGAGATATTGGTCAATACGGTTTTCCTCAAAATGGCGGCACTTCCGCTCCCTTAATTTGTAACCATTTTGTTAATTCACATTCAGTACGTGATACTGAACCTAATTAAAAAAAAAAAAAATGTCCTTTATTTTTAATGCGCCACAATATCTATTGATTGTACTATATTAACGACATTAGGACGTTGAGTTTGAGAAATAATAATGCCAATTTAGATCTGCAAGAAGATAGCAATGTGTACATTTTTGCTGAACTTTTTTTTTTACGTACATTACGTAATTATTAATTGATGAATGCTGAAAGTGATCAATCAAAACTGTTGAAACTTTACAAGCATAATATAGACTGTCTCTGCTGCAAAACATCCGAATTTCGGGACGTTCTCTCAATTCTCATTAAAACTAACTTTAGTACGAGAACCTACACGCTAAAAATCCTCAGTCACTATGAAAACCTTTTTTTTCCCTCCAATCCCAATTATTTGAGTTCCGCGTGTACTGATAAGTGTCAATCCACTTCCAGGCAGCGTTCACACGGAAAATCAGTGCAGCCAAGTCGCGGGAGATCCGGACATAACGTTTTGGATGTATCTGACGATACGATCTATAGCCGATATATTTCCAACCGCTGCAGTCGCTCTGCTGGACGCTGCAATTGTGATAGCGACACGTGAAACTTCCTGCGGTCGAGGAGACGTTGGACGTCAATTGGCCTTTGGTTCATTGGGTTTTGCTGCTTTTGGACCGCTCGTCGGTTATCTCAATTCCATGGTACCGAGTAATCCAGCTTATTTCTTGCCAATTGCGTTTCACGTATGTTCGATGATTATCGCGGCAATTGTCGCACTATCGTCGAACGGTATGCCACTGAGTCCTCCGGAATGGTGGTGGCACACGAGATCGGGAATGCTCGCTGTACCGATGAGCGCTGTCAAGAGATACGGAAGTGAAACCGCTGCTCTCGTATTTGTTCTTCTCGTTCTTGGCACATTTTGGAGCGCCATGGATAGTTATCTTCCATTGTGAGTTTTTTTTTTTTTCGTCAACCAGATTTTTTGTTTCAATTAGGAACATTAAGATACGATAATGAAGTACTTTTTTTTTATTGTTATGGAGTAGGCTAATTTGAAATTAGATCTGAGGATAGCCAGAGATAGGCAAAAATGACGATTACCAATTACAAATTCCAGGAGAATTTGTAATTTATTTTGAAACACTTAGGAATTCCATTGAAATTGGTAATTCGTTTCGAGAAATTCCAAAATTCGCCAGCAAAGGAATTTAATTACAATTGTCATTGACGATTCTGATCTCTGGACTATGCATTGCTGTTTCTTGTTTCTTTGGGCATTTACTTCGTTTGAAAATGTGATATAATTCTGAAAATATGATGCTTCTTCTTCTTTTTTACTCCTTTAAGGTAGTAGTCTGGTAACTTAAGCCGATTTTCATGTCTTTTTTGGAGGGCGCTTTTTTGTAGGAAAATAAAAACGAATCGTTTTGGATATTTAGGATGTTTTTGTTTACATATTAAAGATACAAAAAAAAAATTGTTTGAAAAAATTTAATAGTTTATTATTATTATTATTATTGATCGAAGTTGGCACCTCTAAAAAAAAGCGCGTGGGTGGCCCCAGTGATTTTGGCTCTTGATGTTATCTGAAATCAAAAATTCTTGATAATTCTTAATCTATAGACATGTCATTCTGGTCGGAACTACTGAAGTTAAATTTCATGGATAAATAACAAAATGGCGGACTTTGGAAAAAAAAGTTTTTTTTTTTTCGGAATAACAAAATTTGAATAACAAAATGGCGGACTTTGGAAAAAAAAGTTTTTTTTTCCAAAGTCCGCCATTTTGTTATTTATATTTTGTTATTTCGAAAAAAAAAACTACTGAAGTTAAATTTCATGGATAAATAACAAAATGGCGGACTTTGGAAAAAAAAGTTTTTTTTTACAAATATCAAAATATAAATAACAAAATGGCGGACTTTGGAAAATAAAGTTTTTTTTTCTCGAAATAACAAAATATAAATAACAAAATCCGCCATTTTGTTATTTGATAAAATAACAACATTATAAAAAATTATAAAATATAAATAACAAAGTTCGCCATTTTGTTATTTATATTTTGTTATTTGGAAAAAAAAAACTTTTTTTTCCAAAGTCCGCCATTTTGTTATTTATCCATGAAATTTAACTTCAGTAGTTCCGACCAGAATGACATGTCTATAGATTAAGAATTATCAAGAATTTTTTATTTCCGATAACATCAAGAGCCAAAATCACCGGGGCCACCCACGCGCTTTTTTTTCGAGGTGCCAACTTCGATCAATAATAATAATAATAAACTATTAAATTTTTTCAACATTTTTTTTCTGTATCTTTAATATGTAAATAAAAACATCCTAAATATCCAAAACGATTCATTTTTATTTTCCTACAAAAAAAACGCCCTCCAAAAAAGACATGACAATCGACTTAAGTTACCAGACTACTACCTTAATTAATTTCATAATGTTATGACGTTTTGATAATCTGTTTAGGCATTTGGCTAATCTGAGAATATAATAGATCGTTTTTATTTTTCCAGGCATTTAGCTAATCTCGATGGTGATGCTCTCGCAATCGGTGTCGTTTTGACAGTCGGTGCACTGCCAGCTATATTTTTCCTTTGGAAAGCCGAACACTTTGTGGATTATTGCGGTCACAGTAATCTTCTCATAGTCGCATTTACCGTCTACATCATTAGGTGAAGATGGAAAATTCTCGGTGAAATCATAACGAAATTTGCTATCGTCAATACATGTTATTAATTAATATAATAATTACTAATGAGTTAAAATTGATTTATCAATCTAAATTTTTGAGAATTATACGAGTACTGTTTTATATCGTAGATTCACCGGACTGACCCTCGTCGAGGAACCCTGGTGGGCTCTGATATCCGAAGCTTTGGAACTCTTTACCCTCGGTATTATGTGGGTCACTGCCATTCTTTACATGAGGCATCTTGTGCCACGACATCTCACCGCCACCGCTCAGGCACTGCCAGTTATTGCACACTTTTGCATAGGTATGTAAAATTTTATCTTTTACTTTTATATCATTTTCTACTCCTCGTCGCGTTTTTCTCCTTTCATCCTTCCCATTAGACTATTTTTCTTCTCTCTTCGTTTTCCTCTGTTTGTCATTTTTCAATGATACGTATCTCTAGCGATAATTTTCCTGAAAATTACAGGTCGTTGTCTCGGTGCCGTGATCGGTGCTTACGTACACTGTGGCAAAACCGAAGTGGACTCGTTGAAATTTGTCTATCAGTGTATGGCATTATCAGCGGCCGTAGTTGCAATATTATACTTTGTTCTCTATCACGGACTCTTGAAGCCTCGATGCCACGCACAGACGATTCAGGGCTCGAGAAATGCACCGTCTGTAGTGCAAGGTATATTCTTTTTTTACTCGTTCAATAATAATACTTTTCACTTTTCTTTGTCCTATGAAACTTTGAATTTTATCCTCTTGATATTTCACTAAGCTGCCTTGCAAGAACACGAACAGACGTTAAGTAAGAAAATATCTGGCTGATGGTTCTCTCGATTTTCGTATAAGAGTCTGACGTACATTTTTTTTTTTTCACGCTTTCAGGTATGAACGGAAATGGCAATTACACGCCTCTCAGAGTCTATCACAATGGAATGGCCAAGAAGGGAGAGTTCCGGTATTGAAAGTTCCCGAACGTCGTTTCTTGCCGCTCGACCGTAAGATCGATCGTTGAATTTTTGGGATTTATTTAATCTGATACCCGCCGAAAGAGGGAAATCGTTGCAAAATTTTCGATTTCGATCGTTCATGTAGCGAGCTTTCTCTAAGACTTCCGGACCATTCACAATAAATGCATTTTTCTTTCTGCCACCGCGGAATCAAGACTCTTGCTTGAGCAAAAAAAACTCACGCCCATACTTCATCGATATACTACATTTTTTCTATAAACGTCGTTCGCTCGTACATATACATATTTATATACATATATATACCTCACACGAATAACAATTTGTACGAAAAAAAATACGTTCAAGACTCTCCTAAAGAGCCATGTTTTTTTCTATTTATTTATTTCCCACCCGACGAATGATCTTTAACTTGTCGTTTTTAACCCTAACATTTAACGACAATGTACAAGAATGTTGAGAATAAAGGTTTTTTTTTTCAGAAAAAAACGATATTTGATTTTGCTCTCTCGTGAGTTTCCCTTTTTTTTCGGTACAATATTCAACGATGTATATGAATGTTCAGAATAAGTTTGCTTTTCGGGAAAAGCGAAATTCTGATTTTCATCGTTGGTTTGATTTTTATTTTTCAATCAATAAATACTCTAGCTCGTTAATATTGCTCCGTAGTCAATTTATTGTGATAGACAACTTACAATTAAATAATCGCATTCAAATTCGTAGGAAAAAAATTTCCTACTCTCATTTTATCTCGCTCCCTCTCTCTCTCTCTCTTAGATAATTAATCGATTGCCTTTACTAGATTCCTTCTCATCCTCGTTATCCTTCAGGCTTATATTATATTTCTCTTATGTGTTTCGTGTGTTTATCGCGACCAAAAGCGAATGTGCCAAGTTGTTCATAGGAAAGCAAAAGACACCCTCCCAATGCTGTTCCTCTCCCTTACTGTCCCAAATTGTTCGCTAATTCAACTAGATTCCGACTAATGTTTCTCAAAATTCACGAAACAACGACACCAAAAATCTGTAATTCAGCCACCTCAGTCCGAGACCGTAGCAAATTTTTTTTTATTGTTCATCTCCGATTCCGTGTGCTCGTATATTTGTGTTAATTTTTTTTTGGCAATATAAACGGAAGCTCAACACACAAACGATGATCGCGTCGATACTTCGAACTTGCACGAAATCTTCATTTCCGCGCACGATAAGTAAAGCACTGTTGTCAATTATCATACTTTTTTTTTCTACGCTAATCAAGCGTATTCGAAGAGTGCATTTACAATATTAAGAGTTATTTTACGAGTCTGTTCATCGGGCAATTATTTACAGTGAAAAAAAAAATGGAATTGAACAAATCGTATATATATATATATATGTATAGCAACGGTACGCAAGTTTGTTAGACGTCAATGTTCGTTGAAAAAAAAGACCGGAAATGGGCGCAGTCTGATTGAAAAATGATATTAAAAAATGTCTCTAAAAAAAAATAATAATTGCTCGACATTGATGACGGCTAGTTGAAAAATAACGATTAATAACAATAATTCTCAATTGTCCAACATGCAAATCCTATTATTCCTTGGTAATAATAGTGGTGCCGATTTTTTAAAATCATTTTTCGTTCAAACGGTGCACCAGTGTCCGGGGAAAAAAAAAAAAAAAAAAAAAAAAAAACAATTTGAAACTACCGTTAACGAAGGAAAATATATTCCCAGCGAGTTGATCGATTTAGGCAAAATGATTCGTTGAGACTCAACGAATTGAGCGGTCTTTTGTCCGAGTGCCGCTCAAAATTACCGAAAGAACTTATGAAAGATTAATTCCCTCCCTCGACGTAGGCGAATTGAATACGTTAGAGAGTCCTCTCGGTCAACGAGTATACAGTAAACAGAAAAAAAAACGAAGAAAAAAAAAGAGTCTAAATCTTCGCTTTTTTTTTGCTTCGTCTGCTTAATCTAGTACAGTACATTCGTCGTCACTGTCGACCGGTTTTCGAGCATTTAAAATATCCGTATTGCTGCCGTTCTCGCTGTTGTCATCGTCGATCAAAGCGCTAACGGCAAGTATCGTATCCTCATCGATGTTCCGTCTATCGCCGTTTGTCGTCTCATCCTCGGCAATCGTCGAACTCACATTGTTGGCCTCTCTATCGATACTCCCCTCGTTCTTCTCGACATCGGTAGTTCGACTCGTGTCCATCAACGGATCCTCCTTTTCCCCGAACGTTTCTCGCGATTTTTCCGTCTGAAGGTTTTTTTTATTCGTTGACGTCGTAGTTGTAGTTTCGTTGTCCGAATCGTTCGAAGATCCCGACGAATCCGTGTTATTGGGACTCACCAATTTGGTGGTCAATATTTCGACATGTTCCTCGAGAATCTCGACGTTCTCGTCATTGAGATTTTCCCTCGTCTCGTTGCTCGTTAATTCCTCGATAATGGCGGAAATATCAGCCTCGACGAGTTCATTGATGGAAATACAATCGGCCGTTTGTAATTCCTTTTCCTCCTCGGTCTCAATTCCATGATCCTCGATATGTTGAAGATAATTAATAAATTCTTCCTCGTACTTGCCGAAATTTTCGTCAGGCACCATAACAGGCCGAAGAATATCTCGTTCGCGTTTTGGATCGTACTCGGCTTTCAACAAAAGTGCATAGCCAATTGATTTTTCACAATCGCGAAGCGCACAGTCGTAAATTTGAACGGATTTATTTTTCGTCTGTGGCCTAGCGTCAACGGCGCGATGTACGCGCCTACGAAAGGGTCTTATCTCTCTGACTGTTTGGGGATTCGGTAAATTTTCCTCATTACTATCGTCGTCCGACACTACCTCGTCACATTCCGGCTCTGATTCTCTCGTACATTCCATATCTAACGAGGTCACATGACCGCTCTTCTGTCTTCTCCCGAGTGTTATAGACTCTGTGCGCGGAGTTTTATCCATTGTATGTTCGCGTTTGTAAGCGTGATAAGCTCTCACGAGATTATCATTTAACGATGTTAATTCAGCGACCGTGCGTTTTATCATACGATTGACCGCTCTCGTTTTTGCTTTAGCGGCTAATAATTCTTTGTCGGGTGAGTATAACATAGCGGATTCCATGACCTTTTTCAATTTACTCTTCATCGCATCGAGAACACTGTCGATTGATTTTGTTGGACCGCGTATCGTTTGATTGAACGTTTTCACCAATGTGCCTACCCTCGCGGTTTTGCGATTTTGATCATTCTCCTCGTCGTCATTTTTCGCCGTTATATCGAGTACCGTCATGAGGCCATCGTCCGGTCTAACGGGATAGGTGATTGTCGATAATCCGGGTACGCGATCGTTCGATTCGGAAGTTCGCCTTTCACGAGATGGCGTCACGAGAACAACGGGCTCGTCACTGTCACTATCGAGATCGATGACGCTCGGTGGGTGGTCGGAACATTTTTTCGAATTGTTCGCACTTGCTGAAACGGCAGAGGCAGTCTTGGCGACTGTTATACGCGGACGTACCGGTCGTACAATTGGCGCGGTAGAATTTTGTGTTTCCTGAGACGTTTTAGCTATTGGTTGTATAACACTAACGCGATTAACCGTTTGCACATGATTGCGCGAAGGTATGGTGACCATTGGCAAGGATTGTACGCTCGACGAGGCATTACCAACGGTCTGCGAGTTCGGCGGTGAAATTTTTCTCACGAGAACCGGTGTACCACCTATTCCGCGTATTAGTCTGTGAGTCTTACCTCCCCGTGTCATCGGACCCGGTGATGGGCCCGGCCTCTTGAGCAAATTAACCGTTGGCACGGGACTTATACCGACACTGTGCGATACCTCGGCATTTGTCGAACTCGAGGCTCTACCGCCGGGCAAATGTGACGCACCAAAGTTTAAACTCTCAGCACCCTCGACCATCGATTGATCGCATTGCAAGAGTGTCGGTGGTATATCATCGTCGTTAATGCTAAATTTTGGTAAACTCGTCGCGTCAGCGCGAAGACGACGATTTTTCTGTCTAATTGCCAGTGGCAATTCTTCCGGTGATACTTTGGCCGTTTGATCGTTGCGTGTAATTGTTATTTCCGATGTATTCATGGATCTCCGTTGTCGATCGGCGAAAAACACTTCTTCTAATGAGAGCATTGCAACACGCTCGGTCGGACGTTGATTATTTGTCGACTCTGAATTTGCCATGTCCGACGTTGAATCGACCATTTCTAATTTTATAACGCGTCTCTTACGTTTGGCATTGAACAATTTTCGACGTTTCTTCTTTGGAGCACTGTTATACGTCTCGTCTTGTTCCTCATCGTCGGACACCGTTTCCGAACGTTTTCGCTTGTTTCTGTGCGGACAACACTGTGACTCGTCGAGATTCATCTTAATCTCAATCTCCTTCGGACTCATCTTACGATCTGACTGCAATATTCTCGTTACCGTTTGTACGTGCTGTAACAACGCCCAACATGCTGCTCTTGCAGTGTACAAATCGCCGGGATGGCACACGAAACATTTCCACTTTTCGTCTCGTTCTATCTTCTTTCTCACCATTGGATCGAAATTACGCTTTATGCAGTTGTAACAGAAGGTATTACTGCAGTATGAGCAACAGTAGAGATTACCGCCGTTCGCGCACCAGCGACAAAACATGTCCGTTGCGTCGTCACCTGAAATTAATCGATTGAAGACATTTTTTTTTAACCGTTCATGAAATAATTTCACAGGGATCAGCGTCGTTCTAGTGAGAAAAAATCATTCGAAATCATTTTTTTTTGTACAGCTATGAATTATGAATTCCATTTGGGAAAAACCCTGGGGGAAACCCCTTCCATTTGGGGAAAATCGTTATGCAGTACAATTAGTACTGCGTAACGATTATAACATTGATGCTGAATATTATTTCTAAAGAATATTCTTATTAATAGAACAGTCAGGAGTACAGAAAAACAAAATTAAGTTCAAATATATTTTGGCTCGGTTAGAAAGTGGTTTAATATTTATTGTTACAAGTGGATAATTATCCAAATCTATTCTGAAAGAGACTTCGGCGATCCAACATCACTGTCTCTTTCTCCACATAAAATCGTTCTTGTCATAAATCTTTAGCAATGAATTCATACACAACTTTCGCCGAGCAAAATGAGTCACGCCTTATCAAGATTGAAAAAATTCTCCAACCATAACTTCTATAAAACAGGACGATAGCATACTTTGTGGATTATTGGCAAATGCCTTGTTTTTCTGCAAATGGATCCTTTTTTATTTTCCATAAAACACAGCGACTCTGTAATCCAGTCGCGCCTGCATTTATATAAATCTCACTTTCAAAATATGTACAAACAAAACATCGTTAAATATTAAAGATCAAATAAGAATCTAGAATTTTCATTACTTATGCAATAATTTGATCGCAAAATCATTTCAAATAATTTTGTTTGTCCCTGGCATAAATTGAACAACCGAATATGCTTACCCTGCTCGAAGGTTCCGTCCCCGTAAAAATTTCTGCAAGCGGTACACAGAAGAACGTGTAACACGGGATGTTCGTGCATATTGTGAGCCTCAGCGGGAGCACTGCCGATATGAAGATCGCAGGCTGTACAATGAAGCTTGCGAAATCTCACGGAGGCAATGTCTGAAAGAAACAATGAGAGGAAAATGCCAAATCAACGATCGAAAGTAAGCGTCATAGTTCCGGGCGATTGGATAATCATTGGAAAGTTTAACGAGGCACAAAAAGTACAAGAATTGAAGAAAGAATTGAGCGAGACGGAGTACAAGTGAAAAGACAAAAAAAACGCGACGATTGAACGGACCAGATAAAAAAAAGTAAAAAAAAAAGACGTTTTGCGTGAACGAAACCAACCCCTGCCAAACATGAGTTTGTAAAAATGTCTCTCATCGTGAGATAGCGGCGAAGTGAGAAGGCTTTTGCGCGAAACCACGTCACCCGATTTGGTAGCTGAAAAAAAATTGAAACGAAAAAGATTCGAGGTTAAGTATCAATGATAACGGAAACAAAAAAAAAAAATAAACGCACCTCTGATGCTGAAGTCGGGGATGTTCTTGTAAGCGGCAATCTCACCATTGTTCTGCAATTCCGAGGGTTTGCCCTCTTTAACCTCGACCTCGAGAAGACTGGATATATCCATTTCGCGATAAAACTTCTTCGTAAGTGTTCTCTCTTTTTACTTTTTTTCTTCGCTTTTATCCCCACCCGGCCCGTTCACGACTCGACTAACGCCAGGATCGTCGGAACGTTTTTTTTTTTTTTTTTTAAATTTTAAATATATAACTAAACGGATAGGGCAACAGTCTCCATTTTATTTGTCTTGACGGAACAGAAAGAACCGGCTCGCGGCGATGCCAATTGTCGATTTATTTTACCCATCGATGTGCTGGGAGATATATTATCTCTCGGAGTGTTTTGCTCGTAACGTTTTGACCCGACGGAAATAAAGATACTCGCGTCTCAACGAGATATAGGTGGGAAAGAAATATGTTTGGTGATTTTTTTCTCTTGCACGAGAACGAAATTTCTCGCTCTTCGGGGACGACGGATCGTTTCTGCGGCCATCGCGCCATCGCGCGCACGGATGATCGTCCCGTCTCAACCAGCTACGCGCCACACATACGCGTTACTTTTTACCGACGGAGAATTTTAAATTTTCGCGGGAAAAGCGTGAATTTTTCGATTTGAACCCCAATCTGTTTAGCGAAAGAACAATAACATTTGTGCAATTAAAAAAAGAAAAACATTTTAATAAAATGAAGAAAAAAAATGGATATGAGGAAACAAAATTACATACTTACATTGTGTTTTAATTTACACTAATTTATTTGTCACTTATGCCTCGTCACTCGTCACTTCTCGTTCTATAAATTAAGATCTGCATTCACATTCACGAGAATGCTTAAAAAAATCTTATTTAAATAATGAAAGAACATGATCGGGATAATCAGAATATAATTGTGTGCTCACCTCAGAGTAACTCTGTACCTCGTATTTTCATTATGACGAAATTATTCCTCCCTATATTGCTTATCACTGGCCCTTATCACTTATCACTTATCACTAAAGTTTATCATCTCTATTAAAATGAAAATAAAAAGTTATAATAGAGTCTGGTGACATTAAACAAAATCATTAATTTTTTTTTCCAAGGTTCATTGGTACAAGAGGATGAGCCACGAACATAATTTGTTTACAAATGGCGCCGAAAAGTGTTTCGCTCAATCGTTTCGGTTAAAACTCACTTTTTCCGCTCTCAACGTGTATAATCAGAAATTTTGTAAAAAAAAATGGACAATCCGAAAGAAAGCGAGATCGAGAAAGCAGCGCAAAAATTGACCGATGATATAAGAAATATGGGAAACTACAAAGGTCTTTACAGCGAGATTCAGGTAACGCAATTTCATTTTTTTGGTTTTTTTTAAGGTCAATTTAAGTGGTAGGAATATTTCAAATAATTTTTTAGAAGCTCGCAGCATCGTCCTCGGTGAAAATGGATAATTTCAAAAATACCCTTGTCGACTCTCTGAAGAATAATGGTCTCGAGACCGAGATACGTAATACCGTGTTTCATTGGGCTCGTTCGCAGGTCAGGAATTTAATCGATCCCGTTTCTCATTAAAGGTTTTCTCTCGCACGTACTCGAACGATCTCAAACACCTCTACGAAGAATTCACGATTAAATTCCAATAAACATTCTTTTTTTTTTTTCAAAGGGTTCTCTACAACCACGACCGGAAGTCATGCCGAACGATGCTGATTTGAGTTATCTGAGAAAAGCACAGATTCAATGGGAGCGTAGAATTCAAAAGTCATTGAACTCAATATGCAACGAATTAAATGTTCCACTCGCCAGGATAAGACCCAGTGCCGACAGAGAAGAACTTGCTGAAAAATGGAACGAATTGAGCACTTATGACATTGGTGAATAATTTTCGATTCTTAAGAGAGCGACCTCCAAGCAAAAAAAAATGGGAAAAATCGTGAGATTCATTTTCATTTAGGTTTTTCGATACAATTTGCAGAGACCCTTTAATATTCATTTTTTAGCTTACTGGGCTCTCTGCACGTAAATATGTTTCTTTTTTTTTCAAAGATTTGTCACAATACAGGCCAGTTTATGCTCCGAAAGATTTTTTGGAAGTACTCTTTTCCGTACGTGATCCAAATTTTAAGAAGCAAATGTGAGTGCAATAAAAATCGATTTTTTTTTGAGAATGTGATCGATTATTAGATGTTTCGAGAATAATTTTTTTTCTGTAGGAACGAGCCCAACTGGGAATTCAGCCATATACAAATACGCATAAAAACTTTGGCTCAACTTGTAAGATTTCAATTTTTTTTTCTTCACTATGTTAGTGAAAATAAAAAAAACTTCGTATATCAGATGAATAACAAGAGCATTTTTTTCCCCGCCAGAGATCGACGTATTTCGAATTGGCTCAGGGAGTTCCACTACTCGGGGTCAACAATAATATGGCAGCTGTTGGAAATTTTTCGAATCTCGAGGCCGAAAGAACGCATCTTGGCGAGAGAGTTTTAAAGACTAATCACGCACCAGTGGCTCAAGAATTTCTCAAACGAGGCTCTCCTCGAGCTCTTCGTGGGCGTCTTTGGTCACTCGTACTGGGCTCAGCAGTGAAAGAAAGCGTAAAATAAAAACAAACCATATTTAGTCTTTCGATTAAAAAAAAAAATGTAAAAACGAAAGAATTAAGAGGATAATATTTCAGGACATTGAATACTACGAAGAATTGAAGGGCATGGTTCTGCAATACGACATAATGGTCGATAAGCTTATAATCAAGGTAAATAAAAATTTGTCCATCCAATCAGAAAATTTGGGACATCCGAAGTTTTCAATCACGCTTGCAAAAGTTGCAATTTCAAATTTGTCGGTAGTTACGTTGGCTCATTGAGAATGAAGAAAAATGTAATTATCGGATTTTCAGGACGTTCAATTGACGGCGAGTAACGACGATCAGTATTTCGTTTTTGAGGATGTTCTCTACAAGACAATGTTGTCCTTCTCAAGAGATTCCGAAGTCTTGGCACCGGTGACGACTGATCGAAGTGCCGGAGGTCAAGTAATTCACGCTGTATTACAGGGAAAACCAGCGACCTTAGAAAATACTTTGGTTTTTCCACCAAGTGGTGTTATACCATTTCATGGATTTACCATGTACGGTAAGCAAATTGAACAAATCGAATGATATTAGTGATTAGAATTTTTCTGTCGTATTAACGGAGAACACCACTGTGACCCCCTGTTTTTTTTCACATTTTTCAAGAATTTTTTTTTGTGGGAAAAAAAAAGAGATAATCGAAAAATTTTTTTGGGTTTTGTTCCTTGTTCATTAATGTATCAAAGAACATTTTTTTCACATTTTTCACGCCGCATGGTGGCGCTGGGGAAGCTCTCGCGTCAGGTGCTGTCATTTCCGCGGCACGCAGCAGAACTCTCTTCAACGTCGATCTGAAAAAAAATACCGAGTGTTTTCGTTAATAACATGATATTTTGAAGAGAAGTACATAGGGATTTGGAACAATATTGTACAAAAAAAAATAGGCACGCATTTGAAATTAACTTTAATTTCAAAGGCGTGCCTATTTTTTTCAAAACAATATTTTTCCAAATCCCTGTGTACTTCTCTTCAAAATATCATATTATTAACGAAAACACTCGGTATTTTTTTTCAGATCGACGTTGAAGAGAGTTCTGCTGCGTGCCGCGGAAATGACAGCACCTAACGCGAGAGCTTCCCCAGCGCCACCATGCGGCGTGATAAATGTGAAAAAAATGTTTTTTGATACATTAATAAGCAAGGAACAAAATCCAAAAAAATTTTTCGAATATCTCTTTTTTTTCCCACAAAAAAAAATTCTTGAAAAATGTAAAAAAAAACAGGGGGTCACAGTGGTGTTCTCCCTTAAATGATTCTTATGACTGATTCTTTATCAAATGATTTTGATCGTTTACATCTGTCAATCGAAACGCTTGTAGTAATTCAAATTTTTTAATCACATAATTTACGTGATTTTAAATATCATTTCTTTTTGTTGTATTGGCAGCTACACCATTTTGCTATCTCTATGACGACCCCTGCACGATGTACTACACATTTCGTGCATTTTACCTTCGATACTGGTTTCGACTACACACGGTCTCCAGTCACGAGCAAGGAATAGTCGCGCTGTGTTTACTCTTTGAAAGATTGCTACAGTGTCATGAACCTCAATTGTGGTCGCATTTTAGAAATTTGCGAATTCAACCGTAAGTGCTAATTAAGGATGCATTAGCCAAAATGTCATAATTTTACGTGCAAAAATGACAATCTTTTGAACAAAATCTTTCTGTACAATAATTTTTCTTCCATGAGCATGACTCTACGACCAATAAATTTATGAATTGATTGAAGAAGAAAAAAACGTAATGGCACTTATATGAAAAAAAAATTTGTCAGTATTAAGGTGGTGTTCAAATGGCTAATGAGAGGATTCAGTGGACATTTGCCACCTGAACAATTGTTGTATCTGTGGGACTTGGTGCTCGGTTACGACTCGTTGGAAATAATATCTCTACTGGCAGTCGCTATACTGAGTTTCAGAAAGGAAAATCTCTTGCAAGTCAATAATCTGCACAACGTTGAGGCAAGTACAACAGATATCACTGACGAGAAAATGTCCACGAAGTAAAGAAATTTATATTCTCATATCATAATGGAAATTTGAATTTTCAGGCTGTACTTGCGGATCTCTCGTCGTTGAAAGTAATGCCGATGTTGCAACTCGTTCTCCTGAAGGAGTAAAACCTTTCTGTACAGGATTCATGACCTGAAACAAAATATACCATAAATTATATAGTTTTTCTAGTCAATTATCGATTTTCAACGAATTACCGATGAAATATTCGATATTTTTTAACATTTTCGAATTATCGATGCCGTTAGACAGGATTGAGAAACGTGTAATTCCATCAATTAGCCAAAACGCATTGTTTATCCTCATTGCGCGAACTGCCGAATTCAAATACTCGAATCACTACAGGTTGATCTTGATCTTGACTCATCTCGACTCCATCTTGATCTTGAAGCCGATGCTAATTTGATTTTCCGGTAACGGAAATATATTCGAGATTCCCTAGATAGCAAACGCGAGTCCGAAAGTTTGTCCATATCCGATAAAAAAATATGAAATAAAATTGGAAAAACTCGGGGAGAAACTAAATTCAGAATGAAATGTTCCGACCAAGCTGAAACTTTAACGGTAATAATATAATTAGTTGTCCGCTCTGTAGGCGAGTTCATTTTTCTCCATCCTGGATCTCCGGGGGATCACGAGAAGTTGCAGCGTAAATTTAAAAAACCTCCAAAATCCTACTCCATTCACATTTTCAGTCGTATACATTTTTTTCGGTTGGAATCCATTGGACAATTTTCGTTTCAAACGATGGGGGATTGTGGGAAATATCTTTCAGCAATCATTTTTTTTTTTAAGTCCCTAGCCACCACAATTTTCCCTAAATTGGCTCTCTCGCAGTCTCCAGTCTCCGCTCAATCGGTAAATTACCAATCAATTTCGATGAATCCCCACACCCGTGGGTGGGGCGCGAGAGAACAGAGAAAGAGACGCGCGCGTTGCTTCGAAACAAGGACAGACATAAGGGGAGGTTTCCCGTTTCCGGCTGTCACCCGGCTAGACGCCTGTGCCATACACTGTGCTCCGTTATTCTCTCTCTCGCGGGGTTCGTATGTTTATAAAACACACACAGTTTTTCATCTTCATCGGGTTTATCGTGGTGTTTCTTGCGGTGCGAATTTCGATTAAAAAAAAAAAACGTTGAGGGTGTACGAGGACAGAACGATTAGGAGAACGTATTAGCGTGAGTATTTTTGTGACTCGTCGTCGACGTTTTACCGTAGCGAGAAATGAAAATTTTTTCGTGCATTCCTACCCGATTGAAAACGTATAACCAACTTTTTGTTACAACCAAAGAGGGTGGGGTGTAGGAAACCTCACCCCCCGAAATATTAGTCATGCACACACGGCTGCTCTACACCCTTCTAACGCACAACCACCGCTGTTGCGACAATTCTTTTTTTCCCAATCGACGTAAGCGTTCTCTTCACTATATATATATATCTACATAGATGTATATATATAGATATGTCTATATATATATATATAGATATATATAGATGTAGATATTCATGAAGGTATAATACGATCGACGCGTTTAATTTCGGAGCCTTCAATTCAATTTGACGATGGATTAACAGCGACGAGTTTGCCCTTGGCGTTTCAAGAGTTGAAAGAAATTCTTATTGACGTTATTCTAAAAATTTCGGAGTTATAGAGCATTTTTTTTTTTTCAATTTTTTGTAATACATTTTTTTGGGATCGTTTCAGTGGTGTCATTTAAATCCCCTTGGCGATATTTTAGATTTTTTTCTCTTAAATGATTATTTTTAATTGTTTAAGGGAAGAGTATTGTGAATATTCTCTCAATATTTAATATATTTAGTGCCTTGATACAGACGTATTTTCCTAATTTTCAATTAAATTCGATAAAAATTCACGAAAAGGAAATATTTTCAATCCTTATAAAGCCTTCCCTCTGGCTAAAATTAATAATTTTATATTTAAGAACGTGGGAAATTTGTCTGTGATTTTAATTGAATTCACACAAAAAATATTCATGCAGTGGAAAAAATAAAAAATATATATATCAATTTGGTCATAACATAGAAAAATTGGCAATAAGATTTCTGGGTGAGGTTTCAATTTGAGTCCTGCAACAATTCCAGCCTGATTAGTCAAGTGGCAGATTGCCAAAGATTGAATTTATCTTCATAAAAACTCAGCAAGTAGTGTATCAAGGAAGTTTGAAACTTGAAACATTTTTAAACGACGAATATACTTCAGTTTTTCTTCAATTTGCTCTACCGATTCAAAAACTTGTTTTAGTATAATCTTAAGTTTTACTATAATCCTTAGCATCGTTTAATTTCTACTCTTTTTCATGTTATCAGAAAAGTTCCTGTAGTGTTTCAAGCGAAGATATAAAAAACATTGAATAAACCCGAAATTATTTATATTTAAATGACATTGAACTACAAATTTTCCGTTTGATTTATACGGTTTCCCATTTGCATTTCTCAGATTACATGAGTTAAAGCGTGATATCGAGGGGAGAGAGAGAGAGAGAGAGAGAGAGAAAGAGAATAAAGAGAAAAGAGAGAAAGATAGAGACAGAAATTGGTTAAATTGGGGGCAAGATGGCTTGGCGTTTCAAGGCTTCCAAGTACAAAAATGCCACGCCGATAGTGCCAAAGCCAGAAGCTTGTATACGCGACATATCGGTCGGTTCCTATCAAACCTATGGCAACAACATTGCAGCCTCGGCTGCATTTATGGCATTCAACGTCGATCACAATGGTAAGAAACTTTCAAAGTCAATCTTCTCAAATTGTTAATTAAAAAAAATCACTCAATAACGAATCAATGAATTTTGTGTCTTTTTTTTTGTCATCAGGCTCCAGCTTGGCCGTTTTACCACTCGAGGATTGCGGCAGAAAGAGCAAAACAATGCCGCTGCTTCACGCCCACGCTGACACCGTGACCGACATGGATTTTTCACCGTTTCACGATGGTCTACTGGCAACAGGCTCGCAGGATTGTCTCGTAATTTTCGTCCACTAATATCGATCGAAAATTTGTCACAATGGAATGAAAATTTTACCTTCAATAATTCTCTCACTCTTTTTATAGGTAAAACTCTGGCACATACCGGAATCCGGATTGGAGGAATCTCTGTGCAATCCCGAGTGTACTTTTTCGCACAGACAGAGACGCGTCGAGGCCGTTCATTGGCATCCAACAGCCGAGCATTTATTAACGACAGTATCCTACACGAATCTGTCGCTTTGGGACGTGGTGTCGCAGCAAGAACTTTTCTGTAAAATCTCAATATCTTGTCATTTTTTTAAATATTATTTTAGTTTTTTTTTTCTTCCTTTGGCTTCGCAACGACGATAATAATGAGAATGTTAATTCGATTACAAAGCAAATAACGAGCATTCAGACGTGATACAATCGCTCAGCTGGAAATCCGACGGCACGATATTGGCAACGTCGTGCAAGGACAAGCAAATTCGTCTCTGCGATCCACGGGCCTCGAAATGCATCGTAAACACTTGTCCGAGTCATCAGTCGATCAAAGACTCGAGAATCGTTTGGCTCGGTAGCAGCAACAGAATATTAACAACGGGTTTCGATGCCGCGAGATTGCGTCAGGTGTATATAAGAGATTTGAGAAGTCTCAACGAACCGGTCAAGACACTTGAGCTTGATTGTAGCACCGGGTATGTAACTTTTTGTGATATTTTTACGGAGAGACTTTTGGAAGTATTTTAATGAAGAACGATGAAATAAACTTTGTTCACGGAATAATGATGAATAATGCGAAGAAAAAAATATATTAATAATCATAAAACTCATTTTTAAGTTTTTACAACGGCAATCCACGATTATTTGGTAAAAAAATGTCTAATTGAAGTATTCTTTTCAATTTTTTCTTTCGCAGTATTTTGATGCCACTCTTTGATCCCGACACGAATATGCTTTTCCTCGCTGGCAAAGGTGACACGACAATTTTATACATGGAAGTGACTGACAAGGACCCTTATCTCGTCGAGGGTATAAGACACAGCGGCGAACAGACCAAGGGAGTTTGCGTCGTGCCAAAACGTGCTCTAAACGTTATGCAAGCTGAGGTTAATCGAGTACTTCAGCTCACGTCAAATATGGTCATACCAATAATGTATCAAGTTCCACGAAAGGTGAGAATAATTTTGTTCCCGATTCGAATAAGGACACAAATAGACGGGTTATCGCGTGAATTCTCGTTCGTACAACGATTTTTCTTTCTTTCGACCGTCGCAAATTTTAGACCTACAGAGACTTTCACGGTGACATTTATCCGGACACGGCGGGTTGCATTTCCCAAAATACAGCCGAGGCTTGGATCAAAGGTCACAATGCTCCAGTGCCAAAAATATCGCTCGATCCTGCCAAACGTGCCAAGGGAGAAGAATCCATTACCGTGAGTGACTTTTATATTCATCCGAGTTTTTGTACTTCTTCACTGTTAATTTTTTATTTCAGTGTTTTAACGATAGTTAGAAATTGGAATCACCCAAAGTATTGTTTCATTTCTATTCTTAAGATTATCGATAGAATATTTTATTTTATTGTTACGTTGAATGCTCCCGATTGACCATTTTCGTTGACGTCTGTGTGTTTAGTTTTAGTTTGAGCAAACATCGAGATTATGAAGTCTCGATGATTTTAGTACTCTTTTGAGAATGCTTAGATGATATAGTGCCCGCGATGAAAAGTTAGATTTTACAACATTTTTGCGTAACTACGATTAAATAAAATCAAAGAATATTGATTTTAAATAATAATTGTGTCGTAAAGATATTAAAAAAGTAGTTAATTGATCTGGAAACTTTGCAAATGAACATCCTTACCGAAGCCAATGACTTTTACTCAATTTGCATTCAATTTAACTTTTGTACGACACTGTATAGACTATTAAGCATCCTTGAGGCGGGGCTCCACGATCAAACGTCGAAAAGAACGTGTATTATTTATTTTTATTTTGCGAAAAATAAATCGTATCGAAAATCTCAAATGAGAGATTATTCTGATCGTACAAAAAAATATTCATCTCATTATACAAAAAATTGTAAGAGTGTAATTTTTTAATATTTGTTTTATTTTGGGGGGGGAAAAAAACCTACGATTTTTTACATTTGGATCTGAATATTTGTTTATATGATCGTAAAAATACTATAAACAATCGCTCTTTTGAGATTTTCGAGACGATTTTCTTTCGGCATGTTAAAACTAATGGTTGAGCCTTAAATCTTTAGTTAATCCGTCTATGATTTTTAGTTTATAAGATATTCGCAATATTCAACTTTATGTATTATGTTTGTTTTTTTGTACCACTTTTGTATTTTTCTAAACTTATTATTTGCGAATGTGATTATTCTCGAACCAACCTTGTATCTCTTTTAATTACACGTCTCGAAAATGTCTGTGTTTTTTTGTTCTCGATTTTTAATAAATTAATGCGTTTTGACAGAATGCCAACGGCACTTGATTCTCGGCACGTGTAAAACATTGAATCTTTCCTCGATCGACAGTACATATTTTATTTTCCGTTTATTCACCATTGTAATTAATTTATAAGTTTTTATCGTAGTCCGATTTAAGCACGCTGGATGATTGTACGAAACTGCATTGTTTGCGAAAACCGAGTTTAAGGGTGGGGTTCCACACTTGGAGGTCAGAAAAAAAAATAATTTTTTTTATTTCGCGGAACAAAAATGTATCGAAAATGCCCTCGGAGATATTATTCAGAATGTTTTTCCGGTCGCGTGAAAAAATATTCAAATCGGTATATAAAAAATTGTAAGAGTTTCATTTTTTAAATATTTATTTTATTTTTATAAAATGCTTCCTACAATTTTTCAGAACCGAATCTGAATATTTGTTTACATACTCCTAGAAGCATTTTCAATAATAGTTCGTTTTGAGTTTTTTCGAGAGGATTTTTTATTCTCGTTAATGTGAAGCGTGGAGCCTTCCCCGATTTTTTTTTTTAAGTTCACAATACGACCAGCAAGCACTTGCGTCGAGAGAATAGTAGAATTTTGCTTTTATAATTGAAACGCTGTGAGGACGTAATGAAGAGAGCTTGAACGTAATCTCCAGATACACAAGGGAAATTTAGCAGCCCTGAAAGATACACAACAAGAGATCAAGGTTGAACAATCGAAGGCAGCTAAATCGTTGCACGCTACACCGAAGGGTTTCGCGCAGCCGATAAAGCCAGTTCAGCCTGTGATACCGGAGAAAGAGAGGAAGACGGAGATTGAGACGGAAAAATTACCGGACGACTCACCTCGTGCACCGGAAACCGACGATGACAAAGCAAAAATGCAAAATGGCGGGCAAACAATGCCACCGAAGCCGCTGCCGAGATCGTCACGCGCGAACAGTATCTCCGAGGACGAACCAAAACCTGTTGCAAGACCACGAACATCGCCGAGTCCTGGATCCGTCGTCACGTCGGTTAATCCAAATGTCGTCGGCGGTTACAAGGTTCGAATGAGGGATCTACGATCTGAAAAAAAAAACAAACAAACGAAATTAGAAATAAGACGATTAAGAAAAAGAAACGAAAAATTAGTTTGTGATTCGAGGATCAATAGAAGTGCTTTTCATCAATGGAAAAGTTTACTTTTCATTGACGATAAAAATATTATTTTCTTCGCTCGACGACGTACGGTTTAGTTGAGTAAAGTGTAGAATACGAAAAAGTGTTTTCAGGATATTAGGCGGGCCAATTTTAAGGACTTAATTTTTTGTACTTCGTTAGGACTTATTGTTTTTTATAATACGTTTTTAGGATTATATTTTATTATAAATACGTTTTAGTTGTACCACAATTTGATAAATGTAATTTTACTCTAAGGATTCGAAAAGTGATGAAAAGTAATATGACCATTTCTCTTTTTCTTTCACAGCCTCGTCTCGGACCAAAACCCTTTCAGGCTAAATCAGGCAGTCAAGAATTTTCATTCGACAAAGTATTCTCAGTTCCTCAGGCTCCGAACAACGAGAACAATGGTTATGCCGAAGAAAAGGGAATTTCGACGGAAAGTAACGGCGAAACGGACAAATCGCCGACATACGATAACGAGCGTATCAAAGAAACGGATAATGGCAAAAGTGATTCGAGCTCAATGGAGGAAGATGCGAATTCCAGTGATTCGGGTTACAAGCCAAAAACACCGAGCACCGCCGAGAGACGCAAAGTATTTGAGACCAAAGTCAAGGACGAATCGCCGGAGAACGAGGAATCGGGAAATTTCGAGCGTGGCAATTTGAATAGAAATTCCATTGCCGAGAGACGAAGGCTCTACGAGAGTCGTTCGGTTTCCGTGACCGATGGAAATTTGGCGGAAAAAGCTATGGGCTCACCGACAGCACTGAGACGAAGAGATTCCTTCAAGGCGAAGAGCGACGTTATCAAGGAGGATGAGGTGAAAAAAATCGTTCCGATGCTACGTCAACAGAGCATGGATCCGCGTTTAGAAAAACCCGAACCCATTACCACGCCAACGCCAAAGAGAACGTCCACGGTTTTTGGTGAATATTATATTTTTACAGTGAAAAAAAAAACATCAGATATTCCAAAAAGATCGGTCATTTTTGGAATCAACGAAAACTGATAAAAAATATCAGCTATTTTCAGAATCAAAAAGCCTGATCACGATAATCAGTTAATTTAAGAATAAAAATCCTAAACTTTTTCTTTTTGAGTGAAATTTTATGAAATTTCTTAATTATAGGTCGAGTATCGAAATTCCGACATCTTAAAGGAACGCCAGGTCACAAATCAACGCATATCGAGAATATAAGAAACATAAGTCGACAGATTTCCGGGGAGTGCGATGGTTTTCATGGTAAGCATTAAATCTTATAAAAAAATGATTAAATCTCATGAACAAAGGATAGATCAATTGATAAAAGTAAGTAAACAATGATAAATTAATGTATAATTATCGGTTATCGATGGTTGTTAATAAAAATTTTGTTCGGTAGCAAATTCCGATCGGGTTGCGGTACCATTGAGCGGACCAGGAGGTAAAATAGCGGTTCTCGAGTTGAAAAAGACGGGACGATTGGCCGATGGGGTAATGCCGGCACTCGTGCATGGTGCAAGTATAATGGACTTTCAATGGGATCCTTTCGATAATCAGAGGCTGGCAGTCGGTAAGTTTCACTCGAATAAATCTTCCGATTCATTTTATCCTCGTTTTTTTCAAGAATCACTCTCAGTAATATTTAATTTCTATTTTTTTCTTAAAACACGACATTTTAGATTCTTGATGGGAACATTAAGGGAGGGGTAAGGGTTTCAGCGTAAAAAAAAAAAACACTTTTTTTGCGATTTTTTTTCTCAAATATGGATTGAGCAATTTTATTCGAAATTTTGTACATTATTGAGCATACTTTTGACAATGTTGTGTAATTTTTTCATGCAGAAATATTGAAGCATAAGCCCGTAACGGAGCTTCCCCCAGAACGTCTTGGAAAAAAAAAAACAATTTGCGGTGTTCACTATAACTCGGCCGGAAATTATCTGAAAATGAAAAACCATGAAAATTTAGTCAAATTATAATCAAATCTTCCCCCCAACGTTCTCTGATAATTTTTTTTTTCATTTAAAAATTTTTGGCGGTCATCCAAAGTGTGAACTGTTATTTTCCACGAAAAATTCCGCCATTTTGTGGGTGGGAAACACCCTTAATGTAAAAAAAAAAAATTTAACTAAACGTTGGGGGGAGGTATTTTATATGTAGAAAATCTGTACAAAGTTTGAAATGAATCGATCAAGTAGTTTTTAAATGGCAGTGAACACGGACTTTGAAAAAGTAGTTTTGAGAAAAACGCGTCTAAAGTTTATGAAGTAAAAGAGATGAAGAAAAAAAATTTTTTTTCCAACTTACACAGAATCATCGATTCCAGCTCCTGACGCTCGTTTCTTCTTTTAAAATATTGCAGTGTATAGTATACACTATATACTATATACACAATAGCAATGAATAAACTGTATACCTGTTCAACAGCTGCACTGCTAGCCCGACCGCCCGCAGCTGTTAGAGGTATAGCGTTAAAGGCCAGGAGATTAATAAGACAATAACTTCAAGAATATTGCTTAGATCGGTTTAAAATTTTAAGGACACATTCTTGAAATGTTAAACAATAAGATGCGACAAAAAAAAATTCGATTTTTCGAAAGTGAAAACCCTTACCCCGCCCTTAAACTTTCCATCCATTCACGAGAATTACTGTTTTTACAATTGCGTCAATGAGATAATAAAGTTTACAATGTTTTTTTTTTCTCTCACCAGCTTGCGACGACGGTATGATAAGATTTTGGGAAATTCCCGAGTGCGGTCTGAACGAACCGACGAATTTTCCAAAATCGACGATCGAGGCTCACAGCGACAAGATATATCTCATTAAATTTCATCCGCTCGCCTCGGACGTTCTTGCCTCGGCCTCGTACGACACGACAGTAAAAATTTGGGACTTGGCACCGCTGGCAACGGGCGATTCGGCGATCGTCAAGATCACACTTACCGGACACACCGATCAGATATTCAGTCTCGCGTGGTCACCGTGCGGACAGTATTTGGCGAGCGCTTGCAAGGACTGCAAGCTCAGAGTTTACAAACCGCGTAACGGTGAAACGCCGATAAACGAGGGTAAAGGACCCGTTGGTACGCGAGGCGCACGCGTTGTTTGGGCACTCGATGGAAGATATCTCGTTGTTATGGGATTCGATAAGTACGTTTTGCGCGCTAAATTTTTTTTCCAACATTACAACCCTCAAACATCAGACAGGTAGTTCGCCACCCTTGCGCACCTCCAAAGTTGGAAATCAACATAATCTAAATAATACTTTTGAAAAACGGTTTTTTTTTTACATAAGATTTAGTTTATTCGTGAAATTTTTTTTAACCGTTCAATTTCTAAAGACTCATTACCCCAAAAGGCACCCTTGTTCGTAAATTTCGTTAAATCGACTCAGTTATGCCGCGTCAAAATCTCGTAATCGCCCAATCGCACCTGTGTGGTCTTTAAGGGTTAAATCACAATGTGAACATTTTAATTCATTTTTGTTGTTGTAATTCATGACTTTAGAGTATCGGAAAGACAGATATTGGTATTCAAAGCTGACAAACTTAATTCACCGTTGAATTACGTCGGTTTGGACGTTTCACCAGCAATATTAATGCCATATTACGACGAGGATAGCTCGACCCTTTTTCTCACTGGACGCGTAAGTTTTTTTTTTAATTTCGTCCTCCCGCCAATTTGTGCGTTAATGAGTGTTAAAAAAAAAATATTCTAATTCCTAGGGTGATTCGACGATCTATGCGTTCGAAGTAACGGAGGAATCTCCCTATTGTTGTCCTCTGAGCCATCATCGTTGTGCCAGTTTGCATCAAGGTCTCGCATTTTTACCAAAAAACAAATGCGACGTCGCCAGCGTGGAATTTGCCTCGGCCCTTAGACTCACAAACAACACGATAGAGCCACTGAGTTTTACCGTGCCACGAATCAAGGTCTAATTTTTAATCAATTCAGTCATTTTTTTTTAATAATCTCATCTCAGATCCCATTACAATTTCATTCGGATTATAAATTATAATGAAATTTAATCAATTTAACGAATCCATTTATTCAGAGCGAGCTTTTCCAAGACGATCTCTTTCCACCGACAAGAGTCACGTGGAAACCAACGCTATCGTCCACCGAATGGTTCAACGGTATTAACAAACAAGCGACGAGGATAAGTTTGAAACCACCAGGAATGGATTGCCGTGAGTATACATATAAAATCGAACGAGACGATAAAATGATAATTAATAAAAATGATATAAATGATTCGGTGCAAGGGTAAAAAGCATTAAATAAACTGATAAATCCCCATTAATTTGAATGAGAAAAATGATTGAGTAAAATGATAAAAATCGCTGTGAAAAATTAATAAAGTGATTGATTAAAATTATTTAATTACCTTGATACGTCTTAACGTCACGTTTTTTGGTTGCAGTAACCGAGAATCAGGGTCAGGGTGTGGTAACCGCACCGGTAGCGGCAAAACAATCCGGCGGACAATTCAACGTATCGTCACAGTCGTTCGGCAGGATGGGCTGGAATCCTGAGATGTCTGGCTTGGTTAAAGCGAAACAAGACGAGGTGAGAAGTCATTTTGAAAAACAAACAAATAAATCTCTTAGCATGATCGTGCACAGTATTTAAACGTTTGACGTGACGAACACGAAATCTATAAACTCTACATACATGATGTAAATTGAAAAAAAAAAATTTGCTAAAATCACGCGAGTTATGGTTGCCGCTAAATTAACGTAAAATTTATTTGAGCATGGGGACGGTTCCACGATCATTTTTAAATTGCTGACATTAGATCCTATAAAAAATTCCAAACGGGCAATTCTTGACGATGTTTCTAAGTTCATGTTAACAAATATTCAGATTCGAAAAAATTATAGATGATTTTTTTTCAAAATTAAGAAATATTTTTTTGAAAATTGAACTATTCTTACAATTTTTTTATATACCGATCTGAACATTTTTACACATGACCAGAAAACCATTTTGAATATTCTCTCATTTGGGATTTTTCATACGATTTTTTTTTCGGACAATAAAAAAATAAAACATGTTTTTCCAAGTCTTGGGATAATCGATTGAATGGAAATTCGTTCGACTCATCAACTGAATTATCCGTTCATCCGCCCACAATCATACTTTAGTTGATTATACAAATTTTTTTTCGGTGTATGAAGAAGAAAAAAATGTACAATCTTTCGTTTATGAATGTCTTGCGAGTGTATCGTGGTGTGCTGTATGTGGTAGATCCAAAAGAATATGAGCAACTATGTCGGGGACGTAATAGAGTGTTCGTTGGAGCAGGACCAGATGGAAGGGGTCGACGAGCACGAGTGGGTAGGTGTTTGCTCCAAAAAGTAGTTACTTTGTTTCATCGAGCCTAAACCAAGAGTAGTAAATGTAGATTTTTGGAGTTTAAACTGTAAAACAAATTTTTTAACGTTCTCTTTCTCCTATTATTGCAGGACGAATGAATAAAAACTCGAGCGAATTGAAAAAAAGAAGAGAAATACACGATATCGTTGGGATCGTGAAAGAATCTTTAGTCTACGAAAAAAAAAAAAAAAAAAAAAAAAGCGCTAATTGCGCCCAAGGGACATTTATATCCAGCCATAAGGTACCCTCGAAGAAGGGACAAGCCATAGAAAAACGAAAAAGAGGAAAAAAAAAAAATTATTCGTTTTTTCCGACCTCGCTTCTTTTTCACCGGATTCGCGATCGTTTTACGCCGCGTTTGAATTATTTAATTACTAGCCTGCTCCGCGTCTCGAATAATCTAACGTTTTTTTTTTTTCTTTACACTTTTAATTGCATCGAACCCGCGAGAATTCGGTCATCGTTTCCTTGAGTGCCACAGATTTAATTTATTTGTAAATTTACACGCAATTGTCTTAGAGCATATTTAGAACTTTTTTTTTGTTTTCTTCAATTTAGACAACGCCGCAATTAGTTGAATTATATATTTAGCTTCCACGCGTCTAATTCTCCGGTGACTAAACGTGAAAGGGTCCGTGCTTATCAAAGAATTGACGCGTGATTATAGCTCTAGTCTGGAATGGTTTTTTTTTTTCTTACATATATATTTTTTTTTATATATTCATATAATATATAGGAAGATTTTTTTTTTTTCTTCGTTTCTCTTTAACGTACGTAATCCTAATGCTAACGGCTTAGTATTATTATAATTATACAAATATGGGCTATATTAGGGATTAATTCGTTTGTAAGCTTCGTCGTCGATTGAACGAGATTCATTTTTTTTCTTTCTTAGGATTAAGGAAGAAATGTTGGCTCTCGATTGATCGTTTTTTTTTTAAATTATCGTTGGGCGAGGAAAAAAGGAGAAAAAAAAAAAGAAGAAATTTCAATACACGGAAACGGTGTATTGGGAGTAGATCTGTTAGTTGAAGAAAAAAAATTTTAAACGACGAGGTTGAACGAGGTTTTAATCGTAAGAGAAGAGATCGCTTGTAAGATCGTGCCACTTTGAGATTCCCAAATATCAAAAGAAAAAAAAAACATTCTAACGGAAGTGTTTATTTTTTTTTTTTTTGTTCTCTCGACGAGTCAACTATCGTTAAAACGAGAGATTGCTCAGAGATAAATTTCGAGGACTGTTTTTTTTTTTAAGTGCAAAATTGAGTCGGCGAGAAATTGAAATTCTGCAAGGATATTTGACGGTCGCGCGTGTGATATTAGTGAGTGATACTTTTTGACAAGCACTGTGAAGAATCGCGGTTCTTCTCAATGCCCCCCCCCCGCCCCCACCCCCCGCACGCACACGCTGATTAAGACATTACTGATACGAGAAATATGGTTAAATAGCGATTATGCACTAATGTAAGTAATTCCCTCCCGCCCTTAAAAACCCAAGTCAGCAAACTTTTACATCTTACCCTTCTCCCACCCCCGAAAAAAAAACACCGTGGAACGAAGAATCATATCGATCGAGATCGATGAGCCTAAGAAAATTGTACTAAATCACGATGAAGAACTTTCAAAGACGATCTCGATTATCGCGAATAGAAGTCACTTTCGCGTTTCGCTCATAAAAAAAAATTAAAAAAAATATTACGATTTCAACAATCCGCGCGATTTTTCGCTCGCTAGTCGGATGATGATGAGAAGAAAATAAAAACGTAAAATATATTGCAACACTGTCGTCGTGCGCCACGACCTACTGGCGTTACGAAAAAGAATGAAAGAAGAAAAAAAAAACAACAATCGTGCACAAACTGACAATTCCAATTTTACACAATTTTTTACATTAGAAAACGTTTCAGACGTTATTTTTTCAAAGGTATTACCCGACGTGTCGTTTTTTAAACGGGAGATTCAAGAATTTTTGCTAAGGTATATTTTTTAGTACGTGAAATATTATTTCGTGTGGATTATTATGAAACGAGAGAAAAACAATGAAAAAGTTCACATTTGAATGTCGTGACCTAATAATTGTGCGTGAAGAGTAAATAATGTAATTTTTACTATGGTGCTAAGTCCCCCGGGAGGCTCGAGTGATTCGGGAATTACGAGGCACGAGACTAAGAGAAATTTTTTTTTTTCTTCTTTGTATCTGTGGTTCACCGTGCCTCGTTGATCCTAATTCAGTCGCAGGCACGCAGTAACAACGTCTCTCAAAAAAAAGTAATAACAAAAAATGAACAATGAAAGACCAACGAGGTGCCAAAAAAAACAAACAATAACTTCGTGACAATTGCAAATGACGATTAGAAAAAAAACGGCCCTGTGGTCACTCCAACGTCGTACACGACGATCGTAGCTTACTAAATTCCGATGCATTCCATTACGCTAAAAAAAAAAAAAAAGAGTTCGCCAATGATTTACGTATTTTTCAATAAATTTCAAGAATTTCCTACCCGCCCCCCACAATATTGCACCAATCATGCAAGTCCGACGTTATTTGCAATGATTTAACGATTATTTGATAAGAAATTTCTTCGATAAGAAATTAAAATTCACCGTCCCGAAAATCGATTTTTTTTGTTTGTTTAAATTAACGTTCTCTCTAACGAATAGTGACAATTTTCGTGATATTTCGTACGATATTTTCCTATTATACCGTAAACGCTCGAAATACGTGGAACACATATGCTGTAATAATATATATTTGCATTTTGTAACTTTTTTTTTGTAATTTTCGTAGTCAACAATCAATCGCACCGTCAAGATTTTTTTTTGTTGTTTTCTTCATTGACAGACTCTCAGTGGTAGATGAACTATCGTTTCTGATGCGAAACTTGCGATTTTCATTGAACTGGAAGATTTCGTTCTTTTTTTTTTTTTTTTGTTTTTTTACAATCGACAGACACAAACGTCTAGCGTCAAGAACGATTTTTCGCCAAGTAGTTTTGTCGTGTAGTGACGTCTCTTTGTATCGACTTTATATCTTAAATGTATTTCATCTATAAAAACTTTCTACCAAGTAAAACAAAAACAAAACTATCGTCTCGTGCATTTTCATTCAAAGTTCGTGACCTCGTGAAATAACGTTTTGGAGTAAGTAACGAAAAAGTGATAGAGTAGAAATTTGGTCTCTTGAAATTCTCTGGAGAATTTTCGAGAATTAGAAAATGTTTTCGTATAATTTCTCCTAATTAATTTTATCATTAATTTGATCCTGACTCTGAAGAATCTGTGTAAATCCAAACTATTCTCATATATACGGGCATGGGTAAAATCAAATTTTTTTATTACATTAAAAAAGTGAAATTTCAATTTTCAAAATTTAATCAGCAATCCTTATCAAATTACTTTCAAAACATTGCATAATTCGTTCGTAGAAAATTTGAAATTGCAGTTTTTCGAATGCAATTGAAAATTACGATATTATAAATCTCTGTGTGTAATTCCTCGTAGATCTTCAATTAGTGACGACGAACAAGACTAGCTTCTGTTTTTTTTTTCGGAATGGTCTTTTTTTTTAATCATAGCATACAAATGTTCGACGGGCTCCTTCATATCCATATAGTACAGTGATTCAGAGTTTATGATGTCTTTCACAAGCTTAAATTCATAACAAAGGAAAAAAAAACAAATTTATATATTAAATTTCAATATTTCGACAGAAAAGAGATAACTTTTTGATTTGTCAGGTACAACAGTCAGCTCGCACCGCCCACGCGATCTCTAGGTATGAGCCTGAGTTCCGATCCATGCTTCAGGAAAATGGTGCCTAAAAGTGACGAGAAATCGATTAAATTATCGAAAAAAAACTGAACAATCGAAACAACTTGCTTAGGAAAAAAATAATCTGTTATAATTAAAAGAGTGAATAATTTGTTCTATTTATAGTTAAATTAAATTTTACCATTTTTTGGCTATAGAAATTTTATTTTTTTAAACAATCAAATATAATTTTTATCATCGAAGCAAATTTAGTGAGGCATTTTTTGTTCACCTGCAGTCTGCTGAGGATTAATACCGATACCATCGTCCGTTATTATCGCGGATGTGGCTGGCGCGACTCTGAATTCTTCGGCAGCGAATTTGAGAACAGCAGTGAATGGCGTGTTCTCGGGTACGCTGAGTCTGGGAAATAAATTTTCACAACATGTTTCTTACGACAGTAGAAGAAATAAAACAAAGTACAGTATCAAAATACAACTGTAATTCAGAATTGGAATTAATAGTTATGTCTCAACGTTTAGTTCAGTCCATAAAGTAACGAGATTACAAGAATTATAATCGAAGAAATATAATTTCGTAAAATCCTCTGTAAAACTTAATAATATTGATGAATTATTTTCAGCACATATATATTTTGATTATTGAGCTGTTATCTCATCGAATCTCTCTCAACGTCAATCCACACGGAACTATCGGGTAGCGTTTTGGCATGTTCCAAGCGTTCTCTAATATTTTCGCTAATCGCATCCGGGGCTCTCGAAAGATTGCCGACGATAATTACTAAACGTTCGTAATCAAACACGTGCTCGGAGTGCCACGAATCATCGTGAAATTGCATGTTACGGCCAAAGTAAAAAATACCATCAATGAAATACGTCTGAAAATCACTGTCTCTTAAAAGTTTGTACAATTTTTTTCTCTCAATTTCAGCGATAATAGCAAAAAAATTTGGTTGGTACTCGGAGGCGAGAGGAACGAGACGTTGCATTATCAATTTTTTAACTACACTATCGTCCTCGAGAAGCGTAACAAAATCAATGATTTTCAAAATTTCACCGTCCTTCAACATTTCATTTATACACAACGAGACTTCGTGCAGTCTGCCACACGCTGCCTCGTTGTTCCAAGCTGCAAGAATAACTTCGTCCTCGATCACGCTTTCCGACACACCGAGCCCAATAATTGATTCCAAAATAACGTTCGTCGACATGGAATTTGTGAGTAAATTTTCCAGAAGATTATTCATTCGCTCGACGCCGCAATACTGCGTGTAATATTGCAATAATTTGTCTATCGCATCGATCGTTATAGTCGAATCTTTTAAAAAAACTTCCAACATTCCGTCGGAGGCAAGTTTTAATTGCGACATTGTGTAAGTAGTTGTTCTGTTTTGATGTTTTAACCAACGTGCTCGAAGATGACTCTCCAGACACTTGGCTTTGTCCTCTTCGAGGGCTCGAGCCACTGTCGTTTCCACAAATTGACAACACTCTATGAGTTTTTTGGCACTATCATCGGTGATATTATTAACGTTATGCGGATTCTCAATTATTCTTATGTAATTGTCAAAAACGACGAGAATCTTCGTAAAATCTTCTTCCGCCATATCAGAGTTAATGCGAGGGTGTTGAAGCCTTTTCTTTATGCCCCCTCATCTTCTGGCCTGTGACATCTCCGATTCATCTGTGTCAAAATTAAAACAATGAGAGGCTTAAGGAAATGCAATTATTGCTTCTTTGTCAAATTGATGTTGATTTTTAAAAAATTATCCTTACAAATTTTCAATACTCTCGCAATGTAATTAATGATTTATTTTAGTCTGCATAATGTTCATTAACGCATTGAAAAGTTAAGAATGATACAATCATCAAATTTACTTTTTTTAAGCGAGTTTCCAAAAGCAGAAAAGTTGAGATAAACTTTTTTCCAAGTTATCCGATTGTAATGCATCATTGCATTCGGTAAAATGAACTTTACTTAGTCATTGAAATAAAAAAAGACTTTCATATCGTTCTAATGAATCAGATTGCTCTACTGAGATCGTCAATTAAAAATATAACTCCGAATTCTCAGAGTGCTTTTCAAGGGACAAAACAATCAATTAGACAAATTAAATTTTTTTTAACTTGGAAAAAATAGTACCCCAAAGTTCCTTTTGGAGACCTGCTCAAAACTAGAAAATTGATTGACAAATCGCTCTCAATTCTTTATACGTCAGCGACAAGTTATTCAAATATCGCATTAACTTTGATCAAGCGTCGAAGACTCGAAGAAAATTTCTTTTTTACTTTAGCACTGATACGACAACGAAGCAAACGTTGTACTTCCGCAAGACTCTTGCTTTTGCGGCCAGAAGATTCGAGGGCTCGAATGAAAAATGAATCCACAAGGCATAGTACACAGTGATTGAAACATTTCTTTTTTTTGAACGTATTACCGTCGGAACTGTTACGCGCGTTTACGTGTAACATGAGGAAAGGGGAGTGAGAAAAATTACGACCGAGATAACAGAGAAAAATTGTGTAAAAAAAAAAAAGAGGACTCGACGAAAAAAACAATTGAATTTGTATCTTTACTTACACTTTGAACGGTAGCTTCGGATCGGACGTCAGGGTGATTTTGAAAGTGACTTTTGATCTAAAAATCACAATTTTACAATTTATTTCGAAATTGCGACAATAAGACATTAAAACGTAACATATGTCTTTCGATAATGGAGCAAAGGAGGTTATGTCATGCGCGACTCTTAAAGATCAAACGTAGAATCGGAAATGCAAACGATAAAAAGTAACAAAGTAACGTTTAACAAATTATAAATTACTTACGCCATGATAACTGTTTTTCTTGATATGCTTGTATAGAATTTGACGCGTATGACAGAAAACAAACACGTTCACGGAAGTGAAAGTTAACCTGACCGGGTTCGGTTAGGGTTCGTTCACTGTGAATGACAGAAACACAAAATGTTTTTCGCAACCGTACTGGTGCGACATCTATAACGGATCTTTGCGTGGTAACGGAAGTACAAATGGCAGCCATATTGCCGAAGACAATGGCGCGCTTTTTTAAATCATATTTTATATATTCTCTTAATAATGGTAATGTTTATGGTTTTTTTTTCAAAATAAATAATAATATTTGTTTGATATCATTATTATTAAAATATAATAATGGAAAATCGTGTGACTTTTTCACTAATAGCCCGCTCGGGCTTTTGAGGTATGCAGGGACATTTTATTCAAGCAATTAAATATTAATTTGAACGACATTAGATTTCTAAACAGCGAAAGCTTTCTAATCCTCGTACAGTTCAAATATATAATATTAAAAAAATGTCAAGAACTATGATCTTATTCAGGTACCACACAAAATTAGAATATTCTATTTTTCGCGCGAATACCATTAACAAATTGTTCAAAGTTTATGTTATTTAAAAATGTCATTCATGCATTACGAATCTAACATTCTCATGGTTTAGATTTTACTGGATCATAAAATAAAGGAATTAACCTTTCCTATACTGAAAAAATATATAGTATACAGGGTGGGTCAAATAAAATGACTAATTTTTTTTTCCTCGATATAATGAAAAATGTATTGTTTGGCATCGCAAAAAAACCCTCTGCAAGTATGAGCCCTTCATATTTAAATTAAGAGGTCCCTCATCGCGAATTTTCATTTCCCATTTAAATAACCTGGAAACATTTTTTTTTTAACTTTAGAATTTTATTAGACTTAAACCGTTGATGTTACGAGAGTTTTTTAGCACATTTTTCTAGAACATTTGATGCTCTACAAAAAAGCTCTCTTGTGTCGAATCTATAAAAGTAACCGTACAAAAAATAATCGGTGATAATTAACTCTGGATTCTCTCATATTTGTTTGAAAACAATTAGTAATATATTAGTAGTATATATTAGTAGTATCTTTATTCATATTGATAACTGGAATGTTAAAAAATTTGAAATTTATGTATTAATAAACGAGATAAGTAGAATCCAGAGCTAATTATTACCGATTATTTTTTGTACGGTTACTTTTATCGATTAGACACAAGAGAGCTTTTTTGTAGAGCATCAAATGTTCTACAAAAAGGTGCCAAAAGACTCTCCTAACATCAACGGTTTAAGTCTAATAAAATTCCAAAGTTAAAAAAAAAAAATGTTTCCGTGTTATTTAAATGGGAAATGAAAATTCGCGATGAGGGACCTCTTAATTTAAATATGAAGGGCTCATATTTGCAGAGGGTTTTTTTGAGATGCCAAACAATACATTTTTCATTATATAGAGGAAAAAAAAAATTAGTCATTTTATTTGCCCCACCCTAACATAGTAGAATGAAATATCCAGTATTTCAAATATTATCTTATACTAGTCTATACAAGCCCACACTTTTAGAATTATATCATTGAACTTAAACATAAAATTATTAAAAAAACCTAAAAAAAATTGTCACCCTAATATAAAACGTAGTCGCATCCTTAAGGAATATAATATTCGTTTATTCCAACTACAATTTCTTTGAGGCTTTTCTAAAAAAAATGTTCATTGACCATATCGTTGGATAAAAAATTTTTTTTACTCCTGATGAAACATCACTTAAAAATGTTATTACGAAATACTTCGTTGAATTCGTATCAATGACTGGAACATCTATATATCCATCTTATGTAGTACGTGTATGCATAATTCATTCACCTGCTATATTTGTGACGCGCATGTGCATCGACCGTATCAGCTATGTCTTTTATTCCCCCCACCAATCACTATCGCCCCCTTATCACTCCCTTATCTCGTACTAAAACAACGATGGAAGGGGATCCCCCGTGACACGCTCGTGTCCCTTTAGTAGGGAAGTGCGCGCGTAACGCGATGCTTTGCAGTGTTGTTCACATCGCGGTGCCTGTCTGTCTCCGTATAATAATCGTGGATATATTCATCAAATTACCCAATACAATTGGGGTTCAAGGAGCTCTTCCACCCGGAGCCGGTGAGTACAAATAATTTTTTAGTATTTTAATAAACAAACAACCAAAAAAATGTTTATGTTTTCTCTCGACGAAACGGTAAGGAAAAGTTTTAGACTCTATGGCTCGTAGGGTAGATCGATTTTGATTTCATGTTTTATTGATAAGACCGGCAGGTGTGTGTGTCACGAGGGATGGACTCATTTCTCGTAATGGCTTTCTAGGATTAGTTTTTTTTTTTTTCTATCGTCGCTAATCTAATAAAACGAAATAACTTAAGTAATATCTTTGCTAATCAAATTAATCTGTAGGATAATTTTTTTTAACGATCAAAACAAAATGTGATCTTTGGAGTAATATCGAATTGCTATAGTTTATCATTGATACTTGACTTTTAAATGTTAAAATATTTTTTAACAAGTCGAGTTGTTCTTCAATTTCTTTGTGGCAAACTTTGTGGGTGAAGGAAAGACCTTGAGATAGTCTCGAAATCGTGTTAATGTGTTGTTAAGGAAAGTAAGGGCCTGGCAGTCCCGAGACACGAAAGAATATACCGCGTGCAGGTGTTTCCATGAACAATCGATATTATCACTTCCTTTAGCACGCGGTCACACAAGACCCTCCCCGGTGAATTCATCAAAGTTGGTGTCTGGTAGTGCAACGATTCTATATTTTTGATAGGACAATATATTTTTTTTTAAATCAGTTTATTTTATTTTTTTAGCACGATCTTACCGGAGGGTTAACGAATTTATAAAAAATTTAACCATCGAATTGATGATCGATGAAAATGAATTTTGATTAGTAATTAATTCAATGTCGAAGGGCTCGTTTGTTTTCGTGGTAAAAAAAAAATCACGAAGCGCGTAAGTGCGAGCGGTTACCATTCATTTCACCATAGGAACTCGGTTTTCTATCGATTTAACACCCGCAATCGCTACCGCTAAAAATACCTACGGTGTCTGCGAGCGAGAGAGAGAATTTCCGAGAGTTCACCTCCGGAGGTGTCTGTACATCAACATAGCATTCTTAATCACGAGTTCTGTTCGATTTAGCACTTTTACTTTAATTAGTTTCAGTTGCCAACGAGTTCGTCAGTTTTGTACATCCGAAACTTAATATTGTAATGCACTTTTAATTTTATAACGACACGGAAAATTTCATTTTTCATTTAATCAACAAATTCTATTTCAATCATCAAACAAAATTTTTGTTATTACTTGAGATTGCTTAGGTGTGGAATAATAAAGTTGAAGCGTTGAAAAGCATTGACTAAAAGGAAATTATTTTCAAATTTGATGGAAAAAGATTTAATATTTCTCATTTTTAAACACAAGAATTGCTCGAGTGAGCAAATACAACAGGATTTCGCGTATAAAAAGGGATTTATTAAAAAATTATTATTTCAATTGAATGCGACAGGGGAAACGTTATTTTCACATATTTGCGTTACAATTTTGCTCGATTGAGTGAACACAAGAGAGTTTCGTATTACACTGCGTCACAACTATTCTATAGGATGACCGAAATAATGACATCGATAAAATACTCTCTAACTACATTTGTATATTTACGTTAAGTGTATATATATATATATCCACTGGACGCACGTTTTTCCGAGAGACCCAGGAAGCTTCCGGACCGGAAACGCAAACGGACCGTGGAACCAGGTCGTTCTGACACTGATGCGAAATAACAGATGACGAAGGAGAGAAAAAAAAAATTAATTTATAACAAACTGCGACGGATCCCTATTGCGAGAGACACGAAAATTGCGTCGATCGGGACTGAAATAAATTTGCATAGTAATTCATGTTTAGCCTTACTAAACTCCCCCCTCTGTAGGAAAACGTTGAGGTATATTGTGCAAGTAGAAAAGCGTAACCTTCGAAATAAATTAATTTTTTCATAAATTTGTCGATTACATTTATTTCTAATTAAAATTAGAATTAAACGAATCTTATTTACCAAGAAGATTTTGGGGTATTGTGAAAAAAAAAAAAATTGTTACTAATTCTATAGTTCAATATTTTTTTTAATGCAAGGGATGCAAAATTCCATTGAATTTCCGTACAGCCTTGTACTATAAAAAAGGTTTGACGTAGATATAATGTCAATAAAAAGACTACAACAGATGGGGCAATTAATTTTTGTTAATTAAACTTCGAAATACGAGGTCTGTTCAAAAAGTATCGCGAATTTTGAATTTCCGCGGGCTACGTATATTCGATTTTCGATTTTTTTATGGCCTTAGGTTGGTACTCGTGTCCCTCACTTATGCTGAAAAAATCGGTCATTTTGAATGTTTAATTAATTGTTGACAGCTGTTTTGGTTGGACGTGTTTTGGCTTGTCTTCGATTTTTGCCTATTCCAAAAAAGCAGCTTCCATTGCGATGATTGAGCTTTGGTTTCCACGTCATAACCATAAATCCATGATTCGTCACCAGTTATGACCCTCTGGAGCAAATTTGGGTCGTCGCGGACCGAGTCCAACAGCTCCTTAGCAACGTTAACGTGACACTGTTTTTCTTCGAAATTGAGCAATTTTGGCACGAATTTCGCGGCGACCCGTCTCATGCCCAAATCATTGGTAAAAATCGAATAGCACGAGCCAATCGATATGTTTAGTTCCTCAGCCACTTCTCTAACGGTGATTCGACGATTGGCCAATATTATTTTCTTCATTTCATCAATGTTTTCATCTGTTGTTGATGTGCTTGGGCGTCCGGAACGCATTTCGTTGTTCGCATCTTCTCGGCCCTCCGAGAACATTTTTTACCACCGATAAACGTTGCTTTGGTCCAAGGTAGCTTCACCATATGCCACAGTCAACATTCGGAATGCGTCCGCGCACTTAATTTTGTTTTTCACACAAAATTTGATACAGATTCTTCGATCCATTTTTTGGAATAGGCAAAAATCGAAGACAAGCCAAAACACGTCTAACCAAAACAACTGTCAACAATTAATTAAACATTCAAAATGGCCGATTTTTTCAGCATAAGTGAGGGACACGAGTACCAACCTAACGCCACAAAAAATCGAAAATCGAATATACGTAGCCCGCGGAAATTCAAAATTCGCGATACTTTTTGAACAGACCTCGTAAATGAATTTTTGTATAAATTTGTCGGTTACATTTATTTTTAATTAAAATTAGAATCAAATGATTCTTATTTACGAACAAGATTTTGGAGTATTGCGAAGAAAAAACATTTGTTACCAATTCTATAATTCAACATTTTTTTTTGCAACGAGGGATGCAAAATTGCATTGAATACATTATAATTATCGTGCAGCTTTGTACTATACAAAACGTACATATATCGTCAGTAAAAAAAAACTGCAAAAGATGTGACAATTAATTTTTGTTGATTAAAATTAACTTTTGTTTTTAATTTGAAGAAATTTAACGTGTTTTGCGGCTTAATTAGAACGAATAATTTTTTAATGATGCACAGGATTGTGGTGGATTGTATAGAAAAACTTGTAGCAAAATTTCAAGAGTAAATTCCTTTTCAATAAATACAATTATCGATCGAATGTGAGGAATACAAAAATAGCATCGATCCCGAATGAACAGATTTCCTTAGCGATTGCTGTGTAGCATTATTTCAGGAAAGATAGAGAAAAGTCAAATTATATTCGAAGTAAAGAAATGTTGTGTTAAAAAAAAATCCATAAGTGCTTAATAAAAATGTATTCAATATAATTCGTAAAATGTCTGATTTATTTCCTAAGTAAATTGAAACAAGCTTTGGCGTTATTTAAAAATCAATGACCCCTCGACTCGACGGTTTGTTAACCGTCAATCTATATATATATACGTGTAAAACAAACACGTGAAATTTCTCGGACGAGTAAAACGTCGTTCGAAAAAGTTTGTCGTTGCGTGTGCGAGAATCGCACAACGAGACTCGGCGGTGATTCCCCGGTTCAAATTACATTATTCACCGAGAGAGAGTAACTCTGCATTTACTCTGTCATCGCCGATAAATTTCACGAAACAAGAGAACGAGACAGAGGGAGAGAGTACTCTCGATTCTCGTTGAACATCACGTACACGGTAGACTCAATCTACATATATTATAGAATCTGAATGATTTCATTTCGACTAAATGCTTTCAATTGTCCCTGAACGTATAATTCACGTTGGAACATTACTCTTGAGTCATAGGTACTGGTGCAACATTATATGGAAAAGGTTTACGCAAACCATCGACGCAAATTTCACGATAGTCGAGCACGTGATCGCGTGACTATATATATAAAGAAAAGTACGAGCGTGATGTAGGGCCTTTATCATTGGTATCATTCTCGAAATGATTGTTCATTGTCCCACGAGTATTTCCTGAAGTACTGTTGATTTTTCGACCATTCAACTCGTTTTACAGACTCGCTCGAGTCCCATTTTTATTTTCACATGTATAGTAAACTAGCTGTGCCTCGCGGTTTTATCCACGTTAAATTGCCATCCCCCGATTCAACGTGACGCTACCGCCGCTCTTTAGGGTCATAGCATAAAGTTATATGGTCTAAAGCCTTTCTAAATAAACGGGCTATCTAGTGCAAAAAGAATTTTTCAAATCGGATAAGTCATTCCTGAGATTAGCGCGTTCGAATAAACAGACGAACAAACTCTCCAGGTTTATTATAGTAGCAAGATGATTAATCAAATGAGTGCGGAGCTCTACGATAAAAATGTATTTTGTTTTTTTAATAAAGCGAAAAAAAAATTGTATCGAAAATCCTAAACGATCGATCGTTAGAAATGGATTTCTAATTATGAAAATAATATTCAGATCGTTGTATGAAAAATTGTAAGAAGAGTTTTTAACGGGGGGGTGGGGTTTTAAAGGCGAAAAAAAGCATATTTTTATGATTTTTTTGCGACGACATGAGTAATATAATTTTATTAAATAGAATTACATATTATTGTACAACTATTGAAGTATCTCAGAAAAAATTTTCAATGAAAAATATTGATAAATAAGCCGGTGACGTTGAATCTTCGGAGGCGCCTTGAAAAAAGTGGTTTTGCGGTGAACATTATAACTCGTTACCGGATCATTAGAAACAAAAAAATTGATATGCATTTTAAAGGTGATGTATTTCTCGAGGTAATCAGGAAGAGTTTTTTTTTTTTTCCATTTTTTGTAGCACTTGGAAGTGAAAAACGCAATTTTAGCTCAAAAAATGGCGCTTAATTTGGTATTAAAAAATTGAAAAAAAAAAAAAAACTCCTCCTGATAACCTGTTGATTTATGTGAAGAAGTAATGTTTAAATTTTCAAAAGGATCGGTTCAGTAGATTTTGAGTTCTAATGTTCACAAACTTCAAAAATGACGTTTTCGGGAAAATCGATTTAAAGTTTTTTATACGTGCTATACAGGTATCACGGCCGGTCGTTTGAAACGCTGTAACTCCGTTAGTTTTACTCCGATTGACTTAAAATTTATACACAACATTCTCGACATATTGTTCATTCGGAAAAAAAATAAAAAAAATGCAAAAAAAATAATTTTAAAACCCTACCCCCCCCCCCCCCCCCCCCAGAAAAGTATAGTCTTAGAATTTTCTTAGATTCGTGAATATTAATTTATATGATCGTAAAAACATTTCCAACAATCGCTCTCAGTTTGTAATTTTCGATACAATTTTATTGCGACAAAATAAAAAGAATCTGGAGTCTCCCCTCGTTCATTTTTTGAATTAGATTTCAAAGATTATTAATTTTCTATTTAATTTAATCGAGGATATTAGTTCGTTCTTTTTACGATTTATTGTTAATTTTTCAGAGGACGAGATCGTCCTGATCGAGCATTTACCAGGAAGAAGAGTTCATCTTCAAGATTTTTTTTGGACCGGTGCCGAGGACGCACCGCCATGGCTCGATCCGGATCAAACGTTGAGTCTGTACGAGACTCGAACGGTTCATCATACAGCGACGATTTACGTTCCCCAGGACGGGATGCCAACTACTGACCGAGAGGATGGACCGTCACAGGATCCACGACTGAGTCCTTACGAGCCTGGTTGTGTTACTTGCATAGATCCGACACCTACACTCATAGAGGCTGATCAGGATATCGGAGTTCTTATCGGGGAAGATCCAGGTCCAAGGTGAATATTTAATTATTATTTTTATCGTATAATTAATTTTTTACGGAATTCCGAGAGTTTAATGAGCGATTAAATTTGTACAAAAAATTATTTAGTAAGTTCAGTTCTTTTTAATCACTTTATTAAAATATTTCGGCATTATTGGTATTATTTAGTACTCGGTTTTTTTAGTATGCTCGGAATAGTTGATTTTTATCAGACATTTATTTCATTGTCTCGTATTAAGATAGCCAATGAATGAAATTTTTTGGATTCGACCGTATACGTTACGGAAACGTTAATTCTTCATCTAATGATTATTGAATTATGATCAAGATATTGGCTGCTAACGGTTCTTCGATCGGGCGAAAATGTTCCACCCAAAGTGGAATTGCGATTGGCACGTTTGTATCGTGCGGCATTCTCGAGACAGCAGCAACGTCATTTGGGACTTTTGGCGACGGATCCGCGTCTTCGAAGAGCCGCAACTAAACATCGTGTATCGTTGGAAAATCAACGATCAATATCCGATCAATCAAAATTTAATAACGTAAGATATCACTTTATATTCTCAATTCAATTAATCGTTCGATCAATTAATCAATCAATTAATCGAATAACCAATCAAATATTTGCAAAAGTTGCAAAAAGTTAATGTTTCCCATGAACTTTTCGAACGTTAATTAATACTTCAATCAATTCGCGTTTGAATGAAATTTTCCAATTTTTTAAATTTGCTTCAGAATCATATATCGTTCAAGAATAATAGTCTGCAATCTGGGAATGTTGAATCTACGAGCGAATCGTCGAATGATGAAACGAAAATAAAAAATAACGAACCTAAGCAAATGCGACAGATTAAAATATCGAGAATTGTCGAATCTTCGAGAAACGTGACCATCGACACTCGAAGTACCAAAGAAGATTTTTCCCATAGCGAATTCTCAAACGACGAAATAATAACGCCGAGTGGAAATTCCCTGAAAAAGCAATCACCACAAACGTCGTTCGTAATTTCGAGTCTAATCGGTCCGAGAGGTCGACGTTATCAGACGACAAATTCTCCTAACAAATCTGTAACGTCGTCGAGCACCACGGAGGAATCGCCGACGACGAGAAAAAATGTACAATCGAGAGAGTCGAGAAATCTGAAAGTTTCCTCGATAAATCCCGAAAATATCGGGAAATTCGTCGATCCGTCGAGCAATCAGACGGAATTATCGAATACTAGCAGATCCAAATTGAGATCTATCGATATCGGAATGGTACAAGTTAGAATGCAAAATACGAGTGTTACGGAGACCGGAAGTACGAGATTGATATATTCGGTACATTTGGATGGTAAACCCGTTCCAGCGGAAACCGCCGCGAAAGATATGGCGCTATTGTCGTCTCAGGAGGTTGCACTTGAGCTTGGAGTACCGGTCATTATTCAGAGCGAACGTAAGTTTTTTTTTTAAATTACTAAAGATACATAGAAAAGAAATTATTTCTGAAAAGTATATAAAGATCGATTGTTTCAAATGAAAAATTAATTAATTTCAATGTATTAATTAAAAATTGTACTCAATTGAAAAAGAGGGCGAAATAATATTATCAATCTATTTATGAATTAAAAGATTGATTGAAGAAAACTGATGTTAATTGATGAATTATAAAAATTTAGTACTGATTACTTAATTGATAACACTACACTACCCATAATTCATTAATTTCCTTAAGGGATAACACCACTGTGACCCCCTGTTTTTTTCCACATTTTTCAAGAATTTTTTTTTGTGGGAAAAAAAGAGATATTCGAAAAATTTTTTTGGGTTTTGTTCCTTGTTTATTAATGTATCAAAAAACATTTTTTTCACATTTTTCACGCCGCATGGTGGCACCGGGGAAGCTCTCGCGTCAGGTGCTGCGTGCCGCGGAGATGACAGCACCTGACGCGAGAGCTTCCCCAGTGCCACCATGCGGCGTGAAAAATGTGAAAAAAATGTTTTTTGATACATTAATAAACAAGGAACAAAACCCAAACAAATTTTTCGAATATCTCTTTTTTTTCCCACAAAAAAAAAATTCTTGAAAAATGTGAAAAAAAACAGGGAGTCACAGTGGTGTTATCCCTTAAATCTCCTTTCGAATTATCCATGATTTTTTTTTACAGGAAGTTTACTATCATTAATTTACTACCCCTATTCTTGTTATTCCCATACTCCCCCCATTTCAGTCTGTACTATACTATTTTCGAAAAGAAAATCACTTAACAAATAGGTGCGCGCTATTTCATGTTCTGTGTGATAAGAAATTCAATATTTTTCGCCTTGAAGCATACTTGAAAGAGACTCGACCCCTGGCCCTGTCGAGAAAACGAGACGCCTGGCTACTGATTGGCGCAGCTGGAGCCGCGTTAATTCTCCTGACACTGATAATAGCTGCACTGGCGATAGCGGCAAAGAGAAAACGAGCGCACAGCGCTGTTTCAGCTCCGCCGGTCGAGAGTATTCTCAAGAAAGATCGAGGCTACACCCCGACTACCCCGGGACTGAATAACACTGGTTATACATCGGAGACCGAAGCACGAGTGAGTATATTGCGTTTAGTGATCAGATATTGGAGGAAAATATATAATCTCCCAATCTTTTTTTTTTTTTATATCAATTTTCATTAAGTAATTATTATTTATTTATTGCCATTTTATTTATCGACGTTTTTTCGCCAAATTCTACAATCGATTAGTAGTAAATTTTAAATTATAGTTTTACAAACGTAATTGCAAGAATGTCATTGAAAAATCAATTATTCTGCTCAGAAGGGATAATTCTGTCAGTACCGAGCTGTGCCTGGTTTATTCTCATAATATCTATATGTATTATCTCTCCCAGAGGTTCATCCACCTGCTGGTAAACACGATTAATAATTTCGTATACGAATCAACGAACTCCATGGACGAAACGTTAACTCGCGTGTCTTCGGAAGAGTGCGTGACTTCCGAGTTTGCTATCCAAGTTTTATTTCGCTATATACATTACATAATGTGAGCTTACTCGATAGCCCGAAGAGGGTACTGAAGGGAACACTCGTCGTGACGTTCAGTAGTGAGGAAAAAAAAATTGAAATGTCCAAAGTTGCACGGGACAAAATGTAGTGAGGGTAACGAAAAGTGGATAAATGCTAAAAACTTCGTAACGACTCAATTTTAGAAGAATTTTTTCATTGAAAGTTATGAAACTTAATATAATAAGTGGAAGGGGAACGAAATGGAAAGAAAAAAGTGAAACTCTGTGATGGCTCAAATTCAAAACAATTATTTATCGTTTGTCACGAGGGAAAATGTAATCGGAGGGAAAATTTGAAATGCAAATTTCTCACAGTCCGCAAACATACCTCAACCCTCGTTACTTTGGTCTTATAATTTTCATGATAAATTCCATTCTTTCACGAAACGAAGAGACATTTTCCCCCCTATCTTTCGTGCACGATCGAAGGGTGACTGTTTGTATATATGTATATATATACATTAATCGAATTTTCGATGCCAGGACAATATCGATTATAACAAAGCCCACCCTTTTCACAAAACAAGTTAAATCCTCCCACTACCCCCGATCGACCGTAAACTACGAAAAAAATGAAATAAAATTTCACGTTGACGTTCTCGTTTGTTTGACGAAGACGCAAACGGACGGTACCAGTCAGAGACAGACGCCCGGTAGTCACTCGAGATCACCGATAACGCCACTCACACCGGAGAGCCTCGAGGACGACATACAGGAATTGTCGAGTGACAATGATGAACAATTGAAGAGACAACAGAGCGGAAAATCTTGGGACATCGAGGAGTATCCCGGCTCAGTGAAGAGAACCAGGCAAATATTTCATTAAAATTTTTTGGTGGCATAAATTTGCTTTTCAAAATATGGGATAAAAGTTATTTCATAAGATAACACATTGAAGATAGTCTGAAGGATAACGGAGCGAAAATACTTCAAAATCTCATAGCTAAAAGATAGTTTTAAAAATAACAAATAAAAGATGCATGAAAAAATAACGGATTGAAGATATTTTGTAAAAGATCTGTTATCCATTAGTCATTCATTGTGGATCATTCCAGATATTAATAAAAATTCAAATTTATTATCAGCGAAAAGTGTCCGATCTAATAAAATCTTGAGATTGATATAAACTGAATTATCTCTACTGGAGGATAGACGATAATCTGGATAACTTATATTCGATAATTTTTTTTTAATTTTGCCAATAATGTGTCTTTTGTTTTTGAAATTAAAGGAAAAATGGACGAAGAAGAGTGACAAGAACAAACGCGATTGAACAGCCAAGAAGTCCCGATTCGATGGACATTGTCATCGATCACGAAGAAAATCTTGAATCATTGGAGAACGCTCGTGTACGTAAATTGGAGGAGACGGCATCACCACACTCCTATCTCTCAATGCCATCGTGCAAATTCTTTCCAAACATGAGAAGCGTCGAGCCATTATCGAAAATCCTCGAGCCTGTCGTCGTGAGACACCTGGATCTCGAGTTTGACACACCGGAAATGGCGAGACGTGAAAATGGTGGTTACGATCATCGCGGAGGTCACGACGAGGGATTGAGCAGAACGCGAAGTGCTCTCAAAGATCCTGGTGTCGTCGGCCCAATTGTTTGGGATCTGAGAAGACAGAGAGCCGTGGAAGGTCAGAATAAAAACAAAAAATTATCCCTGAAATTCAATATTAAAAAAAAATCTAATCAAGGACTAATCAGGTCAAATCCGTGCTTATGGATGTGGACTTTGAAAAACGTATACGAAGTAAAAATATTACGTATATTTCACAATGGCGATCGACCCAATGTGTTACTTTAAGGTCATATGCGTTCACGCGTATTTCCTTAAGGGAACACATACCCCATGCGCGCGCTGAAAACCGAGTAAATTTGAATAATCATTATAAAGGTTATATGGTGAAAAAAAATTTGAATTGTTGATTTCACATTTTTTATTAACTTTTCAACTATAAGAAATAAAATAAAATTTTTTTTTTTTCCAATATTAACATTATTTAAACGCGTTTTTCTGGAAACTATGTTTTTAGATAGTATCGACACGATATCTCAGTCAATTTTTTATATTTTTTAACTTTTTTTTTTAATCTTGAAAATTATCTTCTCTATAGTCTGACGAGAAGGTTTTTCAAATTTTTTGGTTGTACAATTTTTTATAAATTATTAAACACTAATTTTTCTTTATAAATTCCATACTAAAGTTTAAAATACTGTAATTTCTTTATTTTTTAACAAAAAAAAAAATCCCTCCGTCAGACTATTACTACTACATTATTTTACTAGTTTTTTCGTTTTTATTTCTGGAGATTGAATAATTTTTGGTGAAGTTATGATGTCGACAAGGAGACGCCATGGTTTTAATTAGTAGTCCATTTATAGCCGTAAAAAATAATGTTAATATTGAAAAACAATAATTTTTTAATTTTTTTTCTTATAGTTGAAAAGTTAATAAAAAATGTAAAATCAACAATTCAGCGTGTACAGGAGTACGTGGGCCCTTAATGGTCTCCTACATTTTTTATAGTTTTAATGCTCTTCCAACTAGGTTTGAAGCGTGTGGTGACTTCGAAGTCGGTTTACGAGTCAATTTAATAATTTTTTCAACATAAGTGATTCTGTTAAGAGTACTTAATTTGTTTCGTTATTTTCTATTGTCAAATTACTGCTATGGAAAAGTTAAAAATCTGTGAGAGAAATCACGATCCGATATTCCTCGGTCGTGTCTCATTCGAAGCCGTAGGTATCCTCGAAACATCGTTTTCTCGAAAAAGATATAAATTTTGCGAGCAGAAAGCGCAACGTCGGAAACGGACGGTGGAGAACGTACGATCGTCACGGGTCCGGTAGGTCGAGCGAGAAGAAGACTTCACGAGCTACTCGAGGATTCCTTCAGTCTATTCGGAACCAGGGACGCGAGATCGAGGGAACCGGCGTGTTTTTCGTCGCGACCGAGTTCAGCCGCGAAATTACCAGATCGCCCGTTAGGGAATACGTTCTCCGAGTCGAGAGGGAAGTCGGCTCACGTAAGGTGAGAATTCGCAAAAAAAATGTTCAACAATTGTCTTCGAAACTAGATTTTCTGTAAAATTAGTGAAATAAGTTTTAGCCGAAAATCCTGAGTACGTAAATTGAACAATTAAATTTGCATTATTTGGAAAATAATGTAAAAAAATTGTTTTTCATCCTATTCATATAATTATCGAAAAAAAATTGATATTAATCCTTTGCACTCGACAGGTGACTCTCAGTTATCATTTAGAATGACTAACAATAAAAGTCACCTCTCGAGTGCAAAGTGTTAACATCGATATTAAATTTCTTTAATCCCACCGTAAGTAATGAGCATTATATTGGCTAAAAATTAAGAAAAAAAAATGTTAATAAATTAGTTGTCATATTTACTAAGTATTTTGTTAAAAATAATATTTTTTTTCTCTGAATTTTAGTCCAGTAGCAACGCCAATAACCCAACCAAAGACGAGGCCCCGTACGTCATTACCACGGGGAGAGGATCACGAGGAGGAGATACCGGAAACGGGAAACGAAGCGCCACATCCGCGAGGTGCATGGGGCTCGAGGCCCCTAAGCGCCGGACCTTTTCATCGTCCGAATTTGCCGGAAATCGATGTGACCCGGGTGCTCGCGGATCATCACCTACCACCGGAAGATCCCGCGGTACCTCTCATAGCCGCCATTAGAAAGGAACTCGACAAATTTACACCGGAAATGAGATCTTAATGACAAAAGAGAAAAAGAGGAGTTTCGTCTAGTCGTTTACTTTTCCCTTAATTTTACCTCTTAATAAATGTTTTTTCTTACTCACTGTAAATATACCATAAAATTCATGCAACATAATAATAATAATAATTGTAGTTTTTGAAACAAAAATTGTATTACACGATTTTTTTTCATTGTAGAAACGTAAAAATTCGAACGTTTAACGTTCATTGGGATAAAAGTCGTTTTTTGGAGTGATTCTTTGTTTTGAACTTTTTGGACATTGTATTTCCAAGGAAAATGTAGCTGTACCGGAAGTGACATATTTACAAAGGCATGTAAAAAAAAAAGGAATTTTTGCTATTGTAATTGGCTGAAACAAAAAGTGTTCTCAGTGATAAATGACGAATTAAATCGTTTATAAGAAAAATATCGACAATCCGTCCAATGCGAACGATTTCAATAAAACAAACATTTACGTACGATAAAACAAAAACGTGTATTTCATTATATTACCCAGGCAGACACAAGATAATCAAGTTTAATTATCATAAATGAAGAATTTATGGAAAATTATCTTTATTTATAATAAATTTGTTATCAAGTGGATTATTTCTCTACTTTGCAAAGAGGAAAAACAAAATCTTTCTCAATTTTCCACAAGCTAAAAAAAATCGTGGAGTTTTTCCTTAAAGTACGATAAACAATTTAAATTGGCGTAAAAAAATCGAAATACCCATTCGTCTATTTGTCCCTCCGTGAAAACTGGTCCACATAACGCAATTTCCAAAAAAAGATAACAAAAAAAAAGTAGCCCGACGCTCGTAAATTGAGAGTTGCGGTGTGACAGTTGTTTTCGAAAATACATCCAACATCTGGAGTACATCGTGACCAATATAAATTAACAGAAAAAAAAAAAAAAACGATCGTTGCGCACGTCGTCGGGGATTTTCCAAATTTCTATCCTCCATCCACTCGCGTTTACCACCCTTTCAAACGTTTCTCTCTGTGCGAAATGTCGGAATACGAAGTTAAAGAAGAGGAAGAAGAGGACGATGAAGAGATACGAGCGCGGGTTTCTCGTCTCCGTTTTCAGTTACAAATTTATTTTCGTACATCAGGGAGCTGGGATGGCTCTCGCCTAAAACCGTATTGGCCAATCGGTGAAAACTATCGCGAGTTGAGGTATGTAAGATCGGACGCGAGGGTTTGGCTGTTAAAGCGGGTGGTGGTGGTGATGTTTGAACCAACCGAATGAAAATCCCTGGGGGCCTTTCAACTGTTAGGTTCCGAGATAGAAGAATATTCTGAGACTGTGGGCACAGTCAGCTGCCGAAGGTCCGGTTGACTAGTCACATCAAACAAGAACTACTCGGTTCTCTAGTAGTTTTTTTTGTCACCCTCTCTAATCCATCTCGTTAGAGACAAACGTATTTTTTTTGTTCTCGCAGCAGGTAAGAAAAATTGTACGAATTTTTAGCGGTACTTTGTATTCTTCTCAAAATTCGCACGAGTTGAACAAAAAATTACATACATTCGAGGAGCTGAAAATGAGAGGATCTGGAAAATCAAATATTTTTCAACATTAGGGCCAAAAAGTGTACGCGAATGAACGTTAAATTGAAACAAAAAAAAAACCCCCACATATCTCGTCATAAAGTGCAAGTGCGTGATTGGAAATCGACAAATTGAAAAGAAAATCGATTAGTAACGAAGTGAGTTCGGTTTTTCGAGAATGGAGAGCAATAAACAAGTGGAGCGAGTGGAATTCAGTGGAAATAATCTGACGAGAACACTCGCCGGGAGAAATTTATAGTGATATATAAATTAGCCGATTTCTGCAAATTTTTTTTTTCTCCGTAGTTACGTTGATCGGAAAAGCGTCTTTGTAATAAATAAGAAAATTTTTATGAATAACAAATGTATGATGATAATTTTTATTGTAGATCTTTCTCGGTTTGTAATTTTATTGGAAACTAAAGTTCAGAAAAATTTTAACTTTATCTCGGGTTGAATAAAAATTTTCTTCGATGATGCTATTAACAAATCGGGAATTTGGCTAACTATGAATAATAGCCCCTGCATCGTTCCAGTTCTTGCATAATCTTGAAACGTAAACAAGAGAAATTAAAAAAAAAAATAACCATCCTTTTGCACTCGTAATTAACTTTTTTCCCATGTTTTTTTTTATTTTTATTGATTTGCACTGAGTAATTGATGGATATCGGTGGATGTTAATGGGAGGAAGGGCGCTCTGCCCGTTGCAACCAAATTTGGAGCGTGCTCAGATTCTACGTTTGTAACAGAGAGTGGGGCGAGCCACTAAGTCTATTTTCGATCATCCACGTACCGGATACATGGCACCGCGCGAGTCCCGAATACCCCTTGGACGTAACTTTTGACCACGTAGTGGCAGAGCGCGTTTTTTTCAATTTGGAAAAAAAAGATTTTTCAAAAAATATAAGAAATTGGACAAAATTGCATGAGATGGGTTTTGATGATTTTCTATATTTTTAGGCCGTCAGGCGTAGCCCCAAGGAGTCACCATGGCGGACGATGAGGTGAGGTAGGTATCGAAAAAAGAAAAAAAAAATGATTACAATAAGATATTGAATACCAGAAGAAATTTATGATTTTCTTGTTAAGGTGGTTTGTTCCATAAATACGAGAATTTTCAATGTCGAAATTAAACAAAATTTTCGTGAAAATTTAAGAAAATTTGAATTCCAAAAGTCTCGTTTATAAATAGACAATTTGAAAATATACATTTTTCTATGATATATTTTCAGACTTCTAGACGTCAAAAATTCATAACGTTGTTTAATTATATTGGAGGATATTTATCAAAAAATTTCTGAATTTATTATTGAGGTGGTTTTTCCTGTAAATACGGGAATTTTCATTGTTGAAATCATACAAAATTTTTGTCAAATCTTAAAAATACTGAATTCTAAAAGTCTCGTTTATAAATAGACAATTCAAAAATATACATTTTTCTATGATATATTTTTAGACTTCCGGACGTCAAAAATTCATAACATTGTTTAATTAAATTGGAGGATACTTTTAAGAAAATCTTTTGTTATTTGGCATCATTAATAAAAAGTGATTTGATCGAACATCCTTATAAATCTACGCCAATATTTCCATAGAAGATATCAATATATTCCTTTTTCTTTCTTTCATGCCCACCAACATTTCCATCATACGAAAACGAAAAAAAAAAAAAAACCATCACGACACGTCGCCCAACGAATGAATAAAAAAAAAATCATAATGAATAATCGATTTGGGTTTGGCTACGAAGTTGACAACGTTTTATAAAAGGTACGCAAAAGCTTTCAGTGTGTTTTTCTTTGTATACTTTGTGATTTGCATTGAGTACAGATTAGAGGAGTCTTTTGTCCCTTTAGTTTTTGTCCGAAAATGTTGAATACAAATTTTCAAAAAAATTCATAGAACTTTGAGAGAATAAAAGGCATTTACGAATTTGAAAATTTGAACACGTAAAATTCATAGTTATTTTTCCTCAATACTGAGAAGAAGATTTATTGCAAACGAAATTTGATAAACAATAATGTTATGAGAAAAATATCGTTTTCAATAGACTTTTGTTTAATGAAATTTGAAAAATAAAATAAAATAAAAATAAAAATAAAAATCTTCTTTTCGGACGTACTATCTCGAGACGCGAGTCTCCCGATAATCTCGTTAGCCTTTTCGATTTACGGTCCTCGTCACTGTGTGCAGTGTCCCAGTAGTACGAATTTAGAATTGACCGTTCAAAGCCCGATGTTTCGTATCTTTAGAACCCCTCTCGACGAGAGATGGAAGAGTGAAAACTAAACGCGTCTATAAAGAACGCACTGACGTCCCCTCTCTCACTCTCACTCTCTCTCTTTCTCTCTTGGACGATCTCAATTCGCTTTTTATAACTCTTCTCGTTTTTCCCTGTCTCTCATGTTTCACGTCTCTACCGACGAAACGAGAGTTTGACCCCTTTTCTTACTCGGATGCATTTTTTTTTTTTTTTTTTCGTCATTACACCACCCACCGCTCCAAACGTCACTGTACACTGTCATTAGTAAATGTACATATATGCATTTCATCAATACCTACAACAATCCAGATTAGTGGCAGAGTAGAAAAAAAAAACTACACCAATACAAGACACGCGTGTCTCCCCGGGTAAAGTAGAAAGTGCCGTTTTCTATGTGTTGTATGTTTTACGTCTATTGTGAAAAAAAAAGAACTTTTTGAAAGATCGTAATAAAACAAATTTTTTCATCATTAAGCTGATGTGAAAAATGAAGTAAAAAAAAAAGTTTTTTTTTTATTATTAAGAGTGCAACGAGCGTTTTTTTAAAGTTTTAGTAGAAACGAAAATTTTACACAAAATCAATAATGCATTTGAAGGGGGAATTTTGTATCGTATCGAAAACTCAAAGGGAATGATCGTTGTTTCGTTAGCAATAAAAAACTATTCGAACGTAAAGTGTACAAATTTTAGGAATTGCATTTTTTTTTTTTTTCAAAATAAAATAAGTAACAAAAAAATTCTCTTACAATTTTTTATATAAAATTCTGAATATTTTATTACATTATCAGAAAAGCATTTCGAACAATCTCTCATTTGGGCTTTACGATCCGACTTTTTTCCTGCGAAATAAAAAAATATAAAAATTTTTTTCCGTCTGTTAATCATTTCACCCTCTTAATTATAAAAATTGCCATTGTTCATAAAGCATTTTTTTCACAACAGATTTTTGTGTGTGTCGCTTCCCAAATGTGATGTTTTTTTTTGGCTTGTATACGTAAAATTTTTTAAATTACAAAACTGACGAATTCAACGCGAGTGAAGCAATAAAATTGCAATTAATTAATACCACGATTTTCAATGAAATTATTCGAATTAACGAGAATTCTCTCTGATTTATTTTACAGAGGAAGCGCATCGAGGATGTACGTAAGAGATTGGGAACAGCGTTTATGGAATCGACGAGGTCGCAAATGTTCGATCCGTTGAGACACTACAATATACAATATATAAAACAAGAACAAACATTTAATGCTAGATTTCAATTTTTCTTCCCTTTTGACTTGAAAAAATATGTGCAATTTTTTGCATCAATTTTTATAGATATGATAAAGAATTATTCATATAAATCACAAATTTGTAGAAAAAAGTCTTTTTCGGGAATAGTTTTTTTTTTCCATTTCATCAAAGAATTTCATAATGAGAATTTTTTTTGTAATAATTTCTCAGATAATAAAATCAATTTTGAGGAATATTGTCGTCCAGCAAGTGCGAAAAGTTAAAAAGAAGAAACATTTTTTAGCTCGACATAAAGAAAATTTTGCACACCTTACAATATATAGGAAAAGAAGAGGAAACAGGCGGAAACGGACCGGAAGAGGGCAGAGGTCCGTGCCCGTCTCGAGGAGGCCTCCAAGGCAAAAAAGGCCAAGAAGGGTTTCATGACACCCGACAGGAAGAAGAAGCTCAGAGTACGTATCATTTGTCACTTTACCGTTCACCTGTTTATTTTTTTATATTATTTTTCTGGTAACCCTACAATGAAACTTTACGATCCGCGAGTGTCGAACGGTTCGTCCTAAATCTCTATTTTACCCTCTGTCATTTAGCTTTTGTTGCGTAAAAAAGCTGCCGAGGAATTGAAGAAGGAGCAAGAGAGAAAAGCTGCGGAGAGAAGGCGCATTATCGAGGAACGTTGCGGAAAGATGAAAGATACTGAGAACGTCAGCGAAGGTATATATATACGTTTTTTTTCCTAATCAATTCGTACCTTTGAAATTTTTTTACTTTTTTTTTTACACTTACATGACATTATCGTCATTATTATCAACATTTCCTTACAGATCATCTGCGACGATCGTTTTAATATTTCTGTCAATTCTTTTAGCCCGCGAATTTTTTTTTTTTACGGAATTCAAATACTTCATTTCCCACCTAATCGAATATTCAGAATAAAAATCGAGTATTTTTAATTCGATGACCAAGTTGGGTCCTCGAGCAGTTATTTCGACAACTTCGCGTCAAAATACTCCAGAACGTACAGTACAACACAGAAGAACATGAAAAAAAAAAAAAAAAAAAAAAAAAAAAAAAAAAAAAAAAAAAAAAAAAGATAAAAGAAAATATACCTTTTTATACATTTACTCGAGAGATATACCAGATGATAAATTGATTTATCTTATGACACGATGACAATTAAACATTTATTTCGATTGACACGCAGAGAGCCTTAAGAAAATCCTGCGCGACTACTACAATAGGATCTGCGGTTTGGAGGACAAGAAATTCGATGTCGAGTATATCGTAAAGAAAAAGGACTACGAGGTAGTAAAACGAAAGAAAAAAAACAAAACAAAAATAGGAGTGATTATGGAAAAAAAATTGCAAAAGCAGAAAAAAAAAAGATTTGAAACAAGCAAAAAAAAAAGAGAGAACGTTATGAATTTTTCGTCACGACACCGCGCGGTGTTTAGCACGAGTGACGTTTTATATATATATCTATTCTATAATTGTAACTTTGTTAAGGGTTAACACCACTGTGACCCCCTGTTTTTTTTTCACATTTTTCGAGAATTTTTTTTTGTGGGAAAAAAAAGAGATATTCGAAAAATTTTGTTGGGTTTTGCTCCTTGTTTATTAATGTATCAAAAAACATTTTTTTCACATTTTCCACGCCGCATGGTGGCGCTGGAGAAGCTCTCGCGTCAGGTGCTGTCATCTCCGCAGTGGTTCGCGGCACGCAGCAGAACTCTCTTCAACGTCGATCTGAAAAAAAATACCGAGTGTTTTCGTTAATAAGATGATATTTTGAAGAGAAGTACATAGGGATTTGGAAAAATATTGTTTTAAAAAAAATAGGCACGCCTTTGAAATTAACTTTAATTTCAAAGGCGTGCCTATTTTTTTTTAAACAATATTTTTCCAAATCCCTATGTACTTCTCTTCAAAATATCATATTATTAACGAAAACACTCGGTATTTTTTTTCAGATCGACGTTGAAGAGAGTTCTGCTGCGTGCCGCGGAGATGACAGCACCTGACGCAAGAGCTTCCCTAGCGCCACCATGCGGCGTGAACAATGTGAAAAAAATGTTTTTTGATACATTAATAAACAAGAAACAAAACCCAACAAATTTTTTCGAATATCTCTTTCTTTTCCCACAAAGAAAAATTCTTGAAAAATGTGAAAAAAAACAGGGGGTCACAGTGGTGTTAACCCTTAATTTTCTAGCGTGCTTCTCGCATCTCTCTCTCTCGACTTAGGTTTATTCATTATTTTCCACTCGTCTCTATCTCTAATTTCTTTTAATTCTTATGCACAATGCAATATCAATTAACAATTTTTGTTGGTTTTTTTTTTCGTTCATCAAATCGCTATACCTAATTAAATCGATAATCACGTTTCATTAGTCAGTCATATATAATAGGTGTCGTCGCTGATTTCTTCGTTTTTTTCTTTTGTGTCTATCGTGTCCGTATTTTCTTTTAAGCGCTATTTATTTATCTTTCTTTCTTATTGTCATTTTATTTTTCTTTCGTAATCGCTCGTCGCTCTGTACATCTTTCGCCTCTTCGTATACGTCCAAGAATTGCATCGTCGACCAAAACCGATCCCATCACGAAAAAAAAACTACATAAAAAAAAATTCATCCGAAATACCGTACACTCTCATTTTGCGAAAAAATAATTAGGGGTTGTAGAAAATTGAGAAGATTTGGAAGAAAAAATCTTCGATAGGATTTGCAGGCGTTTTTTTTCTTCTCTTGGTACAAGAAAAAAAATCGTGGAGTATAAGATATCGAGGATATTATCGAAGGATAATAAATTTTATTCCTCAAATTTGACAGCAAACTTGAAGTCAATACTGATCCAGTATCATAAGCGGATCAACGAACTCGAGGAGGAGAAGTACGATCTCGAGTACGAAGTCTCCAGGAAGGACTTTGAGGTCTAGAAAGAATTGTATAATCGCGAAAAATTATTTAAAAAAAAAATAAATAATTATTTACAATTTTGACAAAAAAATTGTAAATAATCGTTTTCTTTTTTATAATAATTTGTTTTCTTTATTCGTAGAAACGCAGTATCTCGTAGGTTTCGAGCTAAGCAACAAAGTAGGCCGCAATTGACAATTTGAATTATCATCGCAAAACCAGCTCGGTCAATTTTTAATTTTTTCTTAATACAGCAATTTGCCATTTTTTTTAGAAAATGCAATAACGGGCTTTAGAAGTAAGCGATAGCGAGTGGAGGGGTGGGAAAAAAGCCAGCAGAGTATCTTAGCAGCGATCTGTGTATTTTTTTCTTTTTTTAGATTACTCACGAAAATTCACTCGTAGAAGTTGTTTAAAACGATTTTTCGTTTATTCGTAATTTCCGTCTGTAGATTAAATCCTTCGACTCGGGCTTGTTTGGCAATTCCTTCCAGTAATTGTTCCTGGCTTTCGATAAGTTTTTTCGTTCCAGAATTAGAGCCTCCCATGGTCCTCGAGAACATATTTCGTGGATTTCTGAAAAGAAAAAAAAATATTATATCGCGATTAATTTTTGTTTTTTTTTTTCGCCATCTCGGAGGGAATTTTGATTGTCGAACGAGTAATTAATTTTGTTTTTCTTCTGGAGAGAGCGAGGGGCATTCGTGAATCCCAATTTCGTGCAATTCTTGTATTTTTAGCCGAGCTCCAGACGATTTGTGCGGGATACTGGAACAGATTATACGCACTCGAGGGTGATAAGTTTGATCTCGAGAGGAAAAATAAATTGAAAGACTTTGAGGTAACTAACGATGAGACGAAGAGGGTTCTTTTTTTTCTTTTCTTTCTCTCGTAACATCGAATACTGAGATATATCGTTGAATATATAACCGGATGATGAGTTCAGAGTTTCGGACACTGACAAAATGTGTAATAACGCACGGGAATCATTTTGTACGATAGGAATTCCAAAAAAATTATATTTGCAAAAGGAAAACAAAAACCTTTAAAAATTGAGCAAACAATGTTTTTTTTTTGGCGTTTTCATTGTACCGTGCGTTTGCGCTTCTTACGCAGTCCTCACAAAAAAAAATGACACATACACGCTCACGAACACACGCAATTACGTGAAAAATACTGCAATCCGGGTATTTTTATTTTATTTTCAGATTTTTTTATCATTTTTCCTCACTCTTTCTATCTCTCTCTCACTATCTCTCTCTCTCTCGCTCTCTCGCTCAATCGCAATAATTTTGCGTTATAATTTCTGGTTTTTTATTTTTTTTTTATTTTGCAATCAGAGCCGCGTTTGCTTTGCCAGCGAATTTTTACAAAACGTGATCGTGATAAAAAAAAAGTGCTTTCTCTCGGCAATAATCTTTATTTTTTTTTCAATAATAATAACATAAAAAAAATGTGTTCACAATTTTTACGCTTCTGCGAAGCTAATAATTTTTCATCTCGTTGCCGCATTGGAATTATCGTCGGGAACGAAGATATGCGCAAACAAAAAAAAAAATGAAATAAATTAAAAGGATGTTGCTGTTTTTTTTTTCTCACGATTCACGAAGAAGTGTATGTCTGATCGCCAAACGTGTTCTTGTAGAGGACTTGAAGGAGATTTGCCAAGAGTATTATGACCGCGTCTACGTTTGTGAGGGTCAGAAGTGGGATTTGGAGCGTGAAGTACGAAAAAGGGACTACGAGGTACAATATAAAACCCTCCGTCGAACCCGATCACGAAAAACCGAGGGCCAAGCATTTTCGATTTTGAGAAAAAAAAAGAAAAAAACATCCCCAATGTATTTAATTGATGAATTGAAAAATCCTTAAGTTTAGCTCTCGGTGATTCGACCACCGAAATTCCCTACGTTCCGCGCGATTTTTCGATCTGTCGAGAATACTCAATCTCGACGATTTTTTACGAGAATAATCAGAATTAGAAGGATTTAAAAAAAAATGAAAAAACAAAATAAAATAAAATAAAAAATAAAGTAAAAACGAACCGAAAAAGAGAGCAAAACGTCCGAATGAGACTGAAGCCAATTCTAACGACGAATTTGGCCAGTTCTCATCTGTCCTTTTTAATTTATTCCCCAAATCGATTTCACCCGAACGTAAATGAAGAATTTAAAATAAAATGAATTTTGATAAAAATCATTCTTTAAATGTATAGAATTTATTTTAAAAAATTCGACAATATGAAGTACCATAATTCGCTTTTCTCTCTTTCTCGCTATCTCTCTCTCTCTCTCTCTCTCTTCATCTCTCTTTCTCTCTCTCTCTCTCTCTATATATATATATATTTCTTTTTTTCTATTTCTTTATCTCTTTAGTTCCTTTCCCCTCTTTGCTACTTTTAAAAAATCTCTTTCTTCCGTCTTCTGTCCACTAACAATGCATCGCATATAAGAGAGAAAATTGTTCCGTCTCATTGTTGCCCTCTCCATTGCAAAAAAAAAAGAAAACCAGACTGTTTTTTTTATTCATTTGTTTATTTTACTTCTGCGGTGTGTCTGTGTGTACGGTGCAAAATCAAATTTGTCTCGTTGGTCCATTTGGATGAAAAGAAAAAAAAAAAAAACAAATTCGGATAAAAAATTGTCAGTCGTCCGGGATTAATTTTTTACCTCGCTAACAAATGCATGGCTTTCAATTTTTTTTTTTTCCCACCGCGTAAATTTTTCTCTTTTGTCCCGTATGGAATAACGATTCATAATTTCCACGATATTAAAAGAATAATAATAATTATAATAATAATAGATGATAATTTTATTTCTTAATCAATTATTCCATCAATATTATTTCTGAATTATTCATAAATTAAACGGTTAAAGTCGCACGTTTCTCAAGTGTGGTGCTTCATATTTGTCTGTGATACGAAAGGAAAAAATAAAATCCAAGCAGAATAAAAATTGTGGAATAAAAAAAAAAAAGGACAGGACACGAAATTTTGAAAGTACACCGATTGGGAATTATAAATTGTTGTTCTCCGTGAAATAATAAATTCATGTAATATCGTGTACGTTTCCTTATACGAAAATTCATGAAAAAAAAAAAAAACCATTCTCCTTTATATATAATAATTATTAAAAAGAATATATTTATATAAAAAATGTTATACACAACCAGCAAGCAACCCCTTTTACGTACTGTCGCCCTCAAGTGATCCTTCCCCCCTGCCACCCACCCTGGTACTTAAGACTCTCACAAAGATGGACGCGTGTGATTTTCTTTTCATGTTTTTTTTTCCACTCCCGAGAGAGAAAGAGAGAGAGAGAGAGAGGGTAGAGAAAAAGCGACTTTTGTACGAATTGTCAAATATGTTTTTTTTTATCCAATAAGCAAAAAATCCTGTCTCGTATATCCGACGTTTTTTTTTCTTGTCATTAACACGACGAAATTTTTACGAAAAATTTCTACGATTCAGATAATGTTAGTGTTACGATTTGAAAAATCGTAAAAAGTGTCTCTCCCGAAATTTGTAAATGATTTTGCACCGAACCACACGAACCACTGCCAACCAAAGATCCAATTTGTTTATAGTGTTTTAACATCCGACAAAAAAAAACTGTTAACTTGTGTATTACACAGTATATAATACGTAAGAAGACGTACATTACTGGAAGGATTAGAAAACGGCTGACCAAGACCAGCCGGCCACCCCTCGACTATAAACAACCCCCGACTCCACCCCCCCCCCCCCATCGCGCCAAAAAAAGAATTGAATAAATCGGTTATTTATTGCATACCGATTTCTTCGACGCCCTGGACCCTCCGAAGCCTCGACTAGGTCTAAACCGGAGATTGGATAATTTTTCGCTCAATTACATTTTACATTAATTGAAGGGGCGGCTCGACGATCAAAAATCGCAAAAAAACGTATTTAATTATTTAATTTTGCGAAAAAAAACAGGTGCATTGAAAATCTCAAACGAGTAATTGTACAAAATACTTTTCTGATGGTGTAAAAAAAATATTCAGATGGTCATATGAAAAATTGTAAGAACAATTCCATTTTTTAGATTCGCATCGTATTTCGGATTTTTTTTTTTTCGCAAGTTAAAAAGGATCGTGAAGCCAATCCTTAAAATGACAAAATATGTTTTTTTTAAATCAGTTCTCTTTTAATTGAGTTAAAATATCGTCCAACTCTGACTCGATCTTCAGTCTGTATGCACCCCCAGTTCAGCCCCCCCCCCCCCCCCGCCCCCCAAATCGTTCGTAGAGCCGAAGGAAGAACATTCATTTTACATCCCTTCCAATTTAAAAAAATGAATAATTAAAAAATATTCCCGGTGTTTCCTTTTTCCGATAAAAAAAAAAAAAAAAAAATTAATCCACGTTAGTTAATCCAGTAGAACGCGTATCCTCTTCCCAAACCATCCCCTGCACGTTTGTCGATAGTCGTGGCAAAGTTTGCAATTGCTGCTTCGGTGTTTCAGCAAGCACATAACAACAATAACAAACTCGGTGTTAGAGTGCGTTGCTTAAAAAACGAAAAAATAAAACAAAATAACGGGCTGACATATAAAAATTGTTACCATATTCAATGTGCTTCGATGTTTTCAACGTGAATGTATATTTTAAGCCATGACATTGCCAATTATATATTTACGTTTCGCGCGCTAAAATCGCTCTCTGCAATATACATTTTATACTCGAAATGGCTTTTGGCCGTGTTTCAATATTATGTGCTATGTAAAATCGTGTATCTCGAACGAGTGTTTTTAATTTTCGAGAGATTCAGTAAAATAGAAGGGAAAGAAAATGTTTGAAAAAAAAAATGCGCTACCTCGATCAAATTTGCCGCAAACGCTTCTTACGACAGCAACAAAGATATAACCGATGAAACAAAAATAATTTAATTCGACTGTTCGTTCTCGTAGATCTCCGAGCTCAACAGCCAGGTCAACGACCTAAGAGGAAAATTGTGAGTTAATTCCATTGGAATGAAGATGTAAATTAATTTTAAAAATTTAAATTCATTTTTAACGTTCTAAAAAAATGAATATTAAAAATTTCACAGCATGAAGCCAGCTCTGAAGAAGGTCTCCAAGTACGAAAACAAATTTGCCAAGCTTCAGAAGAAGGCGGCCGAGTTCAACTTCAGAAATCAGCTGAAGCAGGTTAAGAAGAAGGAATTCACCCTCGAGGAGGAAGACAAGGAGGTGAGAAGTCTCTTCAACTTAATAATCTTTTCTAATAATAATGATAATAATTCAACAGGCGAGAAATTAATTTCTCAGTCTGTCAGTACGTGAATTTATTTTTCTAATTATTCGATGCAGCTGATTTATAAATTGGCGAGACAGGTAAATTTTTTTTTCCTTCTTCATTCGTCCCTGATCCATTTGTGAAAAAAAAAAAATGACATTCACAATTTTTTTTGTCTCATTTGACCCCGCAAATCCAAATGTTCTCGTCTTTTGCAAAATTGTGTCGATTTTGTGGCTTTTTTCTCACGACACTGTTCTACATGTGGATTTTGTTATTGTCGTCCTTAGTCCATTCAAGTTAATTTTTATAATAATGAGAAAAATAAAAAAAAATCTGTGATTTCGTTTAAATGACAAAATAATAATTTCCTTGAAGGGACTAAAAGCTTAAGGCTTTTTGTTCGTACATCCAATCGTCTCAACAGCCCATGTGTCCGTTCTTTTTATTCCACAGCCCAAAAAGTCGGAGAAGGCAGAGTGGCAGACGAAGAAATGAAATAAATGAAAATGAAAAAACTTACACTGAACTCGAAACAGAACAGAAAACAAAAAATCGAAAAAAACACAATTATAATACACCTTAAGTGAACTTTCGGTTGAATAATCTTTAGAAATAAATATATAAAAATAATTATCAAGTTTTAGATTTTTTTTCAAATGAAAATTTCATGTTTTAAATAATCTCTTTCTTGCTATTTCAATTGACAAATAAATTGCCAACAAATACGAGAGTCGAAAAGGTGAGAAAAGACTCAGAATAATGAAATGCACACAAAGCTTTTACTCACACGCTCGTAAAGCGAGAAACACACAAGTTGGGTAGATTTTTGTGTAGACTTGTACATTTTTTTTTCAGATTTTCCTTTTTCCATAGCGATTTTCAGTTCGACTTTTCCCGTCATCGCGAAAAACGTTCGAGCTTTCAGGGCTATCAATGTCTAGTTAATTTCGTTCTGTCCAATGACTCGATGTGAGAATCAATGAGTTTGATCGATCATCGAGCCAAAAGTTGATCAGTGTTAATCAATTGATTGTCCATCCGCAGATTACACAAAGAACAAAAAAACAAAATTAAAAACCAAAATTTTGCGGGTTTTAATCTGTGGAATCGTTCGTTAAATGCTTTGTATCATTGTCCACGTCCGTCTTGACTAATAATTGTGCTTTTGCATTATTGTTCGCAGAGCGCGTCAAAAGACAAGGTAAAACCTCAAAAACTCGTCAAGGAATGAATTTTTTTTCTAGATTTTTTTTTAAGCAAAAACGATTTTTTTTTGAGGAAAAACGATTTTTTTTTCAAACATGTTTATGATCGTTTAGAATTTTTTTTCTTAGTTTTAACGTTAGTTACGAGTTAACGTGCACTCTGCTTCTGTTTATACGACGATTGCTTGCGAATTTTCATGTTCATGTGTACGTTTCAGTAATGTTATTTTTTAATTTTTTTTTTAGCAACATAATCTTAGAAAATGTAGGCGAAATTTAATTTAAGCATCTGTGTCTAGAGCATCTGTTTTTATTTGTCCATCCCAGTGATCCGAATATGAGCTTTGTTTCAACACACTCCGAGATTAGTATTGAAAGAGAAAAAAAATTAGTATTGGAATAGAAAAATTGAAAAATTCATCTTTTCATCGAAATTCGCTAATTCCTGATATTTTCGTTTTTGCAGAAAAAGCCTGATTGGTCGAAGAAGGGCGAGGAGAAGAAGGTAAAGGAGGAGGAGGTCGAGGCATGAGAGTCATTCACCTAAAAAAAAAACTCCCCCAAATAAACCACCTAACGAGATCGTATCATAAAAAAAAAACAATCACGTCACAACGATCCGAGAAATATTTCCAGGCCGAAAGACGATGTTTTTCTCTCTCCTCTATCCTAACGTATGCAGATTAATTTTTGTCAACCAATTGACGTATATTATAATATATATTTTTATTAAGACCGTCGTAAGACGAAATTTTTTTTGGAGAACCTCGTCAAGCGGACCCCTACATGGAGTCTAGTAAAATTAACACGTACTCGTATAATTGGGTGAAAATCCTTTCGTCTGTGGTAAAAGAAAAAAAAGTTCAGAAGAAAAGAAAAAACAAGAATTGCGTTAAAAATTATCTCTAATATCCGATGTCAATAATTTTGTCGTTTTCTTTTTCTCATGTAATATTGTCCCAATCCCCCCCGAATGAAAACTTCGTCCGTTCAATGGGCATCGTATGACCCATCGTCGGACGTTGTTCTACGGATTTTCATCATAATTAAGATTTGTTATGTATAAGACAGAAAAAAAAAAAAATGAAAGAAGCAAGAAGCAGTGAAGAAAAATGTAAATGTGATTCCGTGTTTTTCCTACATTTTATGTACCTTTACCAAATCCTTTTGCAGGAAGTGGAGCAGAAGATTTTTTTTTTTTTCTCACGTTTCGTTCAATATTCCAACCTCGTGTTTATCGTTCGTCTCGTCAATGTGAATCCGCTCGTTTGCCAATTAACGATCTAGCACCGAGATAAAATGGATTTATTTAATTTAAATAAATTTGCCTCGAGATAAACAACAAAAATAGTGAACAGAAGCCTGATAATACCTTTTAACCACATATTTGTTAAGTCAAAGAAAATTTATTTAAATAAAAAAAACCATTTTTTTCGATGCTCTTTCGTCACGGACCTCCACGTGTAATTTACATCCTCGAAGATTTTTGCATTTCATTTAATCGTCAATCGATAAAATATTAAATTTCGCAATTTTTTTTTTCACGACCTCCTGGAGTCATACTTCTTGAAATAAAAAAAAAATTTGATATCCTTTCGACAAGTTTAGTTCCACAAAAAAAAAATTGCAATTAAAGATCAATTTCATCTGGATAACAATACATTTGGCTCAATTCCAACAAATATTTATGTCGAATATAAATTTCGTTTAAACAATTTTAGTTTTTTCCCTTACTGACACGTGGCGGTCGATTTCTGCGCGATGAGAAAAATGGAATTGCGACAAATTTTCGTTACGTGGAAAAATATATATGTGTACTTTAACATCGGGAAGGGATTTACGAAAAAAAAAAGGGTTGAATCGATGGAGAGAATTGTTATGTGACTGTTGGGGGTAGGTATTGCGATACTAACGAGTTTTGCGCTTAATAACACTCATTCGCTATATGATCGTGAGTTTCGTTTGGTTTATCATGACAGAATAGGGGCTTTCGACGTACATATATTCGCTATACGTACATTCGCTAAAAATGCTAGGAATCCCCCCCGGGAAATGTTCTCGTTGACGTGGCAGAGGGGGGGCCAGAGTTGCGTTTGTCAGCAATTTCCCAACTCTCGTTTCAATCGTATATATACATGGGACATTCCACGCCAATTCAACTTGGCTCTCGTCATTAAAAATTTTGTTTTTTTCCTTCAAATACGCTATAGAGTGACACAAAAAAAAAACCGAAAATTTTCAGATTTTTTTTCGAAAATCGCTGTGGTCGTAATAATCTAAAATGTTATTTTCGCCTTGAGGGTAGTTATCGATGTTGTTCAAATTTAGACGGTAAATTCCTTGATAAAAAAAAACAAGATTTTTGACACTATTATTTTACGTGGCACAATCAAATCAAGATACAATGCTTTTCAAAAAATGTTCGAATTTTTCTATTTATTTTCTATAGAAAAAAAAAATTTCTACGTAAGTTATATTATATTATTTATATTATTTTATTTATTTATTATTTTTGTCATAAAAACAGTATTAACAAAAATGGATAAAAATAATATAACTCGAATACTAATTTTCTTCATTTAAGAAATAAATAATTTACAAAATCCTAACGTAAAAAGATAAAAACATTTATAAAAATGCATCTTGATTTTATGAAGCTACTTAAATAAAGATGCTGGCATAATTAAATTAGTGTAAAAAATTTGAATTTCTATCGATGAATCTTTTCTGCAAATTTGAAAAAAAATCGACAACGGCATGATAAAATTTAAAAAACTCATCACAACGACACTAATTGTCGAAACAATGTGAAAATTGGTATCGTTCATTCTTTTTCTACGTTCTGTAACATACTTGAAGGAAAAGAATGAATAAGAAAAAATGATCAATGATCGCGGGCAGTTCGAGTTGTGGTAGAATGCCTGATGTACAGTCAAGTCTACTGGAAAACGTGAATCTCATGCCAGATTCAACGTTGCGGCAAAACAACAACGAGCACGCAGTTTCGCACATAATTAATTTCGCGGCTGGTAGAGCGGTCCGTGCACACGTGACCGATCGTTACATTCAGGTGCCACGTAACATTTCGCGTTACTCACTACATACACGCAAAACATCCATTTTGTTTGTACACTTATGGTCAACTAAGTACACATGTGCGTGTACAAATATACACAACGTGTACGAAAGATCTTAATCCACATTGATTTATTTGTTAAAATCGAAATGGTTTACGATCATTTGTTTGTCAAAGGTCCAAACATACATTCAATCACATTTACACTCGGGTTTTGGTGGATTTTTTGTTTTTTACAGAACTTCACGAACACATATGTCGATGAACAAATAGAGAAGACTCGTTTGGGGTGGGTAATGCAAATGATTTCGCGAGCGGCTATCCTCTATCGTGTTTCAACGGCCTACTGAATTTCCGGTCCGAATAAAAGCCATTGAAAGGGGAGAGAACGGAAAAAAAAAAAAATAGGGGAATTGCGGCAAACGCTTCGCTCTGTCATGATTGATAGTTTGAGTTTTTTTTTTGGCGTGTGTTCACGGAAAAAAACGTGTTTATCCGTGGTCAAGACTTTGTTTTCCCGGGTTTTTCTAATAACTCTGACATTATGAATTTCAGGCTGCGGCTGAGGCAGCAGCAGCGGCTGCAGCGGCGGCGGCAGCGGCAGCGGCGGAGGCAGCAGCAGCGGAGGCGGCAGCAGCGGAAGCAGCAGCGGCGGCGGAGGCGGCTGCCGCAGCAGAAGCGGCTGCTGCGGCGGAAGCGGCTGCCAAAGCGGAAGCTATCGCTAAAGCGGAGGCGGCTGCTAAAGCGGAAGCGACCGCTAAAGCGGAGGCTGCCGCTGCAGCGGCGGCGGCCGCTGCAGCAGAGGGCGCCCCACCAGCTGAAGGCGCTCCTGTGGACGGCGCAGCGCCACCTGCAGGTAAAATTGAGAAACAAACCGATAAAAGCTCAAAGTTATGTTATTTTTTTAACGTTTGTTTGTTCTTTTTTTTCGTCCAGAAGGTGCACCACCGGCGGACGGTGCTCCACCGGCGGAAGGAGCTCCGCCTCCACCAGCCGATGGCACTGCAGCACCACCCGCGGGTGGTGCTGCACCTCCCGCCGAAGGTCAGTTAATTCGCTTGCGAATTTTTAACAATTCATAATACGAGGGGGGACCCAAAAAAACGGGAATTTCGTCATAATTTCATTATTTTTTAAATATTTTTACGCCAAATTTCGATCACCTTCAAAGTATTCTCCTTTGACCACAACGCACCTCTGCAAACGATCCTTCCAATGTTCAAAACATTTTTTAAATTCACTTATCGGGACGTTCTTTAGGCCTTCCAGCGATTTTTGTTTTACCTCCTCCACAGTGGCAAAACGCTCGATTGCTGCTTTGTTTCGGGGTCGTATCCATAGCACCACGATTCATCACCGGTAATCACCTTGGAAAAAGTTCAGGGTCCTCTTCGAGCTGATTTTGAAGTTCAAAACATGCCTGAAGTCGACGCTCCCTTTGCTCGTCTGTGAGAAGGCGAGGGACAAATTTGGCTGCAACTCTGCTCATGTGCAAATCTTTGGATAAAATCCTCTGAATTGAACTCCATGACATCCCAGACATCTCACAGAGTTGATCAATGGTTCGGCGACGGTCTTCACGAATGAGAGCATTGATTTTGTCGACGTTTTCGTCACTTCTTGACGTTGAGGGTCGTCCCGAACGGGGTTGGTCTTCAATTGACATTTCTTCATTTTAAAAACGTGAAAACCACTCGTAGACTCTGGTTTTACTTAGGGCAGCATCTCCATAAGCAGTCTCAAGCATTACAGTAGTTTCCGCGGCCGATTTCCCCAACAGGAAACAAAATTTCACATGATGTTGAAGTTTGAATCGTTGAAATGCAACGAAAGTACATTTATTTATACCACTCATCACCCTTAAGGTTGAATTTTCTAAGAGAAAAATCATTAAAACGTTCTTTTGGGGTCTCCTTTAAGAATCTGGGCCTAAATGGTCAAGAGAAGCGAGAGCAATACCGAAAATTAAGATTTAAAAAACCCATTTTCGTTGCATTCCAACGATGCAAACTTCGCCATCATAATTTCACAGCCGCGCGTTGCTCTCGACGATCGGCCATCACGTTTTCCGCCGAAATGGAAAAAGTTGTTTCACTACAAAAATTCCCACGGGCGAGCCGATGCACTCACGGCGACAGAACTTCGCACACTAGCTCAGGAGACGTGTTCCCAACGGACACCTGATCGAGCAATGGGTTCCCCCACTCTCTCTCCCTGCTGCAGCGCAATTCCCGTTTTTTTTTGGGTCCCCCCTCGTATTCGTACGATGACCAAAGATTTTTCGTTCAATTGATTTCGATAAATCTCATTAAAACATAGATTAGACTCGTTTGAATGTGGTAAATTCTAAAAATTGCAATTACAAAAAAATCTGACAATCGAATTGTCATTTTTTGTTGTTAATAAATTATTGAGGAGAACGATAATATAATTGAGAGTGTATGAGGATAGTTAATTAATTTTTCCATAGAGAGAATCAATATTGTCGCATCAAAAAAATTTCAAGATCAATCAACGACTACTCTCATAAATATAACCGTCCATAGAGCCTCGAGAATGTTCCTCTCGGATAATTTATTTCGCCATAGATAAGAGTTGAAGAATTAATAGCGTTATAGCATTTTTTTTCAAAATAAAATGTTATAACGTTAGGGCAATAATAAGAAAAATATGTAAATTATAATTCGTTAGGTGCGCCAGCAGCGCCACCAGCGGACGGCGCCGCACCAGCGCCAGCTGCCGATGGTGCTGCCCCCGCAGCAGCGCCGGCCGAAGCAGCTGCACCACCAGCGGCAGCACCACCGGCCGAAGCTGCTCCTCCCGCGCCTGCACCCGCCGAAAGTCAGTAAAATTCACACTAATTGAATTAATTGGGAATAACAATTTTCTATAACGATTGCAAAAAAAAAAAAAAAGAGTCCAAGTCCAAACCAAAGAAGCCATGAAGAAATGTTCTGTATCTTTCAGCTCCCGCGTCGTAACTTCATCTGCACGGCATTTTTCGTCGACAAAATGACGTCGGTCTCGCGCATCTCCGTTCATCATCATTTGTTATTACAATGGACTGATGTCTGCTGCAATTACGAAAAAAAAAAAATATATATATATATATACATATTATGCATATGATATTCTCTCTCGTCGTCATCGTGAAAATCCTAGTCCTAATCCCAAATTGTACCGAACGAATCGAACGATAACCGCATAAACTCCCCGACTTGAGATCCTCGCGATCACTTATCTTACGAAATGTTATCATTATTTTCAATAAACGTTAGAAAATTTCGTGACTGTTTTTTTGTTTCTTCGTCATTTTTTTTTTTTTTCGTATGTTTTTCTATGGGACGTTTGATCGTTTGGGCGTTGTGTTTATTTTATTTTTATTTCTCTCGTTCCATCGCATATCATTTTTGGTACACGGTTATTCGATCCTGTACCTTTTATTCACGAATTCCAAGAACGATATCGCGTTCGTCCCACCTCGAATGTCGTCTTATTACAGCTCCTATTCTATTTCTACTTCTCGCTCTTTCGATTTCAACACCCGCCCAATCCACATCAAATGGCCATACGGTGAAGGGAAAGAAAACTACGTATTACAAGGCAGAGTTCTCTCGATGGTTTGTGTACGGCGAAAAAGGAGAAGAAAAAAAGCGAGAAAGGACGAGCATTCAAACGTATATCTTTACCGTTGAAGTGTGTAGGATAAACGCCATTCATAATGGCAACCGCGAGAGGCCTCTCTCGTACAATGGGAACATGATATGTAAATAAGAATGAAAAAAAAAAAAAAGTAAATATCCTCGAAGTATAAAATAGTGTATTATTATATAAATTGGAGATACCGCAAAAAAAAGGGCACTCTTGTAACTCGAGGCGCACTCGTGTATGTCATTATTATTATTATTATTTTTTTTTCTTATTTTTATCTTTATGATTTTGGCGTTTTTGGGGGATCATGCATTCGGGTTTACTTTTTGTCTGGTGTGTGGCAAATTATCGTGTATTTTATTTCCGCTATAATGAAAGCTTTTTGTTTTCGTGAGAACGGAACGTTAAGGTTTTTCCACGAAAACAACGCTACCCATTCTGAAGAAGTAAAATACATGATTATTTCATAGTGGGCACAACATGATTTACATGAAATTCATGATTTTTTTTCAATGCACCATGACAATGCCTAATTATCGTTGAACGTAGGTCGAAAATATGATTTTCCGACCATTTGCACCATTTCAAACACTCTGGTGTTAATAATATTCAATTAGCCAGAAAATCACATTTGGCAATGCAACAAAAATGTTCAGATTAATTTGAGCTGTATTGAGATTTTTATTTAATCGTCCTACGTTGATGAATGAACAGAAAAAACAACTATAAAACCTTTAAAGAAGATTTGAAAGTTATACTTCAAAATTGAAGACTTTTGAACTTCAACAAATTATCGTGTATTTTATTTCCGCTATAATGAAAGCTTTTTGTTTTCGTGAGAACGAAACGTTAAGGTTTTTCCACGAAAACAACGCTACCCATTCCGAAAATGTAAAATACATGATTATTTCATAGTGGGCACAACATGATTTACGTATGAAATTCATGATTTTTTTTCAATGCACCACGACAATGCCTAATTATCGTTGAACGCAGGTCGAAAATATGATTTTCCGACTATTTACACGATTTCAAACACTCTGGTGTTAATAATATTCACTTAGCCAGAAAATCACATTTGGCAATGCAATAAAAATGTTCAGATTAATTTAAGCTGTATTGAGATTTTTATTTAATCTTCCTACGTTGATGAATGAACAGAAAAAACAACTATAAAAACTTTAAAGAAGATTTGAAAGTTATACTTCAAACTTGAAGACTTTTGAACTTCCTTATTATACGATTGAAGCTATCGAGTTCAAAAATTCTATGCAGATAAAGCACCGTTCAAATAAACAAAGTATTGAGTTTAGTGATGAAGGATAAAGGTGTTTAAATTTTATGGAAACTAACAATTTTTTTTGGAACATCCAATTTATAGCCATTTTTGTAGTAGAATTCAGTTGAGTTTTTAGTTTACCGGTAATACTACTAAAAAAAATGTACTAAAAAAACTATTACAAAGGTTGTTTTCCAAAAAAAAAAAAAAAATATCTTCAATTTCACTCCTCTATTCATTCCAAAATCAATACCCAACTTATTTCATCAATGCTTTATGTGCGGAAGGGGTTTTAGTGACATAGTCCTAATCATACATCGAGAAAATTCTAAACGCTTGAAATTACAATTCTACATGTTCACCGGCTCGATTAGAATCATCTTGAAATTTTGATCAATGCTTCTGTATGCTGATTCATCAATGTAGGAAAATTTATCTGAAATCTCAAGAAACTTTCGTATTCTGTCGAATTAAGTGATTCTACATAATTAGATTAGTTAAAAAAAAACGTGGATTGATTGAACTCAACCATAAATTATAAAAAAAAAATTAGTGCAAATTTTACATTCGTAGGAAGTTTGGAAGATTTTACCATTTAATCTCCTTTTTTTGTCTCCTGTACGAAATTCCCGTATACTTTTCACCTTTTATTCACATTATTGATATATAGATATATGAATTCATGTAAATGTTTCTAAAGAGAGAAATAAAATGTCGCAACGTAACGTCCATGCCCTCAATACCATGATAATGTAAACTCAGTGATAACGTACTTACATATGCAGCAGAGTCGAACGTGAAAGAAAATACGATCGTTGTACGATCGCGACGAAGAGGTTAGGTGCTGCGACGCCACATCGCTGAGCTGCGAACGTAAACGAAATACACTTACACACACGTTTTCTTCCTGCTCGACTATTAATTTTTCAGACGCTAGCTTTTTCGTTCCATTTACGAAATCGGATCGACAACTTCATTTTTTTTTTTCGGAAACAAAAGACACACGCCAAAGCACTTTATGGACGTTCAGTTTTCAAAAATTGTTATTTCAACATTAGATTTTACGGTTTATTAAATATTTCGATAGGTTTTCTTTTGTGACAAAACTAGAACTTTGGGAATTCTCTCGGTAGAATGAAAAGATCGTCTTTCTCCGTCTTGTAACTTTTCTTTTATTTGCGTCGTTGTAACCTCGAAAACATCGTGCGTACGCGGTAGCGCGATTGCGACATTTCCAAATTTGTCCATTACGACATATTTTTTAATATAAATCGCAAATTTTCATTCAGAGCATTCTTAAACATCCTATTTTACGTGAAAAGTAATGAGTTTACCTTTCTTTCTAGAAGCTTCAATCGTAATCGTAGCGCAGCGTCTTCTCGTCTCGTTCTTTTTCTCGATGAATGAAAAATAATTTTCAAACCCGTGACCGTTAATATCGATAAAAAAATCGAGGCAGCCCTGCACTCAGTTTTCTGGCCGTTAGTACCACTGAAGCTTCAAAAACTAGCCATTGGTAGTACTGAAGTTTCAAAAAACAAAATTTTCCGTTCACGCAAAACCATCGTATTCTTATAAACTCCCATGAAAACGCAAAGTCTCTAACTTTTCATTAGTAGAATTCATTTCGATTGCGATTATTTGGTATTTAAGTATTTATCGATGTACGTGAATATTCTTGAATACGCGTTCGTCAATCTATGCAAAAACAGCAACTTTCACTTTTCTTAAGGTTGATAGCACTGGAAAGATTTTTGCGTAAAACTTTCCAAAATGCTCGTAATCATTCGTCTCCCGACCGGCGCTAGTTGACAGGTTGCAGCGCGACGCCGTGAGTTGCAAAAAAATGGCGGACATGTGTGTTGATGTGCGCGAAAAGCGTCGTTGTTTATTTTCTTTTTCGTGCAGCTTTCTCATCGTACAAACGTTCCAAAACGATATGAATTCTAGTTCGAGAAACGCGAGACACGTTCTTTCTCTATTGATCTTAATTTCGAGACAAATTTTAGTTTTTGTGCGACGTTGGAATTCGCGATTTGGTCGATGTTCAATCACTGAAGCTTCAAAAACTAGCCGTTGGTACTACCGAAGTTTCAAAAAACAAAATTTTCCGTTCACGTAAAACCACCGTATTCTTACAAACTCCCATGAAAACGCAAAGTTTTTAATTTTTCATTAGTAAAATTCATTTCGATCGCGATTATTTGGTATTTAAGTATTTATCGATCTACGTGAAATATTCTTGAATACGCGCTCGGCAATCTATTCAAAAACAGCAACTTTCACTTTTCCTAAGGTTGATAGCACTGAAAATTTTTTTGCGTAATACTTTCCAAAATGCTCGTAATCATTCGTCTCTCGACCGGCGCTAGTTGACAGGTTGCAGCGCGACGCCGTGGGTTGCAAAAAAATGGCGGACGTGTGTGTAGATGTGCGCGAAAAGCGTCTTGTTTATTTTCTTTTTTCGTGCAGTTTTTTCATCGTACGAACGTTTTAACACGCTGCGGATGCTAGTCGAGAAACGCCAGACGCGTTCTTTCTCTTTTGATCTTAATTTTGAGACATATCTTTGTTGTCGTGCGTCGTTGGAATTCGCGATTTGGTCGATGTTCAATTTTTTTGCAACTCGCCAAAATGCACCGGCAATTTATCTCATGGTAGTGCGACGAAGTACGTGAGTATAATCATAATTCTGATATTCCCGAGGATTAGAAAGCTTACGATATACTTATAGCATCCTACTGCAAATTATTATGGAAAAAAAAACATATTTCGGGAAAAAATGTCTTTTGTTCGCGTTAAATTCGTTTTCCCGTGTTTCTATTGAATTTTTGTCTTTTTTTTAATCACTATTCGTATTATTTTTCGTACGCATTAGTATCCCACCGCGAGCCATGCTGCGTAAATTTCTACCATGTGTTTTATTTCATTACTACATTTTTTTCAATCGTAAGAGTTTCAACAACAAACGTATACGTTTTGTCGTAACGAAAAACACTCGCGGTGGACAACGAACGCATTATTTTTCCTTTCAATCGTATTTGCCAAACATCTTTTTCGCGCGATCACGTTTCTCTCGTGTGCGCGCGTGTAGTGTTTTTGTTTTTTCTCGTTCGCTTCGGCGGCGTCGAAGAGGGGTGGGGGGCCTCGAGTCTCGAGCGCGACAGTCGTAAAGTCTGACAGTTACGCCGCGGCCGTTCTGACGAGTGGACCGTCGTTGCACGAGCTCTCGTTATAAATGCGCGCGCATTTGTTTCATCGCACAAAAAAACTCGTAGTTTTTCGTGAATAATTCTCGCATTGACGGGGATTTGTGATCGGGTTTGTTGCCGTTGTAAACGTCGCGTATATGAGATAAATACGAATACAATTTTTTTTTTTACCGATGGAGAGACGGGAGAACGGCGCGCCGGTAGCTATAACGTGTCTCTTCGTGTAAACACACTTGTTTATCGTCGTTGTTCGTACTGTTGAAAAAAGTTCGAGAATCTTTTTCTTATTTTTTTCGTTCTTTTGAAAAAAAAAAAAAAAAAAAAAAATTAGCGATCGGGACAGCAGGTACTTTGGGCCGATGGAACGTCGGTGTTTCGCGATAAAAAAAAAGTGAGTGCTTTGCGGATCAGTGCGTTCTAATTAGACGTCGCGGGGGACGTCTTGGACAATTGAAGCCTCGTCGGTCGTGTCTCTTGGGCGACATCTTTCGGCGTTTTTTTTCAAAGGGCTCGTGCATAAATTTTTCGTAAGTACCGGGATATTCCGTAAAAATGTTACTTTTTGGAATGTTGTTATTCGATTGTGCGTATATACAGGGTGTCCCAATAACTATTAGCACCTTAGATATCTTCGAAACTATAAGGTTCACAGAAATATCTGCTGAATCAAAATTGCACATTACGAAGGGGGCCATCCAATGATACCAAAGTACTCACCCCCACCCCTACCCCCTGGGCTGGGGGTGGGGCAACTTTGAAATCTTAAATGGGAACCCCCATTTTTTATTGTAGATTCGGATTCCCCATAAAAAAATACGTAACTTTTGTTTAAAATTTTGTTTTTTGATTCGCGATAGGCGACACTAATCACAAAAAATTCCTGAAAGTACAGAAAGGCGATAATACTTACAGTTTCGGTAGTAAATAAAATTACTACGTTTATAGTAAGTGTTCGAAATGACGACCATCAGTATCAATGCAATATTGGATTCTTTTTTCGATTGATTGACTTGCAAGTTTTACAGCGTTAGAACTTATCGATGCACAGGCTGTAATAATTCTTCCCATTCGTTCCCATGCAATTCTTGGTGAAAACTAACATGGTACGGGTGAATTTTGTGACGGTGCAAAATGCCGATGTACGCTAGTCCTGCCAATGCCAGATTCATTTTGAATTTGTCGCAAATTAATGTGAGAATCTCGATAGACACTTGCGAGCACACCGATTTCCATTTCTTTATTTGTTTCACGTTTCTGGCGTACACTACTACGGACACTTAAACTACCGGTTTGCCTAAGTTTATCACACACATTTTTAAATGTTTGACGCGAAGGCCGAGACCGATGTGGATATCGTTCACGATACAAGGTTTTTGCCCTTACAGAATTTTGTTGGCATTCGTCATAAATGAGAATATCGACTTGCTCTTGAAACGGATACATTGCACTCGATTGACTGATTTATCGATAATAATCGTATCATGTTTATCTTATCCTGCAAACTTATTAAAGTGTCATTGAAACAGTGTTTATTTTCAGTGAAGTAAACCGTAAGTATTATCGCCTTTCTGTACTTTCTGTACCTTTCTGTCGAAAAAATGTAACAAACATTGCAACATTTGTAACGTTGCAACATGCGACAAATTCAAAATGAATCTGACATTGGCGGGACTAGCGTACATCGCATTTTGCACCGTCACAAATTTCACCCGTACCATGTTAGTCTTCACCGAGAATTGCATGGGAACGAATGGGAAGAATTGGTACAGCCTGTGCATCAATAAGTTCTGACGCTGTAAAACTTGCGAGTCAATCAATCGAAAAAAGAATCCAATATTGCATTGATACTGATGATCGTCATTTCGAACACTTACTATACCAGGGGTGTTAGTTGAAGTTTGCCGGTTTTACCAGTAGATGTCGCTAGCAATATGTATACATTTCTATGGTTTGGCATGTATGTCATTTTTTTCTATTGACATTAACCTACAAAAATACGCAAGTCACATTCCGCCAAAATAATAGCGTCATATTTGTTTACCTCAGTGAATATGTCGAGTTTCGTTCCAGGTAAATCGCATTTGCGGCATTCGTTGATTTTCTTATTTCATCAAAAGAAAAAAGCAGCTGAAGCTCACCGGTTGCTGGTAGAAACTTATGGTGAACATGCTCCAGTGATTAGAACATGTGAGACATAGTTTCGTCAATTTAAAAGTGGAGATTTCGATTTGACAGACAATGAACATCCTGGTGCAGCTAAAAAGTTCGAAGACGAGGAATTGCAGGCGTTATTGGATGTTGATCCAACACAATCGCAACAAAAATTGGCAGAAACACTAAATGTCACTCGAGGAGCAATTTGCCAACGTTTAAAAGCCATGGGAAAGATCCAAAAGTATGGAAAATGGGTGCCACACCAGCTGAACGATAGACAAATGGAAAATCGAAAAATCGTTTGTGAAATGCTGCTTCAACGATTCGAAAGGAAATATTTTCTGCATCGAATTGTCACGGGGGACGAAAAGTGGATTTATTTTGAGAACCCGAAGCGAAAAAAATCATGGCTTTCACCTGGTGAAGCCGGCCCATCGACTGCAAGGCCAAATCGCTTTGGCCGTAAGACAATGCTCTGTGTTTGGTGGGACCAGTGTGGTGTGGTGTACTACAAGTTGTTAAAACCTGGTTAAACGGTGAACAAGGATCGCTACCGACAACAGATGATCAATTTGAATTATGCGTTGATCGAAAAACGGCCGGAATGGGCCCGAAGACATGGCAAAGTTATCTGGCAACATGACAACGCGCCGTCTCATACCGCTAAACTGGTGACAGACACATTAAAAACACTTAATTGTGAAATATTATCACACCCGCCGTACTCTCCAGACATCGCCCCGTTCGACTATCACCTTTTCGCATCGATGGGACCACTCCCTTGCGGAGCAGTGCTTCGCTAATTTTGAAGAAGTCGAAAAATGGCTCGTCGAATGGCTTACCTCGAAAGAGAAAAAGTTTTTTTGGGATGGTATCCATAATTTGCCTGAGAGATCGGCGAAATGTGTAGAAATCAATGGTCAATACTTTGAATAAAATTTTTTTGAGATTCCACTGAAAATTAAGTGGTTTCTTTATCGAAAAAACCGGCAAATTTCAACTAACACCCCTGGTAAATGTAGTAATTTTATTTACTACCGAAACTGTAAGTATTATCGTCTTTCCGTACTTACGGGGATTTTTTGTGATTACAGCGCCATCTATCACGAATCGAAAAGAAAATTTTTAACAAAAGTTACGTATTTTTTTATGGGGAATCCGAATTTACAATAAAAAATGAGGGTTCCCCTTTAGGATTTCAAAGTTGCCCCGCCCCAGCTCAGGGGGTGGGGGTGGGGGTGAGTACTTTGGTATCATTGGATGGTCCCCTTCGTACTGTGCAATTTTGATTCAGCAAATATTTCTGTGAACCTTATAGTTTCGAAGATATCTAAGGTGCTAATAGTCATTGGGACACCCTGTATATCCTGACAATGTTAACGTTCAATCGATTTGGCCTCGAATTCGAAGAGTTTTTTTCACGTTCAGAGGAGTTTAAGCCTGAATTCGACTGTTTTTTTTCTGCTTTTTTTTTTTTTTTGAGGTTAATGGGCATCCACCTTGAATTTTCGGCAAATTTTTTTTGGTTTCTTTCAGGTTTAGCGGAGTTTAAACTCGAAATTGAGACTTTTTGTGTTTTTACGATAATGGCGTCTGAATTTGACTTTAACCTTGAACATTCGAGGTCTTAGACGGTTAAATTTTTTTTTCATTTCTTTAGGATTTAAAAAAAGTATCCAAACATGAAAAATTGTGTCTAAAACTAGAAATTCTCGTTGCATCGTACTAAATTTTTGGAAAAAAAAAAAGAAGCTTTGCAGCGCCATTTTCTACACGTAACCGGAATTTAGACACAAAAAAAAGTATCCAAACATGTAAAATTGTGTCTGGAACTACAAATTCTCGTTGCATTGTACTGAATTTTTAGAAAAAAAAAACACGAAGTTTTGCAGCTCTATTTTGAACACTTAACCGGAACGGTTACGTGTTCAAAATGGAGCTGCAAAACTTCTTTTTTTTTTCTAAAAATTCAGTATGACGCAACGAGAATTTGTAGTTTTAGACACAATTTTTCATGTTTGGATACTCTCTTTGAAACGTAAAGAAAAAAAGAAAAAAATTTAACGGTCAGAAAAAAATTCACGTTTCGGAAATCGAACCGGCAATTAATTATTTTTGATGAAATACCACGGACCGCTCGGTTGAAAAAAGGCCATTTCAGATAATTTTCAAGTTTACACGACTTGTCAAACTATAAATATGCGTAACCGCACGTTATCTCGAATTATCGAAGCCGTGAAATATGTTTTAAGGTAGCACAGAGAGTTGTGCTGCCCCCCCCCCCCCCCGAGTTTAATGAGCGAACGAGTGTCTACCGACGCTCTGTCCAAAACGATTCACAGTATTTCTTTTTCGCTTCCTCTCTTCGACTCTGTTTCGCGTGAAACTTTTTGTTCCGCGCGTCATTTTTCCTCGTCCGTTAATACCGGTTCGACCTCCGTCACCGCGAGCATCTTCCGCTACTGCCATCTTCTCGTTCACGCTCTTATAATACATCGTACATAAACATCGAGGCTGCAGGTATAGTACGTAACGATATTACGCTGTATATCTGTATATAAACAGTTCGAGTGGAAAAAAAGTGGAAAGCATCCCGGCAGAGTCGTTCACACTGACACCGTGCTCTCGTTACTGAGGATTTGCCGAGTCCGTTTTCCGGCCCTGTCACACACGTTTACATTTATATATCTATATTAGGGCGATTTCTTTTTCGACTATTTTTTTTTTCAGTCCCCACCCGAAATTTTGTTGGATATGTCGAAAAAGAAATTCCCTGAAAGTTACAGTCCTTAATATTAATTCTAAGTACTTTTCCAAAGCGTGAGAAGATTTTCCATCTAAAATACACGTAAATCGATTTTTTTTTTTTTTTTTCAATTTCCTATAACTCAGCCACATTTTATGCTATCATATTGTTCTTGGTTTCGATTTACTCAGAATAAAACAATCTAAAAAGGAGCCTTTTGCGACGAAAATGTAAATTGTACTGGTGAGTTGGTACGGGTCACTGAAGTCGATTTTTACCCAAAATCCTCGTTTTTTTGCTGTTATCTCCGAAACAATTAACTTTACGAAAAAAATGTAAATGAAAAATTTGTTGGAAATTTAATTTCCTACAAAAAAGGTCCTATCGACCCAATTGCTTAGATTAATATTTCTTGAGATATTGAACTTTTCTCCATCCCGCCTCGAGGTACTGAATTTCGCGGACGGTCTTAATAACCTCGAGCTATTTTATCTATCGATATTGCCGCTCTTTCGAACACCGCGTTTCTCGTAAACCCGACTTTACGATGTTTTTTACACGAATGATCCGTATTGACGTAACCCATGAACGGACATCACAGGCTCTCGTCCCTTTTGCTTGACTCACTTTTCCTTGACTCACTTTTCCTATTACGAATCGCCTATTTGCGTTTGTAATTTTGGGGGGGGGGGGACAAAAAATAAATAAGACGATTCGTCATGATTATTAATGTCGAACGATGAAAGTTTAAATTGGAAAATTTTAGGAAACTGAGAACAACCGAGATAACGTGATCAAAAATGATGAAGATAATTTTTAAAAAAATTGTAATTATTGGGAAAAAGGCCATTGAAAAAATGATAAAAACAATTAATTTAAAAAAAAAAAAAATTCAATAATTCAAATATTACATTAGATTTGTGAAAATTTTTTTTTGTTCGAAGTATCGATAGTACGATAAATCAAAAATTCGTTGTTTACAATTTTATGCTCTGTCGATGCGTTCTTGAAAAATATAAATTTTACCCAGTTGTTCGAACGAATTGGTCAGTTATCATAAACATCGAGATATTGCGTATCGCACGTTTTGACGAGGAAACAAAATAATGATTTATTTTTGTACTCCGATAGCTTGACGCAGTGAGTCATGACCCGAGTGCCATCACTATACTCTCGTCACTCGGCGTATGTAAATACGCGTGGATAGTAATTTTTACTGTCGAATTCGCATATATAACGTTGCAACGGTGTTCGTAAATTCCATTGAGTTTCAACGGTACAAAATCTGATGAGTATATTTCTACCGCTTTTTTTTGGAGCAGAGAAAAATAAATTTGTTGGAAGGGGCCGGAGGGAGAGGGACTGCCGTGATTCTTTCGAACTTGCTGAAAAAAAAAACATCGTCTCCATAATCCCAAATAGAACGATTGTTGGAAATATTAGAACTATCATATAAACGAATATTTAGATTCTAATGTAAAAAAATGTAGATGCATTTTTTTTTTCAAGATAAGACTAATTTCAAAAATTAACTTTGAATTTTTTATCTATCGTTCTGAATATTTTTTCGTACTACCGGAAAATCATTATCAACAATTTCTCGTCTGGGATCTTTTTGAGACGTTTTTTTTTCCAAAATAAAAAAATAAAACACGTTTTATTGGTCTCTCGATCGGTGGAGCGTAAGAAAAATTTTACTTGACGAATCAAATAGAACAAAAAATTTCGAAATAAGCATCAGAGTGACATTTTTTAAAATTATTGTAAAATTCCAAATATCCGTATGAAAATTTCTATATTCAAAAATTTCATTATTACCAATTTCGAGATTCCAATGAATAAAACATCAATCGATAAAGAATGCCACGGAATTGAAACAAAATTCTTTCTCGACTACCGTAAAACATTTTTTTCCCTAATAGCACGGTTACCGCTCGCAGTTTTGTCGAAAAAGTATAGTTGTCCTCGCGAAAAAATTCCAGTTTGCGTTTCGAGTTTTAGCGAAGAAAAAAAGAATAAAACGTTATTTCATCCCTCACAATATATCCAATATGAAAAAATAAAACACGTTTTATTGATCTCACGATCGGTGGAGCTTAAAGAAAAATTGAACTCGACGAATAAAATCAAAAAGAATTTCAAAATAAGCATCAGAGTGAGTAACATATTTTTTAATTATTGTAAAATTCGAAATATCCGTATGAAAATTCCTTTATTCAAAAATTTCATTATTACCAATTTCGAGATTCCAATGAATAAAAAATTAATCGATTAAAGAATGCCACGAAATTGAAACAAAATGCATTCTTGACTACCGTAAAACATTTTTTCCCTAATACCACGGTTACCGCTCGCAGTTTTGTCGAAAAAATATAGTTATCCTCGCGAAAAAATTCCAGTTTGCGTTTCGAGTTTCAGCGAAAAAAAAAAAAAGAACAGAAGGTTACTTCATCCCTCACAATATATCCAAAATAAAAAAATAAAATACGTTTTATTGGTTTCTCGATCGGTGGAGCTTAAAGAAAAATTGAACTCGACGAATAAAATCAACAAAAAATTTCGAAATGAGCATCAGAGTGAGTAACAATATATAAATTATTATAAATGCCAAATATCCGTTTGAATATGTCTTCACTGAAAAATTTCATTATTACCAATTTCGAGATCCCAATGAATAAAAAATTAATCGATAAAGAATACCACGGAATTGAAACAAAATTCTTTCTCGACTACCGTGAAACATTTTTTCCCTAAAATGTCGCGGTTACGCTCGCGGCTTTATCGAAAAAGTATAGTTTTCCTCGCGAAAAAAATTCCGCTCTACAAGTTTCGAGTTTCAGCAAAAAAAAAAAAAAAGAAAAGGGTTCTTTCATTCCTCACAATATATCCTTTATTGCCGTACAATACCCGCAAAGTTTGTCCTAATTTAATGAACAATGCTGCGTGCTCTTCTCGCCACAGCATAGCGAGATGTATTAGCGTTGGAGGGAGCGACAAAAAAAGGTGAAAAAAGTGGCATTTTTTTTCTCTCTCGACGAACCACCGCGTACAGCATGGGGTTGGGAGCCCCGAGGCCGGAGAAATTAACCGCGAGCCCGTGTTGAGAGAAGGTTGGAGGTTGGAAAAAAAAAATAGAAAAAAAAAACGAGAACTCAAAGTATGAGCTTCGCGCCACGTTTACACGCGATCTACTGTCGCAAAGCTAACCCACATTCTCGTCATTCTTGTCGTCCTCGTCGTCGTCGCGCATTGAAAGGTCTATAATGAAAACATTAAATTAAATTGAAAAAAAAAAAATCCACGGATGTTTCAACCCCTTTATACCGTGACCTCTTATACTATTCCCTCGTGTCAGTGCACTTTAGATTCACAGGTAAATTCCAAAGGCGATAATATCAAAGTTATTTTATAAATTTTCCATAATGTATTTACGAATCAATTCATCGTTCGTTGATTGGTATTTAAAAAAAAAATCTAACTAAAAAATTAATTGTTTGTAATTTTGTGAATTATTCCAAAAAAAATTTGAGGGTTTTTCCAAAATTATTTTATTTTGTCATGTTTATTTGTTTTTAAAAATTATTCATTCAAAAAATTTGATTTGTATTTTTTTATAAAATTTTTGCGGTCCATTTTTGCATAAGAATAATTGGAAATGTTATCGAAATTGTAAAACTTTTGATTTATCGAGAAAATTGTTTCGAAACAAAACGTTTGGAAAGTTTGATCATCGGTTAAAAATCTAACTAAAAAATTTAACTAAAAAATTAATCGTTGGTAATTTTGTGAATTTTTCGAAAAAGAATTTGAGGGGTTTTTCCGAAATCATTTAATTTTGTCATATTTCTTTGTTTTAGAAAATCGTTCATTCAAAAAGATAGATTTTCATTTTTTCCTAACATTTTTGCGATGCATTATTGCACAAGAATAATTGGAAGTGATATCGAAATTGTAAAATTTTCAATTTATGGAGAGAATTGTTTGAAAAAATGTACCTTTGGAAACTTTAATCCTCGGTTATATTCGTAGCTTTTGCGATTCTGTTTCTGATTTCACCATTATCGGCTACGTTGTGTAACTTCTATGTTAAACCTTCACTCCCATGAACCCGAAACTTTCTACCCTTGTGCGAACAACATCCCAAACGCGACAACTGATTTTCACAAGCTCAAATCTCTGTGTACATATTCACGTATATATACGTTGGTAAATCCCTCTTTTCCGATAATTAAACGAGAAAATTTAACGAACGGGATGCTGGAGGACAACGTCGATGCGAATAATTAAATTTCACTTTGTTCCCGAGTCTTTTGATGAAAATACCCGCCACGAGCTCTCTTTACTCGTTACTCCGTTCGTATTAAAATTCGAAAGCAGAAACGAGAAAAATGAGAGAATCGAGAGGTTCACCGTATTGGTGAACAAATTTTGTCCAAATACTTGTTATTTTTTTAATAACTTTTCTTATGTAAATGATTTTTTTAATTCATTATATTCAACGAGTATTCACATCGGCACGCGTGCAATTTATTTGATACTCGTGAAAAATAATCGATCTATTAAAATATCGTGATGAAGTGATTTTGGAGAAATGTTAAACGACGGTTGAATAGAAATAAAAATTAAATCGGTCAGTTAATCGAATTTCATTAAAATCATACCACATCTTTGGGATTTTTTCGATGACTTTCTATCATATTTAATTTCATCCAAATGAACTGTGTAAAACAAAAAAAAACATTATTTTCTTAAATTCCTTTTGTTAATGCTATTTTACTAATTTAATTCTCTCTCATCTCCATAGATGATAGATTTAACAGCCTGTCAGCAGAATTCTTGATTAATCTATCTATATAAAAATGAATCCCTGTTTCCCTTGGTCACGCCATAACTTGAGAACGACTTTACCGATTTCATTAATTTTTTTTTTTAAGTTTTCTAATACTTCGTAGAAGGTTCTTACGGAAAGAAAAATTAAGAAAATTGCGCAGAAAATTGGAAATTTTTCGAAAACTTAACGGCTATTTAACCTTCCCGCGTTTGACAGTTTGCACGAAGCAAATGTGATTTAATAGAAGCATCGGTCGGCATCTATCGATCAAAAAATCCATTTATTCATTTCTTAGTGTACAGTCCATTCGATCTGAACGTTTATCCAGTTTTGAGTTTGTTGAGTGAGTTTTTTGAGAAGTGTTTGTTCATCGCAGTTATAGTTCACCTCAATCACGCCTTATATTAAAAGTTTAATTTAATATCGATTTTTGGTAAGTTTTGATAGACTAACACGTGGTATACATGGTTATACAGAAACACTAAGGGAGTCAATTTTTTATTTTCAGTTACGATAAACACTATGTTTTTGAAATAATTTTTTTGAATTATTTATTCCAGTTCGAATTGAATATTCATAGCTCAGACGGGACAATGTCTGTCGGGTCAGCTAATTTGAAATAAAAACATTGCTCTTGGAGCAATAAGAGTATTATCACGTTGATGAGAAAAAATAGGGGGCGGGAGGGGTGTTCGAAAATTCCTAATCCCACGAGATCGCAGTCTGGTCTGCCATTAAATTTTATATACCCTAGAGACGAGTTCGAGTGTCTGTCGTTTGGCTGTTTGGTCTCGTGGTGTTGTCCCCCCGTTTCTCGTCATTTTCTGCCTCTGGGTAGCGGCGCATATACACGGTCAAGTACACGCAAACGTGTCGAGAAACTGATGGCTAACGGAGAGCTGATATATGTACATAGCGGATCTGCATCTCGAGTGCATAATGTACTATATATAAAATTATATATACAGCCCATACAACACGCTATTTTGAATCACAGGATGTTCCAAAATTAGGTTGTACCATTGCAACACTAATTAATCTCTTTTTCTTTCTAGATTAGTAATAGTGGTTTTTTTTTCCATGGGAAGTATTAGGCAAATTGGTAATAGTATATTTTTGTAACTGAATCTTTTAAGCACAAGAAAATAATATATATGTTTCTTTTGTTCAAGTATTTTTCACGTTATCTTTCGAAGTATCTTTCCCACGTTGGCTGAGATTTTGTAACTCGAGCAATCGAAGTGTGAACAATATTAACGTTCGACGTATGCACGAAATATGAGTGAAAAATTTCCTATTGTCACTGCTTTAATAGGCCTTGATTTCTTTAAGGACTCCAGTATCGCTTCGAGGCACTGAAAACCGAGTAAATTTGCAAAATTATTATAAAGGTTATGTGGTGAAAAAAAAATTAAACTGTTGATTTCACATTTTTTATTAACTTTTCAACTATAAGAAAAACAAATATTTAATCTAAAAAAAAAATATTATTATTTTTTACGGGTATAAATGGACTAGTGACGAAAACCATGGCGCCTCCTTGTCGACATCGTAACCTCACTGAAAATTATCCAATCTGCAAAAAATAAAAAAGAATCTAGTAATATAATGTAGTAGTAATAGTCTGACGGAGGGTTTTTTGTTTTTTTTTTTCAACATACAGAAATTACAGTATTCCAAACTTTAGTATGCAATTTAAAAAAAAAAATTAGTGTTTAATAATTTATAAAAAATTGTCTCGTCAGACTGCAGAGAAAATAACTATCAAGATTGAAAAAAAAAGTTGAAAAATATAAAAAATTGACTGAGTTATCGTGCTAACTTTGTAACGGAGTGGAATTTTCTTAAAAGTTTTTTTCTTTTGAAAACGTTTAAAAGTATACAAAATAAAAATCTGTAAAAAAAAGAATTGATTTTTTGAAAATTTCAGGGGTATGTAAGCCCTTAATGAAGAGTTTTACTCATTTTTCATTCATATCGTACACGTGGATGGGCCGAAGCAATTTTTTTACACGTTTCAGTTAAAGAACGAACCTCCGGTATTCAGTATTTCTGGACAGGTAACTCGTATCGATCATTAACGAATATCTTGGATATAAAAGCGAACAATCTGGAAAAGAAATATTCGTGTTCGAAAATAAACAATGAGAATAGTTAATTCGCGGGGAAATCATTTATTAATTTTTTTTTTATTCTGCATTTTTACGAAATTCATAAATATAAATCGCGATTTTCGTAATTCGTCTATCTTATATTATTCTCGACAATTAAAAAAACAATTCTCACGGTCTTTGACCTTTTTTTTCTTTCAATTTTCATCTTGTTCACAATTTGATATATATGTCAATCTCGAAAGCAACTTTCCGGGAAAAATTCTCCACTTAGATTGATCAAGATTGATCGTTGTATCAACATTTTTTTCAATCCTTATCATTAAAATAGTATTGGGAATTAAAAAAAAATAAACTGACTAACAATAAGTATGTACGAGGTCTGTTCAAAAAGTATCGCGAATTTTGAATTTCCGCGGGCTACGTATATTCGATCTTTGATTTTTTGTGGCTTTAGGTTGGTACTCATGTCCCTCACTTATGCTGAAAAAAATCGGTCATTTTGAATGTTTAGTTAATTGTTGACAGCTGTTTTGGTTAGACGTGTTTTGGCTTGTCTTCGGTTTTTGCCTATTCCAAAAAATGGATCAAAGAATCTGTATCAAATTTTGTGTGAAAAAGAAAATTAAGTGCGCGGACGCATTCCGAATGTTGACTGTGGCATATGGCGAAGCTACCTTGGACCAAAGCAACGTTTATCGGTGGTACAAAATGTTCTCAGAGGGCCGAGAAGATGCGAACAACGAAATGCATTCCGGACGCCCGAGCACATCAACAACAGACGAAAACATTGATGAAGCGAAGAAAATAATATTGGCCAATCGTCGAATCACCGTTAGAGAAGTTGCTGAGGAACTAAACATATCGATTGCCTCGTGCTATTCGATTTTTACCAATGATTTGGGCATGTGACGGGTCGCCGCGAAATTCGTGCTAAAATTGCTCAAATTCGAACAAAAACAGTGTCGCGTTAACATCGCTAAGGAGCTGCTGGACTCTGTCCGCGACGATCCAAATTTGCTCCAGAGGGTCATAACTGGTGACGAATCATGGGTTTATGGTTATGACGTGGAAACCAAAGCTCGATCATCGCAATGGAAGCTGCTTTTTTGGAATAGGCAAAAATCGAAGACAAGCCAAAACACGTCTAACCAAAACAGCTGTCAACAATAAACTAAACATTCAAAACGGCCGATTTTTTCAGCACAAGTGAGGGACACGAGTACCAACCTAACGCCACACAAAAAAATCGACAATCGAATATACGTAGCCCGTGGAAATTCAAAATTCGCGATACTTTTTGAACGGACCTCGTATGTCGATCTCGAAAACAACTTTTCGGGACAAATTCTCCACTTAGATTGATCAGCATTGATCGTTGTATCAACATTTTTTTCAATCCTTATCATTAAAATAGTATTGGGAAAAAAAAAAAAATCTGACTAACAATAAGTATGTATTGCGACCTCTTTTGAATCATCCTGTATAGGGAAATTTCCCATATAAGCATATACATATTATATAGAGACTGCAAGCACTCTATATATATGTAATCCTCGCGAATGAGAGTATACGATAAAGACAGAGAGAGAGAGAGAGAGAGAGAGATAAATAGATGTAAAGTTTGCGGTTCGATGGTCAGCCACAAGAGAGAAACGGGACGCGAGCGCGTCAGACCGAACGAGCAATAGCGCATGAACATGACGTACGATTACAAGCGAAAAGCCCTCTAGCCTTGGCAATAGCGCATACTATATCCGCAGTACTACTCGGTACTCTCTTCAAGTACTCGAGACCGCACCGACCGTTTGAAAATAAACGCGGGTTATGACTGAACATATACATATGTACAAGGTACGTATGTACGTGTTTATATGGGATGCGGGGGGGGGGGGGGGGGGGGGGGGGTAAAGGCGTACATAAAACTGCGATTAACAGAGACGAGGAGTGACTGTCAGAGAGGGAGGAGGAGGTTTATATGACTCGAGCGTTGTTCCCTGTCCGTTCGATTCTCCTCGGGGATCAACAGCATCCGGCAACTTCTGCCCATTTCTCATTACATTCTCAGCTATAACTGACGAATGTGTTGGTGACGAGATTTTTAATCAAAATCACTTTAGTAGTCAAGTGGAGAGATTCGTTCGGGAAAAGTCGGATATAGTGTCCTTAAATATTTTTTATTTTGCGAAGGAAAAAATCGTATGGAAAATCTCACGGACGGACAATTGTTGGAAATGATTTTTCGGTTGTGTGTAAAAAATTTTACGTTCGGTGTATAGAAAATTCTAAGAGGAGTTCTATTTTTTATTGAATTTTTGTTGTTGTTGAAAAATCCTATATCCCTCTATAATTTTTAGATTCGGTTCTGATTATTTGTTTACGTAATCGGAGAAACATTTCCTACAATTGTTCGTTTGGAATTTTGCGTACGATTTTTTCTTTTTGCGAGTAGTTAAAAAAATCGTGGAGAGCCCCTTTGCTCCTTTAAAAAAGTAGAAGGATTTTTTTTATTTAGATAAAAGACAAAATTAATAATAAAGTTATGTAGAAAAGCGGGAAAAGCATAATGGAAAAGGGTTAAACGTAAATGAAGGCTTTTTTAATAAAATATATTGCGGTAATATGAGGATCGAGAAAATGGAGAGACGTGCTGGTTTCGGTGAGTGAAGTTTATCCTTTTTTTCCTGGCAACAACTTTGTATATGGGGGCTTGATATACGCTTTTTTTCCTCTTTTATCCGGGATTTTTTTGCCCAAGATGGTGGTTTTCCAGGTGAATTCATCCCTCTGCTATACTCCTGATCCCACCATAGCCTATATTTATATGCGAATATATATGTATATTCGTTTTCCTTGGCTGATCCTCGTCGTCGCGAAAATACGTGAGTCGAAAACTCGATTTTTCCCTTTCTCTCTTCCTATCTCGTTTCGGCAAAAGTCACGTGGTACAAATTCTTGTACATTATCCACGTGTCGCGTCGGCTATCGGATCGATCATCTTTGTGTCGGTGTAACGGTGCCACCATTGATAACGATAAATGTGTGTCATAAAGACGAATTGGAAGGGCTGAAAGTAGCCAAAAGTATCCAAAGCAGTCCAGCCTCGATTTCGCACGATATCGCGAACGAATTTTCTATGATTTTCCTGAATAAGTACAAACTGGACGGAAAAAATATCTTCAATAAATCACGGAAAAAATATCTTCAATAAATCACGGAAAAAATATCTTCAATAAATCACTTTCAAAGAGTATTCTTTGAATGTGATTTATTGATGATATTTTTTTCGTCCGGTTTGCACTTAACGAAACGAATTTTTTGAGATTTTCGTCATAAAGGACAAACTGGACGGAAAAATATCTTCACTAAATCACTTTCAGAGAGTACATCACTTTGAAAGCGATGTATTGAAGATATTTGACCGTCTAAAGCATTCGTATTTGATTTCGCACGATATCGTTCGCGAATTTTGTATGATTTTCCTCAAAAAGTAGAAACTGGACGGAAAAATATCTTCAATAAATCACTTTCGAAGAGTCTTGGATAGTAATTGATTGAAGATATTTTTCGTTCCAGTTTGCACTTTTTCACCTTCTCACTTTCAAAGAGATGTTATTTATCGAACATATTATTCTCTTTGAAAATGATTTATCGAAGATATTTTTCCGTGCAGTTTTTACTTTTTGTGAAAAATGATCGAAAATTCGTTTGCGGTATCGTGCAAAATCGAAGGCGAATGCTTTGGATACTTTTGGCTACTTGAAATAAGAAATTGTAATTTGTCTCTCGTTTAATTTTCCCACCAGTTGAGACTAGGAGATCAAAAAAAAAAAAAACAAATTAAAATATTGGCAGCTTTATGATTTTGTAAAAAGGTTTTATAGGTGACACATTTTTTAATAGACCAACGATTTAATCCATGAATATTTTTTTTTACACGATCAGAAAAGCATTTCGCTCTCAATCACTCGTTTACGACTTTCGATCCGACTCTTTCTCGCAAAACAACAAAATAAAACACCCCTTTTTCTGCATTCAAGCGTGGAAGTTCCTTAAGGGGAGAAATAGGGTTAGACGTTTAGAAAAATGGATGTTTTTTTATTTCATAAATTGTTAGTAAAACTATTGAAAAATATTTTCCCAAAATTTTAAATGAATATTCCGACTCGTTCTATTGTTATAAGCCATTAAAATGAGTAGCTCCTCCTTCAGGCCCCGAGCGCGCCACGTGTTTCAAACGCGTTTTTCTGAAAACGACTTTTTTTTAACTTGCGTACACGCTAGTTTGAAAAGTTTTCAACCAATCGTTTTGAAAATTGGCAGTTACTTTCTTCATAGTATTGCGCTCTATATGAACTGAATTGGGATATTATCATTATTTAAAATAATTTTTTTTTTGCAAATAAAGTTGTGATACATGGCAAAAAATCATGCTTTTCTTGTTTTGACCCCTCTAAAAAATTCAATTTTCAATTTTTTTTATAGCATTTAGGTTCATATAGAAGAGAGACATATAATAAAAGTAAATTCCAACCTCGTTTGATTTCAGAATTTGAAAATTGCGGCTTCCAGAATGTACGCAAAATGCTAAGTCTTTTTTATTTTATAGTTTATACTTGAATATATGTATAAAATATTCTCAAAGTTTCAATAAATTATATTCATTTTTGAAACTATAAAAAAATTCATGAAAATCATTGAGAAAACGCTGTCCTAGCCCTATTTCCCCCTTTAAGTGTAGTCTCATTCCAAAATTCGAGCTCTGTTCTTTTTAAAATCTACTCACCACCCATTCCCGTTCCCTCTCAATTGAAATCCAAAAAATAAACATTATTTGACAAAAACAAAAAAAAAAAAAGAAACAAACTCAATGTTATCCCATAAAAATGTTCCTTCCGGTTGTGAATCTTCGTTATTCGTGGTATGGAGTAAAAGTCCTTTCGACAAATACTTGTCTTATCCCCGGTAGCGTGTTGCTTGTCGTGTTGGAACTCTCACGTCCTTGCCGTAAAAGGTGTCTGTGCGCGCCTTCTCTCCTCGTGTCGGCTTTTTACACTTCCAACCAGGACCCCAAATGGACCGAGACAACTTATCTATATGTATATATCCCTTAACTCCCCGCCCCTGGGTATATTACACACTTTTCTTCTTCTCGTTGTTCACACACAAACACACAAATACATTGAAGGGATGCAAATTCCCGGTTGCATATAAATAAAGCGGCAGATTTCTTTCTCTCTCTCTCTCTCTCTGGCTTTCTTGACCGCGCCATCGCCAATTAAAACGCTCCTTATCGAGAAAGGGAGCGCGAACTCTCGTAACGAAAGCGAGACGAGATCTCTCGAGATGCATATTATCCGTTATATACAAGCACATATACATAAACCGTCTGTGTAGCAAGCGGCGAGCGGCAATTCTTTGTGTGCATCGCACAGGGTGATTTCGAAGAGCCGATATATGTGCTTGAACGAAAAATAAATAAAAGTTAAAAAAAAAAACCAGCGATAAAACGAACAAGATTTAAACTCAGTCCCGGTTATATCGATCGCGAATCTCATGTTGGGGCGCGTTTACTTCGGCGGGATGATAGAGGAGCAACTGATTTATTATTATTAAACGCACTGTATATAGATCAGAGGGCTCTTTGGCGTCGAAATGAAAGGGAATGGAGAAGAAAAAAAAGGAATGCGAAAGAGATAACGGAAGGTGTATAAAAATGTGTGTAAAAAAAAAGTGTCGAAGGTACGAGGAGGATTTTCAGCGCGGGTATGTGCATATATAATGTCTCGTGTAATTGCTAGGTGTGACCAGGATTTATCGTTTCGAAAATTGCCCCGTGAATTATTGATTTTGTTATATTTATCAATATCATTATTATTTTAGAGCTGGGAGTTTTGGTAGAAAAAAAAACGTTGATTCTACACCGACACTCTCTCGACTGTGGAATGAACGCAAACATTTTTTATTCATTTTATTTTTTTTCTTACGGGACTCGCCAGCCGATAAAAAAGTTTATAATTTATATAGAGAAAATATTTTTTTTGGTTCGGTGCGAATGACAGCTTAACAAAAGCTGTCAATTTTCATCATTCTCATTGTACGCCTTGGAATTGAAGGTTGAAGTATGAAAAAAAAAAACTTGAGAGTTTCGCCCGTTTGACTAATGCCATTAAGGAGGGAAATATGGTTAGGACAGCGTTTTCTCAATGATTTTCATGAATTTTTTTTATAGTATAAAAAATGAATATAATTTATTGAAACTTTAAAAATATTTTATACATATATTTAAGTATATACAATAAAATTTTTGAAGAATTTTCTTGAAAAACACCGGGGATATTAGCGACCCCATATTGCAGGTCACAATCAGACTCAGCATTTTACGTACATTCTGGAAGCCGCAATTTTCATCTGAAATCAAACGAGGTTGGAATTTACTTTTATTATATGTCTCTCTTCTATATGAACCTAAATGTTATCAAAGAAATAGAAAAGTGAATTTTATACAGGGTTCAAAACGAAAAAAACATGATTTTATGCCATTTTTTACAACTTTATTTGCAAAAAAAAAATTATTTTAAATAATGATAATATTCCGATTTTAGGTTCATATAGAGCGCAATACTATGAAGAAAGTAACTGCCAAATTTCAAAACGATTGGTTGAAAACTTTTCAAACTAGCGTGTACGCAAGTTCAAAAAAAGTCGTTTTCAGAAAAACGCGTTTGAAAAAATAGCGCGCTCGCGGCCTGAAGGAGAGCTACTCACTTTAATGGCTTATAACAATAGAACGAGTCGGAATTTTCATTTAAAATTTTGGGAACATATTTTTCAATAGTTTTACTAACAATTTATGAAATTAAAAAAAAATCGATTTTTTGAACCGTCTAATCCTATTTCCTCCCTTAAGGGTTATGGCCCACGTTAGCGGGTATAAAATCATGTGGACATTTAACAATTTTTTTTCTGCATGAAAAAGTGATTTATTTATAAAACTAATTACACATTTATTTAGTATAAATATCAAGCTAATAAAAAATATATTTTTTTTGTTGTCCAAAATGGCCGGCTACTGCTATTTGCTTTTGGTATCTTTTTTTTCGAGGCGCTCCGCGGCGTGACATTTGGCATCCACAATTTTAGACTTAGAACAAAAAAAAAAAATTCTCGTTATTCTACATCAGAATACCTGGAGAAGTACGAACGGAATTTCTGATTAATTAAAAACTTTCCATTTTGTGAGCAGTCTTGTACGAAATTTTTCACTGGAAATTCATTTTTTAAGTTCAAATGCATACAATATTCGAATAAAACGATATTTTTCAAATTCCTTACGTACTGATCTAGGTACTCTGATGTAGATTAACGAGAATTTTTTTTTTTCTTCTTGGTAAAAAATTGTGGATGCCTGATGTCACGCCGCGGAGCGTCTCAAAAAAAAAAAATACCAAAAGCAGTAATCGGCCACTTTGTATAACAAAAAAAAAAACAGAAAAAAATATTTTTTATTAGCTTGATATTTATACTAAACAGATGTGTAATTATTTTTCTAAATAAATGAGTTTTTTATACATAAAAAAATTGTTAAATGTGCACACGATTTTATACCCGCTATAATGACCATAACCTCTGAAAAAAAAATACCTGGACCAAAAATTATAACGATTATTATAATTGCAATAATAATAGTATAACAACATTGTCCCTTTTAAATGGTATCTCTGAATTTATCGGAATTTCCGTTACGTCGATTATAAACGCGTCACAACCAAGTGGCTCAACCGGCACTGTTGATGATCTCTGATGGACGTCCAAAATTTCAATTCTCTTCACCGATGTCCAATTAGCGCCGGATTACCGTACCCATTCACGTTGAAATTTGCCGATACAGACTAGCCTTTCAATCATCATTTTATATACGTCATCGGCGCGTGTGATGACTAAGCTGAACGCGAAACTAGATAGGCAAAATATATCCATGGATTAACGCACATATGTATGTGTAATATGTGTATTATTCTCGACATTTATTTACGAATGCGTAAAACCCTATCGACCAATTGTTATTATATGTGAGCTTCATCACTTCCGCTTCTCTGAACACAATACACGCTCGGAGAACTTGAATTCTCTGCGCATCGTCAAGTTTAATGCAGGGATGAACGCGAATAATAAGGAAATACTACATTTCAAGTGTTTTTACATGACTAAATTATCATGATCTTTTTATTGAATGCCGGAAATAGACATTGCGTTTTATTACTTTCACACAAAAAAGATCGTACTAAATGAATACTAGATTTTTTTAATTGTTTGTTATTTTAAAGAAAAAAAAATGCATCTCGAATTTTTGAGATTTCAATGTGAATATTTGTTTGTATGATCGTCGAAACATTTCCAATAATCGCTGGGATTTTCGATGCGATTCATTTTGTTTATTTCTGAAAAAAATAAAATAAAATAAATGGCCTATTCTCAAACGTTCTGGAGCACAAAAATGTTTCATTCGTTTCGAGCACAATTCTCGTCACTGCTTTAGCTATACATATGGGGGAGACCCGGTAGATAATACTTACTTGGATTTGGAAAAAAAACGAAAAAAAAAAAATACTTCAACAGCAGCCGGAATGGTGAGGAATAAAAATTTGTTTCGCGCGTCGTTGGTTGGGCAATAGTGTGGTATAGCGAAAGAGGAAAAGGGGTTGTTCGCGTCGTTTCGAATTATTATATAACCCGTTAGGAAACGTGGTTGCGGAAAGAGGGGCGTTACCCGTTGCTTCGACCAAAATTTTCACCTCGTTTTTTTCCCTGACGTCCCTCCGAGGGATGAAATCACACGCAATCCTCTACCCCAACCTCGTATCCGTCCCCAATCTCCCGTGTGAAAATGAATTTTGGACTCTAGCCCGTTTTCTCGCGGATACACACTCTCACCGCCAAGCCCTCTCTGCTTTTCGGTTTTTCTCGTATGCTCGCGATCCATGCGAGGGGTAATAATTTACGAATGATTGTGAAAAAGTGCATAGATTGCTTTTTTTTCTTCTCGTAATACCTTTGGCCAAATAATCACGAAGCTTTGGCATTTTTAATCCAGCCTGACTAATCGTTTTCTTTTTCGTCTTTTGATTTTTCATTAGAAGTTGTGAATTAATTAACGTGTAATGGATCTTACTCGGTGTCCTCATTTCAAAATTTAGAATTTTTATGTCGTAGCTGAAATTTACAACGAAAATCACCAATCAATTTTCGTTGAATCATCAGCACCGTTACAATTTTTTTGGGCAGGCACATTGAATTCTATTTGAAATTTCAAAATGTTGTCATTATACCTGTAATTCAGCAACTTTACAAACTTCTGAGTATCAATTTTCATTAAAATCAACAGACTTTATGTTTTTGTCCCTGACGTTGATTTTTCAGTTAAAAATTCTAATTAAGAGACATTTGACAATTGAATGTTTATTATTGGTTAACGAATCGTAATTGCAATTAAAACACTCCTATTACGTGTTTGCAAAATTTACTCATTGATGGTTTACCAAAAAAATGTAATGATTGAACAATCGTACATTTTTCGTTAAACACATTTTGTCCAATCGTGTTAAAATCTTCTATCGAATTTTGTTTAACCGAGTAAATAATGCTGCAATATAAAAATTGTATACTCTTACAAGTTTTAAACACAAATATTATAAAACGAGAAGTGATTTACGATTATTAAAGTTTTCATAATTTGATATTTATTCCAAAATTGATTGCACATGGTTAAAATCAAATTCATCATGTTCTATGATTCTTGGAATAAAAATGTAATTAAAGAAAAGAAAAAATAGAAACTAGCAGAGCGTGGTTTCGATCCACGGACCTCTGGGTTATGGGCCCAGCACGCTTCCACTGCGCCACTCTGCTTTTCTTGTTTAGGGTTGATCCTTAAACCCACACAAATTTCCTTCAGTCCTCATCGAATTTTCTTTGCAATTTTGCCTCTCGGAACAAAAACAAAATTTTCGTAAACAACTGATTATTGCTCGAAACGTTATTGAGCTTTAAATATTACATTTTTACGTTCCAATTGTTGTAATTTCGTCATTGTACATTGCACAATTGCATTTTCTTATTTTGACGATTTACTGTATAACGAGCTTACAAATTTGTTAATTACTTCAGAAATTTTAATTCAAATCCACTGCGCCACTCTGTTTTTCTTATTTAGGATTGATCCTTAAACCGACACAAACTTTCTTAAGCCCTCATTAACTTTTCTTTGCAATTTTGCCTCACGAAACAAAAAAAAAAATCGAAACCTCATCGAGCTTTAAATATTACATATTTACGCTCCAATTGTTATAATTTTGTCATTGTACGACATATTTTTATATTTTAATTTTTATTTTAATATTTTAATTACTTCAGACTTCAGAATCTAATTTGTTAATTACTTCAGACATTTAAATTCAAATCCACTGCGCCACTCTGCTTTATCTTATTTAGGGTTAATCCTTAAACCGACACAAAATTTTCGTAAACCACTGATTATTGCTCGAAACGTTATTGAGCTTTAAATATTACATTTTTACGTTCCAATTGTTGCAATTTCGTCATTGTACATTACACAATATATATTTCCATATTTTAACGATTTACCGTGTAACGAGCTTACTAATTTGTTAATTATTTCAGAAATTTAAATTCAAATCCACTGCGCCACTCTGTTTTTTTTGTTTAGTGTTGATCCTTAAACCGACACAAACTTTCTTAAGTCCTCATTAACTTTTCTTTGCAATTTTGCCTCACGAAACAAAAAAAAAATCGAAACCTCATCGAGCTTTAAATATTACATATTTACGCTCCAATTGTTATAATTTTGTCATTGTACGACATATTTTTATATTTTAATTTTTATTTTAATATTTTAATTACTTCAGACTTCAGAATCTAATTTGTTAATTACTTCAGACATTTAAATTCAAATCCACTGCGCCACTCTGCTTTATCTTATTTAGGGTTAATCCTTAAACCGACACAAAATTTTCGTAAACCACTGATTATTGCTCGAAACGTTATTGAGCTTTAAATATTACATTTTTACGTTCCAATTGTTGCAATTTCGTCATTGTACATTACACAATATATATTTCCATATTTTAACGATTTACCGTGTAACGAGCTTACTAATTTGTTAATTATTTCAGAAATTTAAATTCAAATCCACTGCGCCACTCTGTTTTTTTTTTGTTTAGTGTTGATCCTTAAACCGACACAAACTTTCTTAAGTCCTCATTAACTTTTCTTTGCAATTTTGCCTGACGAAACAAAAAAAAAATCGAAACCTCATCGAGCTTTAAATATTACATATTTACGCTTCAATTGTTATAATTTTGTCATTGTACGACATATTTTTATATTTTAATTTTAATTTTAATATTTTAATTACTTCAGACTTCAGAATCTAATTTGTTAATTACTTCAGACATTTAAATTCAAATCCACTGCGCCACTCTGCTTTATCTTATTTAGGGTTAATCCTTAAACCGACACAAAATTTTCGTAAACCACTGATTATTGCTCGAAACGTTATTGAGCTTTAAATATTACATTTTTACGTTCCAATTGTTGCAATTTCGTCATTGTACATTACACAATATATATTTCCATATTTTAACGATTTACCGTGTAACGAGCTTACTAATTTGTTAATTATTTCAGAAATTTAAATTCAAATCCACTGCGCCACTCTGTTTTTTTTGTTTAGTGTTGATCCTTAAACCGACACAAACTTTCTTAAGTCCTCATTAACTTTTCTTTGCAATTTTGCCTCACGAAACAAAAAAAAAAATCGAAACCTCATCGAGCTTTAAATATTACATATTTACGCTCCAATTGTTATAATTTTGTCATTGTACGACATATTTTTATATTTTAATTTTAATTTTAATATTTTAATTACTTCAGACTTCAGAATCTAATTTGTTAATTACTTCAGACATTTAAATTCAAATCCACTGCGCCACTCTGCTTTATCTTATTTAGGGTTAATCCTTAAACCGACACAAAATTTTCGTAAACCACTGATTATTGCTCGAAACGTTATTGAGCTTTAAATATTACATTTTTACGTTCCAATTGTTGCAATTTCGTCATTGTACATTACACAATATATATTTCCATATTTTAACGATTTACCGTGTAACGAGCTTACTAATTTGTTAATTATTTCAGAAATTTAAATTCAAATCCACTGCGCCACTCTGTTTTTTTTTTGTTTAGTGTTGATCCTTAAACCGACACAAACTTTCTTAAGTCCTCATTAACTTTTCTTTGCAATTTTGCCTCACGAAACAAAAAAAAAATCGAAACCTCATCGAGCTTTAAATATTACATATTTACGCTTCAATTGTTATAATTTTGTCATTGTACGACATATTTTTATATTTTAATTTTAATTTTAATATTTTAATTACTTCAGACTTCAGAATCTAATTTGTTAATTACTTCAGACATTTAAATTCAAATCCACTGCGCCACTCTGCTTTATCTTATTTAGGGTTAATCCTTAAACCGACACAAAATTTTCGTAAACCACTGATTATTGCTCGAAACGTTATTGAGCTTTAAATATTACATTTTTACGTTCCAATTGTTGCAATTTCGTCATTGTACATTACACAATATATATTTCCATATTTTAACGATTTACCGTGTAACGAGCTTACTAATTTGTTAATTATTTCAGAAATTTAAATTCAAATCCACTGCGCCACTCTGTTTTTTTTTTGTTTAGTGTTGATCCTTAAACCGGCACAAACTTTCTTAAGTCCTCATTAACTTTTCTTTGCAATTTTGCCTCACGAAACAAAAAAAAAAATCGAAACCTCATCGAGCTTTAAATATTACATATTTACGCTCCAATTGTTATAATTTTGTCATTGTACGACATATTTTTATATTTTAATTTTAATTTTCATATTTTAATTACTTTAGACTTCAGAATCTAATTTGTTAATTACTTCAGACATTTAAATTCAAATCCACTGCGCCACTCTGCTTTATCTTATTTAGGGTTAATCCTTAAACCGACACAAAATTTTCGTAAACCACTGATTATTGCTCGAAACGTTATTGAGCTTTAAATATTACATTTTTACGTTCCAATTGTTGCAATTTCGTCATTGTACATTACACAATATATATTTCCATATTTTAACGATTTACCGTGTAACGAGCTTACTAATTTGTTAATTATTTCAGAAATTTAAATTCAAATCCACTGCGCTACTCTGTTTTTTTTTGTTTAGTGTTGATCCTTAAACCGACACAAACTTTCTTAAGTCCTCATTAACTTTTCTTTGCAATTTTGCCTCACGGAACAAAAAAAAATCGAAACCTCATCGAGCTTTAAATATTACATATTTACGCTCCAATTGTTATAATTTTGTCATTGTACGACATATTTTTATATTTTTATTTTTATTTTCATATTTTAATTACTTCAGACTTCAGAATCTAATTTGTTAATTACTTCAGAAATTTTAATTCAAATCCACTGCGCCACTCTGCTTTATCTTATTTAGGGTTGATCCTTAAACCCACACAAACTTTCTTAAGACCTCATCAATTTTTCTTTGCAATTTTGCCTCTCGAAACAAAAACAAAATTGTCGTAAACCACTGATTATTGCTCGAAACTTCATTGAGCTTTTTCGTCATTGTACATTGCACAATATACATTTCAATATTTTAACGATTTACCGTATAACGAGCTTACAAATTTGTTAATTACTTCAGAAATTTAAATTCAAATTCACTCCGCCACTCTGTTTTGCTTGTTTAGGTTTGATCCTTAAACCGACACAAACTTTCTTAAACCCTCATTAACTTTTCTTTGCAATTTTGCCTCTCGAAACAAAAACAAAATTTTCGTAAACCACTGATTATTGCTCGAAACGATATTGACCTTTAAATATTACATTTTTACGTTCCAATTGTTGCAATTTCGTCATTGTACATTACACAATATATATTTCCATATTTTAACGATTTACCGTGTAACGAGCTTACTAATTTGTTAATTACTTCAGAAATTGAAATTCTAATCCACTGCGCCACTCTGTTTTCCTTGTTTAGGGTTGATCCTTAAGCCGACACAAACTTTCTTAAGTCCTCATTAACTTTTCTTTGCAAATTTGCCTCACGAAACAAAAAAAAAATCGAAACCTCATTGATCTTTAAATATTACATATTTACGGCTCCAATTGTTGTAAATTCATCATTGTACATTGCACAATATATATCTTCATATTTTAACGATTTGCCGTATAACGAGCTTACTAATTTGTTAATTATTTCAGAAATTTAAATTCAAATGCATTGCGCCACTCTGCTTTATCTTATTTAGGGTTGATCCTTAAACGGACACAAACTTTCTTAAGCCCTCATCAATGTTTCTTTGCAATTTTGCCTCTCGGAACAAAAACAATTGAGGTTTAAATATTACATATTTACGGTTTAAATATTACATATTTACGGTTTAAATATTACATATTTACGGTTTAAATATTATATATTTACGGTTTAAATATTACATATTTACGGTTTAAATATTACATATTTACGGTTTAAATATTACATATTTACGGTTTAAATATTACATATTTACGGTTTAAATATTACATATTTACGGTTTAAATATTACATATTTACGGTTTAAATATTACATATTTACGGCTCCAATTGTTGTAACGATTAACGATTTACCGATTTACTGTAAAACGAGCTTACCAATTCGTTAATTACTTCGGAAATTCAAATTCAAATCCACTGCGCCACTCTGCTTTATCTTATTTAGGGCTGATCCTTAAACCGACACAAACTTTCTTAAGCCCTCATCAATTTTTCTTTGCAATTTTGCCTCTCGAAACAAAAACAAAATTGTCGTAAACAACTGATTATTGCTCGAAGCTTCATTGAGCTTTAAATATCACATATTTCGGCTCCAATTGTTGTAATTACGTCATTGTACATTGCGCAATATATATTTTCATATTTTAACGATTCGCCGTATAACGAGCTTATCAATTCGTTAATTACTTCAGAAACTTCAAATTACACGCATGAATACGTACGAAAACCGTGTGTGACAGATGGATCACGTATTAAGCGCACTAATGGTATCAACAATGTTGACTAATGCGCGTTGGAATATATACATTTTTGTTCGCCGTGAATTTGTGAACTTTATCACGTTCGTGCAATACTGTACAATATAATCCAACGCGTCCACATATATATGTATTATATATTAGTTCAATGTTTCCCCGTACCCTGGACCGAGTATTACGTGACCCAGTGGTATCCACATACACTGCCCCTTTGAATTTCCCTACGTAGATATATACTGCGTCGTTGGTTTTCACGTTAGAAGGGCGCGAAAGTTTCGAATTATTTGACACTTTTACGCCCGAATGATTTTTATTAACCTCGCGGTATGTACACATCGAGCGACAAACGTAGAAAAATACATGTGTGGGTCTTTCAGTCTGAAGTGGATCAATTTTTGCATCAGACTTTTTGAGATATTAATTTGCGAATTCTCACTTCAAAAGATAAAATTAAGGCCCTGGAAAAGAATATTCGGGGGACATTTTTTTTTTAATCTTCACTTCTTTTTTTTTCTCAGCAGTTATTTGGGAAATTGAGAGAGGAATTGAAAATACATTTTGCTTTTTTTTAAATATATTTTCATTGCGATAACCATATTACACTTGTACAATTTTTCGATTGACGATTTAGTGAACGAGAAAAATTGATTTAAATAATAAATTTCTGAATATTTCATCAAGGAAGATTTTTTTTTTTTTTTAGTTTTGTTCTTTAATCTCCTCGGTATCGTGGGTACTATGGATTTTTTTTTTTTTTTTAGATTTTAGGAATGTGCTTTAAACAGTGTTGAATTTAAATTTTTTGTTGGATTCGATTCGAAACATCTCTCGAAGGATTTATAACTTTATCAAAAACTTTTCGTCATTATTACTTCCAATTTTGCTGGTTTATTGCGATTTTTATCTCGTTACCACGGATATTGTTACAATTCGCTGTGAATTTGACTTTTGGGATTAGAAAACACTATTTTTTTTTTACTTGAAAAATTGTACATAAATTGTCTCGTTTGAAAATCGTAATTTACACGAAATGCCCCATACATAAATACATTTATGGGAACAGTAAACGTGTGAAATGTGACGCTAATGGTTATAAGGGCGTAACGCTAATATTTAATTAATTTGCGGTTCTGTCCTTTTGACTTTGAATTGCTTATATATTGTTACGTGGGTTTAAACCGTAACTGAGCTCTAGGGTCGAGGATCTCCGATGTCTACGACGTATTTCTCGCAAAAGAGAGAGAATGAGAGAGTGAGACAGAGAGAGAGAGCGAGAGAGAGACAGAGGGGGGAGTGCGAAACGCGGACATCGCGCATTAATCAGAGAGCTTTGTCCGGAAGTGTTGGTGGCAGACGTCGACTCTCCGGTGTCTGTCTCCCTCATCCCCCATGGAACACAACACAATCCGCTATATTGCCCGTCGCTTCTGCAGATATCTCTCTCGTTCCTCTAACAGTCATGTTTTTCGTTGTCGTCTATTTCCTCACTCGAGCCATAACCAGGTGACTCCTCTGTCGACTCTGCGACCATATATATTTTTTTTTGCCAGAAAACAATTTATCATAAACCCGGAGATTGGAGTTTCAGTTTCCGGTCGTATCGTCCACGACAACCTACTGGATTGGGTTGTCCTTCCATTTTTTTTGTGTTTTTTTTTTTTTTTTTTTTCTAAATGGAAAATGCCATTATTAATTCCCGTTGATTCGGAAATTGATTTTAAAAAATGATATATCATATTTTATCGAGCATACGCAACGGTTACTCTTGATATTCCAATATTTTTTTATTTTACGCCCCATATTCCTTTTGTATGATACTTAATTATGTCACGCTTCCAGCATTAATATGTTACGCTAAAGCGAGTGATGAAACAAATTGAATAGAAAATGTCGCGGCATCTATACACGTATGTAGATTAGGGCGATTTTTTTTTTCGACTATTTTTTTTTTTCAGTCCCCACCCGAAATTTTGTTGAATATGTCGAAAAAGAAATTCCCTGAAAGTTACAGCCCTTAATATTAATTCTAAGTACTTTCCCAAAGCGTGAGCAGATTTTCCATCTGACATACACGTAAATCGATTTTTTTTTTTTTTTTTCAAATTTCTATAACTCAGCCGCTTTTTATGCTATCATATTGTTGTTGGTGTCAATTTACTCAGAATAAAACAATCTAAAAAAAGTGCCTTTTGCGGCAAAAGTGTAAATTGTACTGGTGAGTTGGTACGGGTCACTGAAGTTGATTTTACCCAAAATTCTCGTTTTTTTGCTGTTATCTCCGAAACAATTAACTTGACGAAAAAAATGTAAATGAAAAATTTGTTGGAAATTTAATTTTCTATTAAAAAGGTCCTATCGACCCAATTGCTTAAATTAATATTTCTTGAGATTTTGAACTTTTTTTATTTTTTATTTTTTATTATTATTTAATATTTCATATTTTATAAATTTTATACTACTCATAAGTTAAAGATCAATATCTCAAGAAATATTAATGAAATCAAGTGGGTCGATAGGACCTTTTTTGTAGGAAATTAAATTTCCAACAAATTTTTCATTTACATTTTTTTCGTAAAGTTAATTGTTTCGGAGATAACATTAAAAAAACGAGAATTTTGGGTAAAAATCAACTTCAGTGACCCGTACCAACTCATCAGTACAATTTACACTTTCGCCGCAAAACGCACTTTTTTAGATTGCTTTATTCTGAGTAAATCGAAACCAAGAACAATATGATAGCATAAAATGCGGCTGAGTTATAGAAATTTGAAGAAAAAAAAATTCGATTTACGTGTATTTTAGATGGAAAATCTTCTCACGCTCTGGGAAAGTACTTGGAATTAATATTAAGGGCTGTAACTTTCAGGGAATTTCTTCTTCGACATATCTAACAAAATTTCGGGTGGGGACTGAAAAAAAAAAAATAGTCGAAAAAAAATCGCCCTAATGCAGATGAACACGCTTAGAAAAATGTTCAATCAAACTAATTAGTACGACGAGAGAGAGAGAAAAAGAGAATAATGAATTTTGCATTTTCATAAGCACAAAGACTCTGACTGTTGTATATTTATTAATTATTCGCATATACCTTACAGTCTCACAAATATTTCATGATATTTTACACGTTGTATGAGAATTCTGAAAGCTAGATGATGTGAATTTAATTTTTAAACGCTGATGGAGTGGCCCCTAAATAGATGGATAAGTGACTCTTTTTTTTTTTCGTTCAAGTATCTACCATGGCCAAAGAGACTGTTCGGAGAACTTTGACGATTAATAATAATAATATTAATAGAATTATATTAATATCATTAATATCATTGGGTTTTTTAAAATTATTTCGCGTGTACAGTTTCATAAAAAGTGTAGCGTCAAAAAGATTGAGAGGAAAATTTGAATTTTTCGATAGCTTTCCTTGAGTTATGGAAAAAAAATGGTGACTAATTATTAAAAAGTATTTGATTTATTTAAAAAAAATTGACTCGTAACACTTGATTGAAGAAAAAAACAAACTCAATATTTCGTAAACGAATTTTAAGGATGCCTTAACGTTGTACAGTCTCTATTGAAAATTATTTCCGGTGGGAATTTCAACACTTGCAATAAAGTATATATGAAAAAAAAACAATTTTAAACAACGGTATATTGGAAAAGTTTTTAATAAAGGAACTTTGTACAAATTGCAGTATGACCATAACGTTGTCAAATTTTAAAAGTATTTCGTCTCTGTTCTTAAAATTCCAGCATGGATAAATCTTGACGAGACTGTACTTGCGAATGGTACGTCAATCATCTTGAAACTTCGCAACTAATGTGATTTCTGTTTACCTCTTTATCGAAAAAAAAAAACACACACTCAAAATTCACGACTTTCTCTCAATTTGCATTGAACCTAATTTCTGATTGGGAATGCCAAAAGAATTCTTGAAATTTTATTTCAATTTCGTATTCTAATGTAATCATTTTTTATTTTCAATATATAATTAGCGAGCAGTATATTTTACGAATTTAAAAATGATTAATATAATAAATAATAAATATTATTATTAAATAATATAATAATAGTGATTATATTATTATAGTAATATTATTATAAATATTATCATTATCCTTGGAATTTTATTTCAATTTTGCATTCCAATGTTATCATCTTTAAGTTTTATATTATATACGATTTTTTTTGTGGCGTTAGGTTGGTACTCATGTCCCTCACTTATGCTGAAAAAATCGGCCATTTTGAATGTCTAGTTAATTGTTGACAGCTGTTTTGGTTAGACGTGTTTTGGCTTGTCTTCGATTTTTGCCTATTCCAAAAAAGCACCTTCCATTGCGATGATTGAGCTTTGGTTTCCACGTCATAACCATAAACCCATGATTCGTCACTAGTTATGATCCTCTGGAGCAAATTTGGGTCGTCGCGGACCGAGTCCAACAGCTCCTTAGCAATGTTAACGCGACACTGTTTTTCTTCGAAATTGAGCAATTGTGGCACGAATTTCGCGACGACTCGTCTCATGCCCAAATCATTGGTAAAAATCGAATAGCACGAGCGAATCGATACGTTTAGTTCCTCAGCAACTTCTCTAACGGTGATTCGACGATTGGCCAATATTATTTTCTTCGCTTCATCAATTTTTTCGTCTGTTGTTGATGTGCTCGGCCGTCCGGAACGCATTTCGTTGTTCGCATCTTCTCGGCCCTCTGAGAACATTTTGTACCACCGATAAACGTTGCTTTGGTCCAAGGTAGCTTCATCATATGCCACAGTCAACATTCGAAATGCGTCCGCGCACTTAATTTTGTTTTTCACACAAAATTTGATGCAGATTCTTTGATCCATTTTTTTGGAATAGGCAAAAATCGAAGACAAGCCAAAACACGTCTAACCAAAACAGCTGTCAACAATTGACTAAACATTCAAAATGGCCGATTTTTTCAGCATAAGTGAGGGACATCAGTACCGACCTAACGCCACAAAAAAATCGAAAATCGCATATACGTAGCCCGCGTAAATTCAAAATTCGCGATACTTTTTGAACAGACCTCGTATATGTAATGAGCAGGATGCATATTTACGAAGAACATGTTTTACGAATTAAAAACTAATTAATATAATAATAATCAATATTATGATATTGACAAGTTTTAAAATTCGTAAAATATGTTCTTCGTAAATATGCTATTCGCAAAATAATGATGAATATTATTATTTGCATTATTATTATACCAACAATAATTTAATACCGAAATAATATCAAGTTAATTTCCGTATCGGAAATTCTCTATGTTCTTTTCATATACAATAAGTGGATATCGACTCGATTGGTCGAAAAAAGTTTTGTAAATATGTTTGGCCAATCGTTTTTCAAACCTCAATTCCGTTGCACGTCTATCGTACTAGTTTATGTCCATGCACCACGTATGTGTATATATAGGTGCGTTTCTGCTCTCTACATATGGAACGTATCAGTTCCAGTCGGCTTATCAAACCTCGGCTCGCCCTCTCAAAGAGGCTATTTTCAAATGTTCGTGTGCGAGCTTCGCCTCCACGAACACACTCGAAGGGTAATATCCAACAACCCTCACCGTATCCCACAAGCACTTTAAAGAGAGTAGATTTATACACGCGCGCACACACACGTGGGACACAACATCGAGCGAAAAATCCTTTCGGTCTTTTCCCAAAGCGTTCGTCCACTAATACATTTTTTTGCGTTGTTCCCCCGGTTCCCCCTCTTCTACAAAATTCGTATATCGATTCACGGAAAACCGCTCCATTCACTTTGTGCCGTATGCAACAAAGGGGAATTCTATTTTTCTTTGGTTTAAAACGTTAAAAAGTAAAAGGAACATCTTCGTTCTCGAATGGGAATGTTAAAAATAGAATAAAGCTCTCGTTTGAATAGGAAGGTAAAAAAAAGAAACGTCTCTTTTTCAAATACCCTTTTGTAGTCGTGAAATTGCAGATTTTCATTTCTTAATAGACGAAATATTGGTTATGGGAAAATAAATGTCCAATTTCCCATTAAGAAAAACGTTCAGAAACAATTTTTTACATTCTCATTCACGAAAGAACGGTTTTTTTTGTTTTATTTTAACTTTAATGTTTTAAAAAGCTGATTCTTTTCATTGCGTGTACGTTCAACTCGGTTGCGATCGTCGAAAAACGTTAGACTTGGCGTGAAAATACCTCTGACGCTCGTTGTTGCAACGTAGCAAAAACACCCGGGGACTGTTTTTCCTCGAATTTCCGTAAAACCAGATAAAGGGCTGACACCTGCCCCAGGTAGAAAATCCGCTCGGCTTTTCTCTCGTTCCTTCTCGTCCCTTCCCCCCCCCCCCCCCCCCCCCGCGAAGGTCAGATACTCTCGGAGAATTTAAGGAAGCGAGAATTAAATCCTCCGACAGCAGGGACGCGAACGCCGTGCGAGAAAACGACAATCTGTGTATACTTAATTTGCATTTAGGATGGTTCTGGGCCCGGTAAATCTCCAAGGGTTGCTCGGACACGCAACTGCATAATTAAGATACTTGAGAACAGTGCACGATGTTGAGGAGAAGAAGACACAAATTCTATGGCTCTTAAACGGTCGTATTGAGTTCGTGAAAAAAAAATCAATCGTTCGCGAAATATTATGCTGAACGAGGATTGTTTTGTTTTTTTTTTGCTCTACGTCGCCTTCAATGTAGGAAAAATGGATTTTCATACATGAATTTCCGCGTTAAATAAATAGTGAACACGTCAGTTTGGTCAATGATTGAGTATTAATGAGAATTTATTTTATTTTATGTCGTAAAAAGTGGAGACGAAACGTGGCATGATTTTTCAACGTCGGAATTTAAATGTAAAAACATTAACTAACGTCATATCCTCAATTATCTCAAACGGCATTTTTTTTCTTCTAACTAATTCCTATTTAATTTTAATTGAAACAAAAAAAAAAAAGATAAACCGAGAAATGTTTCTTTGGGGATACAATTGCCGTCATATTTTCCAATTTGTTACCGTAACCGCGATTAGACAATGACGAAGAAGAAAGACGAAAAAATAAAAATTATCCTGAAGAAAATTGGGATAAAGGAGAAAGACGCTACGTAGAAGATATAGGATTTTTTTTTCCAACTAATTCTCATTGAATTTTAATTTAAAAAAAATGAGATAGACCGAGAAATATTTCTCGAGATAACGGATATAATTGCCAACATATTTTTCAATTTGTTACCGCGATTAGACAATGATGAAGAAGAGAGACGAAAAAATAAAAATCATCCTGAACAAAATTGGGATAAAGGAGAAAAATGCTAGGTAGAAGATACAGGATTTTTTTTCCTAACAAATTCTTGTTGAATTTTAATTTTAAAAAATGAGACAAACTGAGAAATATTTCTCGAGAGAACGGATACAATTGCCGATATATTTTTCAATTTGGTGCCGCCATTAAATAATGACGGAGAAGAAAGTCGAAAAAATAAAAATCATCCTGAACAAAATTGGGATAAAGGAGAAAGATGCTAGGTAGAAGATACAGGATTTTTTTCTAACTAATTCTCATTGAATTTTAATTTAAAAAAAATGAGATAAACCGAGAAACATTTCTCGAAATAACGGATACAATTGCCAACACATTTTTCAATTTGTTACCGCGTTTAGACAATGGCGAAAAAGAGAGACGAAAAAATAAAAATCATCCTGAAGAAAATTGGGATAAAGGTGAAAGATGCTACGTAAAAGATATTTCGTTCTCAGAGTTGTCGTTCGTCTCTCTTCTCGCGTGTACACTCGCCGACGAGAGGAGAAGAGTGCGAGGGGGAGATATAATGGTCATCCGTAGGAAGCATCATCTCGGACCGTGGAGACGTTCTATTCCTCTTTTGGTCCGAGGCCTCTTTACTTTTCGTACCTTTCACGTTTTCTCTCTCGTCCACTGTCCCGTCGACACTTCTCTGGACACGACGATTTTTTTCTTTCACCTCTAACAACGCTGAAGTCAGCGCGTTTACGCTTGGCGAACTTTTTTTTCTTTTTTTTTTGTTATCTTTTAAATCATTTGGTGGTCATTTGGTGCCGTTTAGTTATCTATTTCGAGCATCTTTAGAGTGCACTATCATTTTTTTTTCTTCTAAAAACAAAAAATTCGTCAAGTCATATGATCTGGATCGCATTTTTCTTTTCTCTTCATTTTCATTAATTTCCTTTAAGCGAGATTTCTTCTTTTTGAAACTGACGATGTAAAAATCATTTCTTCAGACATTGGGAAGAAATTACGCACTAAAAATTGTTGTCTGCGTGAACCTTCAATAAAAATTATTAATGTATATTGCTTGAATACAATTTTATCGCCTGTTCAAACTTTTTTCAAATTTCACTTCATTTTCACACGGATGAGACTTGAGATAATCGTAGAAGAAAAAAATAAAAAAATGAAAAAGTGCACGATGCGACTACTCTTTATTAATTTTTGTTACAATAAAATTTTAACAAAATTCTATTCTCTATAAAGGGGAATCTAAAAATCTGTTTATTCAATTCTGATGCACGGCATTCGAATTGTTTTAATAAATTCTTTTTTTATTCATCCTTTTTTTAAATTATCTGCTCTTTTCGACACGGAAAATTCTATTTTTATCCTCTTCCACGTCTTCTCCCATTTTCCAGAAGTCATTCGTGTGGTTTAGGGTGGATTTCTCGAAAAATCCTCTAGAAAAAAAAACAAAACAAAACAAAACAAAACAAATGAGGACACGTGGCGAAGAATAAATCAAGTTGAACACGAACGAGATCCGCGCGAGAGTTTCTTTTGTCGCGCGATATAAACGCCGCGTGTCTTTAAGAAACTTTGAGAAATTGTGTCGTGCCACCCCGCGAGAGGGAAATTATTCTCCTCGTGGAACGGCAAAGACCCACGCTCTGACTGATCGGGAAAGATAGTGAAAGTAGATTTTTTATTGTTTTCTCAAACATACGGCAGAATTGTGTTCGGTGACGAGAAGACGAGTACCCGAAAAGTACGAAAGATAAAAGTATCTAAGACGTGATGAAAAAAAAAATATATTTTTCGAATTTTCGAACGTGCCGTTTCTTTTTCTCGTCTGACAATCAGTTCGAACGAAGCGCGACAACACTTCGTTTTAAACACGCGCGCGGGTAGTCTCCTCGGTTGGCGCTGATGTCTCTCTGGGTGTTCACGGATCGAGGGACGCAGGAGAGCAAAGCAATCAGTCGGCTCACGAGAGCCGCAAGCGTTGGACGTACCTACCCACGTGATGTTTTTATTTTTATTTTTTTAAAATATATTTTCAATTACATATTATATTTTTCGATTTAATTTTTCACCCTATATGCAATGCGCGGATGAAAATAATGAGACAAAAAATTATTCTTAATAACAACGATTGTTATTATCAATAATTCGTGTATGTCGTATAATTAAATTTTATGTTAATTAATTGATAGTATTATCAATTGGTGATAATTTCGATAAAATTTCACAATTACTCGTTTCTCTCGGAAATTTATTTGCTCTCGAGATAAATAGTGTTTAATTAAATTATAACGAGACTTTAAATGGCGAATAAAAAAAAAAATTTGTTATTCAATATAAACGTATGAGGGAGAGAGCTTGTGACACTTGTGCTTATATCGATAATTGGGAGGCGAAAGCTCGTATCTCGGATAACGAGAGTAACGAGTGTCTCTCCACTTTTTTTTCTCTCTCTTCCTCTCCTCTCTGTCTCCTTCTCTCTTTCTCTTTTTTACGGTAACGTTGTCGACATCGTTGTCGTCGTTATGTGTCGTTGGTTCGACGCCCACGTATGAGCAAGAGAGCAAACGCGCGTTTCGAGCAGGCAATGCACTGATTAGCGCGACCTCGTTACAATGGTACACATACCTACAACTTTATCTCGTATCTATAATGCATTTTGTATTTTATATATACAGGGTGTCTCAAAACTAGCACGTCAAAGTGACACGGGGATTAAATTGCCTCCGGACCTATCAGAATAAACAAATATCACCGCAGTTAAGGGGGGAAATAGGGTTAGGACAGCGTTTTCTCAATGATTTTCATGAATTTTTTTATAGTATACAAAATCAATATAATTTATTGAAACTTTGACAATATTTTATACATATATTTAAGTATATACTATAAAATTTTTTAAGAATTTCCGTGAAAAACACCGAAAATATTAGCGACCCCATATTGCAGGTCACAATCAGACTCAGCATTTTGCGTACATTCTGGAAGCCGTAATTTTCATCTGAAATCAAACGAGGTCTGAATTTACTTTTATTATATGTCTCTCTTCTATATGAACCTAAATGCTATCAAAAAAATAGAAAATTGAATTTTTTACAGGGGTCAAAACAAAAAAGCATGATTTTTTGCCATTTTTTACAACTTTATTTGCAAAAAGAAAATATTTTAAACAATGATAATATTCCTATTTTAGGTTCACATAGAGCGCAATACTATGAAGAAAGTAACTGCCAATTTTCAAAACGATTGGTTGAAAACTTTTCAAACTAGCGTGTACGCAAGTTAAAAAAAAGTCGTTTTCAGAAAAACCCGTTTGAAAAAATAGTGAGGAGAGCTACTGAAGGAGAGCTACTCACTTCAATGGCTTATAACAATAGAATGAGTCGGAATTTTCATTTAAAATTTTGGGAACATATTTTTCAATAGTTTTACTAACAATTTATGAAATAAAAAAAAATCGTTTTTTTGAACCATCTAACCCTATTTCCCCCCTTAAGGAGTTATACGCAGTCAGGAGACCGAAAAAAAGCGATTTTTCAAGAATTTTTCCTGGAAAGACATTTTAATTTATTAATGTAAAAATTTATATACATATTGCGGTAACTTTTAACTTTATTTTCATATTTTTTATTTGTAAAAATAATGATTTTTTAAGCTGCTATAGCCAATCTCCGGGAGCTCCTCTAAAAAAAGGTGTCTGACGATGAGCACGATATCTCCGGTTTGGATTATGCAAAATAAAAAAACCAAAAAGATTCTATTAGTGGATAGATAAATCTAGGTGTTGATCGAAGGAATAATCGTAATTTTGATTTTTGACAAAATGGCGGCTCTGAAAAGAAAAAATTCCAATTTTCGAACAAAATTTTTTCGTTGAATTGTTTAAAAAAAATAGAAATAATTATCGGAAATCTTATTCCATCGATCAATACCTGAAAAATATATGTGAGAAGGTTGTGTTAAAATTGCAAACCAATCGGTTGAGCCGTTTTTTGAGAAATCGTGCTCACCGACTTTGAAAACACCGTTTTGAGAAAAACACGTTCAAAGTTTCAAAAGTCGTTTACAGATCGTTGAAAATCCTTGCAAATATGCATGTATCTCCAAGAATACTTGCCGGATCGATTTGAAATTTTCAGAGAATATACTCAAATATATGTACATTCCGAAAATGCAATTTAAAAAAATCGATTTTTTTTAAATTACCAACTGCATATAACCCGTTAAAGTTTAATGGTTTTCCAGAAAAATCGTCTTTTATGATTTCTCGGAAAATCGCTATCTAGGTACTTGTTATTCCGCTACCATTGCTATGAAAGTCCAAATCGTTAGCAGATCATAGTTCAAATTCACACCAAATCGTAAAGTGGTCAGAAACACAAACGAAAACAGCGAGATAACAAGAATAGCGGTTGTCCGAAAAATCGTCTCTTTTTTTATTTTTTTCGAAAACCATGAGACTTTTACCGCGGTTATATTTGTTCATTCTGATAGGTCTGGGTTAAATCTAACCCCCGTGTCACTATGACATGCTAGTTTTGGGACACCCTGTATATAATATATGTCGCATGCACTCAGGGGGAATCGCGCACGAACGGGGGAAATATTAGTATGGAGAGAAACTATGCGAATAAAATGCAACCGCGATTACGTGAGGGGAATTATTAATTGAACGATGACGAAGGAAGCCAGCCGAAGACTTAACGGTGCATCGTGCAAAAAATATTTATTTCAATGGAATAAAATTAATTTATCGCTTAATTCATTAATAAATAATCATTCATTTATTATTGCAATTAACTGACAAAATATATTTTATCTAATTCAAACGAAAAATTGTTGATTAAAACAAATTTTTTCAATTTTTATTCCACGTCCGAAAATGTGTAAAAAAAAATACATATTATTTGGTAGTAAACTTTTTTTTATTATTTTTTTTATTTGTCGTAGTAGTCTTTTGTAACGGTGCAAAAATGCTTCTTTCCCGAATTACATTGAAACCTTAATTTTGGCAAATTTTCTTAACGAAGTGAACCATTAAAATTATCGGAAAGACCTTAATAATTGCGCGAAATTTATGATAATAATAATGTTCGAAAATTAAGGAAAGAGGGGATGAACGGGGGGGCCGTAAACTGGTCAAGGCGCGCGCGTCAGAGCAGAGAGCGTGGATATATCGTGGGGAAATGAGGGGAGGGGAGAAGCAATTTGTTGGGATGCGAGAGGGAAACTGGGCCCGTAGAGGCACGCGAACCATGTACCACGAAATCCTCTCTCTCTCTCTCTCTCTCAATTTCACTCACATTCTCCTCTTCGTCGTCGTCTCTCTCGTTTCATCTCACACTTTCTCTCACTCCACGTCTCGAATATCTTCCGCGCCCGTCTATATACATATATCTGTGTGTAATGACTTAATTGAAGCAAAAGGGTTTCCGCTCGGCGAGCTCATAACAGCCGAGTGAGGAATTTGCTCCTTTCAGTGAGCCCGCAAGAGTTTTGCCGCGAATCCTCCTCCGGTTCTGTACCGTATAACGATGCCAAACACACACAGAGCGGATCCGTCCTTTGAGAATTAACCGATAAATTTGTATTCCCTTGACTATTTCGTACATGTCGGACGTTAAATTAACTTTTGGACATCGAAGCTGAATATTTTGGCAGAGATGTGACAATGAAATGAAGGGTAAATATGGGAATTGGCTTCAATTAGAGATTACATTATGCCGTGGGTGAAAATGCTGAATTGTTATTTTTTTAATTTTCCAACGAAAATTCGTATCCAAAATCCGAGAACGTGAGATTTTTTGTAAAACCTTTCTGGTGGTGTAAAAAAATATTCAGATCATTATAGAAAAAATTGTAAACCGAGTTCTGTTTTCTAAATATTTGTTTTATTAAAAAAAAAAAAAATCTACATTTTTTTTTTATTCGGATTTAAATATTTATATACATGATCGTAGGAACATTTTTCAACAATCGTTAGTTTGCGATTTGCCATACGATTTTCTGTACGATTTTTCTTTGGAAAGTTGGAAAATTTCGTGGACTCAGCATTTTGCGTACATTCTGGAAGCCGCAATTTTCATCTGAAATCAAACGAGGTTGGAATTTACTTTTATTATATGTCTCTCTTCTATATGAACCTAAATGCTATCAAAAAAATAGAAAATTGAATTTTTTACAGGGGTCAAAACAAAAAAGCATGATTTTTCCATTTTTTACAACTTTATTTGCAAAAAAAAAAATTATTTTAAATAATTATAATATTCCGATTTTAGGTTCATATAGAGCGCAATACTATGAAGAAAGTAACTGCCAATTTTCAAAACGATTGGTTGAAAACTTTTCAAACTAGCGTGTACGCAAGTTAAAAAAAAGTCGTATTCAGAAAAACGCGTTTGAAAAAATAGTACCGCTCGGTTATACACGTGTGCGCGCTCGGGCCCTGAAGGAGAGCTACTCACTTTAATGGCTTATAACAATAGAACGAGTCGGAATTTTCATTAAAAATTTTGGAAACATATTTTTCAATAGTTTTACTAACAATTTATGAAATAAGAAAAAAAATCGATTTTTTGAGCCGTCTAACCCTATATCCTCCCCCAATGACATTTTTTTTCGTACCGAAAAATGAACTGCATGAGATGAACGTGTTGAATTTCCTACAACAACAAAAAAGAAACATTGTTTTGAGCCCTTATTATTTTTTGTCTAACGATGTCAAAAGCGTACAAATTTATAGAAAGATAAAACAAGTCTTTAATAACAGGTGGCTGAATTTGACGTGAAATGGCCTATGTAGAAATGTAATAGTGCGCTGTATGAATTATGAGAGTGGGGTCGGTACTCGCGCGCGAGCCACCTCTAGCGCGCAAGGGGCCACCGAGAGGCTATCGGAATCAACGATCGTCGATTGTGTTTCACCCATCGACGTCGCATATTTTTTTCCTTCGTCTATATACACACATATATGTATATATATATCTCCACTATATATTATATACATATATATATATTTTATGCATTCTGGCGAGAACGTTACTTCCGCCTACACGCCAAAGTATTGTACACGCGAGAAGTGGTTGCATGAACCGCAGGATGGAAAAAACTATGAAAGGAAGATATTGCACACGAGAGAGGTATGGAACGGTTCGTTGTCTCGAGATTCTCTCGTATCTCTCTCTTTCTCTTTCTCTCTCTCTCTCTCTCTCTCTTTCTTTCGCTTTATTTTTCTCTTCTCCTTCGCCCCTTCAGCTTGTAGGCGAATGACGGAACAGTGCAAATTCCAAAGACCAATCGTTTTATGTACAAATCCACATATATACCTACGTGGATTTGTATATATATGTACAATGTACTATATGCCTACGTGCTTGGTTGCTGAATTGCTCCAAGGTCACTTTGGACACAATTCTCAGCAAAGGCTGGTAATGCCAATACTCGTACCACACATCTGTGAAGAGGAGACATTTGAGCTCTGCCGAGTTCTCTTCGTATATAATGCTTGTGACTAACAGAGGACATCTCCATACATAATATAGCCATATATATGGATTATTATTATTCCAAGTCTCTGGTATAGTTCCTCTCGACAAAAGGACGCGAAATTTTACGTTGATTTTTGTTTGTGCGTTTTTTTTTTGTTTTTCTTCTACGCAGAAATTTGATCGCACATTCATCGTTGTCCCATTGGGGCCCTTTGTGAGATTAGTTACGACAAAACGAGCTTTAAATAACTTTAGTGATGCAAAGGAATATAATTGTTTGATTAACTTTTTTTTTTATTTATTTTTTAATGATTTTTCATTCGTCCGGAACGAGCTCTTGAGATCGATTTTACTCCTCTCTTTGTTACCCTCGTCTCATTCCCCTTTTGGTACTTTTCCTCCCGTTTACGCCGCCTCTCTTTCTTTCTTTCTTTCTCTCTCTCTCTCTTTCTTTCTTTCTTTCTTTCTCTGTTTATATCGCACCTGAACTGTAACGCGACAAGCCCCCGACCATATTCCATTCTCTATTTACGCCAACGTTTCATTCGATCGAATCGACTGTATCGTTACGCGTACGAGAATCGAACGACACTTTAAATTCAATCGTTTTTCCCCTTTCCTCGATTTTTATTTCTACTCCTTTCTCACTTTATCACTGTGGTACTCTTTGAAATATTCTCGTGTGACTCGCGTCACACGAGATGCAACATTTATATATGTGCGTTTGCAGGCAATTTTATTTCACATCCCTCAAACGATACGAGCATTTTATCTTCCCGACATATTTCGTGAAATAACTGGCTGTCGCGTTGGTAACGATAAGAATTTGTATCGTTGGAACTAAATTTTCCATGATAAAAGTTTCGGAAAGTCGAGAATGACGTTTGGTCGATATGTTTTTGACTCATCCATGATTTTATCGATTTTTAAACAAAATTTTATCAAACGTTTGTCTGACGCTTTCTGACGTTTGTTTCATTCATCTATGACAAACTTTTCAAAGGAACAGGCTTTATAATATCGTGATTATTGTCCAGAAGGGTAAATTATTGAAAAAAACAATTGAATAACAATACATCTCGTTGGATATTGACCTACTCAAGTATATTTTTCTTGTTTTTTTTTTTTTACAAATACATCGTTACAAATATTTGTCTGTCGCAGTAGTTTTCTTAAAGGGGGAAATAGGATTAGGACAGCGTTTTCTCAATGATTTTCATGAATTTTTTTATAGTATAAAAAATTAATACAATTTATTGAAACTTTGACAATATTTTATACATATATTTAAGTATATACTATAAAATTTTTTAAGAATTTTTTTGAAAAACACCGGGGATATTAGCGACCCCATATTGCAGGTCACAATCAGACTCAGCATTTTGCGTACATTCTGGAAGCCGCAATTTTCATCTGAAATCAAACGAGGTTGGAATTTACTTTTATTATATGTCTCTCTTCTATATGAACCTAAATGCTATGAAAAAAATAGAAAATTGAATTTTTTACAGGGGTCAAAACAAAAAAGCATGATGTTTTGCCATTTTTTACAACTTTATTCGCAAAAAAAAATTATTTTAAATAATGATAACATTCCGATTTTAGGTTCATGTAGAGCGCAATACTATGAAGAAAGTAACTGCCAAATTTCAAAACGATTGGTTGAAAACTTTTCAAACTAGCGTGTACGCAAGTTCAAAAAAAGTCGGTTTCAGAAAAACGCGTTTGAAAAAATAGTACCAAGAAAAACAAGCAATATGGGGTCGCTAATATTTTATAGTATATACTTAAATATATGTATAAAAATTTTATAGTATATACTTAAATATATGTATAAAATATTCTCAAAGTTTCAATAAATTATATTCATTTTTTATACTATAAAAAAATTATTGAAAATTATTGAGAAAACGCTGTCCTAACCCTTCCCCCCCCCCCCTTTAATGGCTTATAACAATAGAACGAGTCGGAATTTTCATTTAAAATTTTGGGAACATATTTTTCAATAGTTTTACTAACAATTTATGAAATTAAAAAAAAATCGATTTTTTGAACCGTCTAACCCTATTTCCCCCCTTAAAAAAAAACGAAGAAAAAAACACCTAGATCTTGTTTTCATCGATCTCGATGTCCCATATTCAAAATTTGACCAAAACACCGCTGATGTCGTGACAAAAAAATCTCTATCCGACGTTTTTATGCCGCAAAAGTGCTAAAAACGAGGTTTTACAACGCAGCAAAATCCAGAAAAAGGCTCCAACCGGTTGTACTTTGTATACCCTATAAAACACACTTGCGGAGTATTCTCTGTGAAATTGCCATCCGCCCTCGCACCCCCCCGTATAACTCGATGTGCGGTTAACCCTTTTCCTTCCAATTTTCTCTTCCCTCTTTTCCTGTTTTTTTTTTTTTTTTTTTTTTTTTTTTCCCCCTATTTTCGTCAATATCGAATCGTGGTGAGAATTGTGTATAGCAGAGTGTATGGTACCGGAGTTTATCTGATTTACGGAGGCTATATGTGACCCGAGAGCAACGCCAATGTTGCCCTCTCGTTCGTCGTCGCAAAAGCCCGCGTTTCTCATTCCCTCGCCTCGAGGGTTGATTCAACGGTATCGATTGCCAATCCACGATTGTATATACGTGTATACTTGAATTTCTTTGGTGTATCTCGTCTCACAAACGACGAAAGCTTTCGCTTTTATCCGACACAGACACACGGATCGGAAATTCACACTGACACCGGGGGTGGCTATTTGCATGAATTGCCCTGTCGGTGGATCAATCGCGAGAGAATTTCGCTTTTCATCCTCTCTCGCTCTCTATTCGCCGTTATAGACACCGCCGTTTGTTTCTCCTGCTTCCCCGTATTGTATGTATGGAGTTTCACAAACGTGCAACACTTGCAACGGATTTGCGAAGCGATCGAATTCGTGCACGAAGAGCCGGAACCATTTATCTCGGAAATGTTTGAAAAGGATTTACCATTATTGTCCAGACAGATACATCTCTCTTTTCCGTATATATTGTACATAGACATATGTATGGTCTAAAGACGCAAAGCCCTCCATTCCCTATCTCGCTCCAATCTTACAATCGAACTATCCCCAGATCTTATTTTACTTACATATAGCGCGCGCACCATCTTTGGATATATGAACTTGTTTTTCTTTTTTTAATTTCATTCCTATGCGAATTTTATTCCGATGAAATAAGATTTTTTTTTCATTCTTTTTCGCTGTTTATCCTGAAACGGACTGTCTATTAGGCTCTGGAATTTTTCCGGCACTGAGGGAAGAATTAAATTGTTATAAATGGGAAAATGGATCTGTCCCGCGGATAATAGGTTCAAAGGAAGAAAATTAATGCAAAGGAGAATGAAATTTCGGTGTAATTCAAGATAATGCTCTGACGAACATGAAATCACGATTCGTTTTTCAATAATGTCCTTTTGGTTGGTGGAAAAGTGGGAGAGGGGACGCAGGGTGGTTTCGCGGTTGAGAGGTTTTGGGGAGAAAACGAAAGTTTCATCAAAACATTTGGGTTGTACTCTTTATGAAAATATTTGAAGGGGCCGCGGGACCGTAAGGGTAGGTCTGATATAATTTGGGATATTGCTTATCCGAAGAGTTCATAAAAAGCCTTGTAAATCTGATACCAAAATGGTGAGAATTTGAGGGAAAAAAAAAGTGGCGCCAGCTTAACATTGGGCGAACAACCCCACTTTTGAGATTCGATTTTCTCTCTACTGGAATGAGCCAAAAAAAAGCCTGCAAAGTTCATAAAAAGTTCATAAAAAGCCTTGTAAATCTGATACCAAAATGGTGAGTATTTGAGGGAAAAAAAAAAGTGGCGCCAGCTTAACATTGGGCGAGCAACCCCACTTTTGAAATTCGATTTTCTCTCTACTGGAATGAGCCAAAAAAAAAGCCTGCAAAGTTCATAAAAAGTTCATAAAAAGCCTTGTAAATCTGATACCAAAATGGTGAGTATTTGAGGGAAAAAAAAAAGTGGCGCCAGCTTAACATTGGGCGAGCAACCCCACTTTTGAAATTCGATTTTCTCTCTACTGGAATGAGCCAAAAAAAAAGCCTGCAAAGTTCATAAAAAGTTCATAAAAAGCCTTGTAAATCTGATATCAAAATGGTGAGTATTTGAGGGAAAAAAAAAGTGGCGCCAGCTTAACATTAGGCGAACAACCCCACTTTTGAAATTCGATTTTCTCTCTACTGGAATGAGCCAAAAAAAGCCTGCAAAGTTCATAAAAAGTTCATAAAAAGCCTTGTAAATCTGATACCAAAATGGTGAGTATTTAAGGGAAAAAAAAAGTGGCGCCACCTTAACTTTGGGCGAGCAATCCCGCTTTTGAAATTCGATTTACTCTCGACTGGAATGAGCCAAAAAAAAAGCCTATAATTTGCATAAAGAGAAAATATTTTTTTGGCTCGTTGGGTTTGTCAGCTTAGTAGAGCTAAATTTACTGTAGGAGCACATGCTATTCTAATATCCGGAGCGCTAGTCAAATGGAATCTGTTCGATTCACAATGAATAATAAAAAAAAAAAGTTCTTGTCACTCCAATCTCGTTCTTCAGTATGAAAAAAAAGCATGTGTCCATGCAGGAAGTGGGCAGCGTGTCGGCATTACGATTGAAGGGTCTCGTTTGTACTCGACCTCGACGTGCCTTTAGGGTCATCGTCGTTCAGAACATATATATATATACCCTCTGGCCCCTCCATTCGCTTGAATTTAATCCACTAACCATGTGTAGGCTATTTCAGATCAAATCGTCAGGTCGGTGAATCTCAAAATTTTTTAATTTTTCACTCCGCTTGGGATGTTCCCTAAAATATATTTCCAACACAATAGTATATGGAAAAAGATGGTACCAATATAGATATCGCTAAACTTTTGTGAATTGTAATTTTTTTTTAACTCTAATAACGGTATTCACATTCTTATATCTCTTTTCCCATCATCATATTCTTTTTTATATGTTGGGTGACAAAAAAAATGCATAAAATGAGACAAAGGTTAATTTTTACTTTTCCGTTGGAAGAAATGGTAGAGAAAAATTTTAGAAAAATTGATAAAGGTCGAGAACAGTGCCAGATATTTTCGAAAATATCTGGAATATGATAAACCCCTGCGTTTTGGTTTCACGTTAACCTTTCGGGTAAAGTGAAAAGAAAAAAAAAAAGTTTTTAATTGCTCTGTCTATTCAACGGAACGATTTGTACCTGAAATGTCCCGTATAGAATCCGTTCTTCCTTTGTATCCGTTGGTCCAGCGTGTTCGCTCTGGATGTCTCTCATCCTAGCGCACAGTAGTCAATTATATCCGTCTCCGTCTTCTCGTTAAGTAATCGGGTCAAGTGAGTTGATGCCTTGCAGCCTCAAAGAGACATCTTTCTCTTTCTCTCTCTCTCTATCTCTCTCTCTGTCTCTTCACTCTGTCGTATTATACTCTGCTCTGTCGTCAAGACCTCCGGAGACCCTCGCCATCTAATTCGGATAATTTTGTCACGCGTTCTCGTCGTCTTGTTGTTACAATAACGCCTTTGCTTCAATCACGACTGTTCGAGCGAACGAAATGTAGAACGAGAGAAGACGAAGAAGATGACAGAGAGAATCGAGAGTGGAATAACGTAGTAATGGAGATTAGTTAGGAAACTCTTCTTTTTTTTTTTCTACGATGCAACGATATTAAACGTATCAGACAAATTAATATTAAAAATTACAATATGACTTTGAGATGGATATTAATTGCATGAAACAAAATCAAAATATTCCTCGTAATTATTATATTCCTTATTACGAAGTAAAAACTGCTTGGCTACTAATTCATTTCATTGCCATACGGAAATTGTAATTTACTGATTAACGATGACAGTTTTTAAACTTAACGAACTTTGCCGTACAAGTTTGAGTTTGCAAAGGACTCTAAAGAGAATTTACTGTTTTTTGTTTGTTTTTTTTTCGATTGAGGGTGTTGCAATTCTTTTGGGGAACGAGAATAGAAGAAACGAAAAATAGTGTGAGAAAAAAAGCGATTTTCTATAACGCGACTCGTCGCTCTAATTTCTTCATGAACGACGAGGAGAGCTCAAAGAGAGAAATAGAGAAAGACGACACTCGGTAATAAAAGGTGATCGTTCTATATATAACGATAGATAAAACCAGTGTGTGTGTGTGTGTGTCGATTCTCCTCTGGCATCTAACGTGCAAACCTTTTTTTCTCTTGTTTTTTATCTCTCTCTTCTCTCTTTCTTTCTCTCGTTGCACTTTGCGGAAATGCGCGCTTCCCGCCTTTGCCGATCTATACACGTCCACTGTCTATATTTCATCTTTCGTATCTTTTTTTTCTTTTTCGTCTACCGTATACGTTCGTCGAACGACGACGAATGCAGGACGCGAGGAATGGCGAACCGGAACTTCATTGAGGCCACTTCGATATCCGCCGTTTTCTAGCTAGCACTTTTCCACTTTTACGTCCTCTTCGTGATCGTATATCGTATATACATATATATATATATATATATATATATATATATATATATATATATATGTATATATTATGAGGAAAGTTTTTAGTCGACGAGATAAGAGAATAACTTCGGGCTCCACATCAGCATCGTCATCGTGATATCTTCATTTCTACATCGTCATTTTTATGATCTTGACCTTCGCATTGGCATTTTTATTATCTTCATCTTTGAGTCACTGTTTTTTTTTTTTTTTTTTATGATTTTCATCGTCACATCTTCATTCTGATTCCTCAATGAGGATACTCCTTCGATAAACTTCTTTTTTTTCTCTTCGTGATATTCATATGTAACTGGAGTATTGGAAAATGCACGAACTAGTCGGAAATTCACATTTTTATGAAAAAAAATGTTGAATAAACGAGAAAAAAAAATGAATCGTTTATTTATCGAGTTAATGAAAAATGCGAAAAATGTACATGTTTTATATTATTTCTTTGTGCGCTTTTCCTCGCGGATGAAATTCCCTTTATATAAGGGTACTTAAGGGGTTTAACAATTTTTTTTTTGTATGAAAAAGTGATTTATTTATAAAACTAATTACACATCTATTTAGTATAAATGTTAAGCTATTCAAAAATATTTTTTTTGTTTTTTTTTCGTTATACAAAATGGGCCGATTACTGCTATTTGCTTTTGGTATCTTTTTTTTTTCGGCCGTGACATTTAGCATCCACAATTTTTTACCCAGAATTAAAAAAAAAAATTCTCGTTAATCTACATCAGAATACCTACGAGAAGTACGTACGGAATTGGAAAAATATTGTTTTATTCACATATTGTAGGCATTTGAACTCGAAAGGTGAATTTAAAGTGAAAAATTTCGTATAATACTGCTCATAAAATGGAAAGTTTTTAATTAATCAGAAATTGATTTATAAAACTAATTACACATCTATTTGGTATAAATGTTAAGCTATTAAAAAATATTTTTTTTGGTTTTTTTTTGTTATACAAAATGGGCGGATTACTGCTGTTTGCTTTTGGTATCTTTTTTTTTCGGCCGTGACATTTGGCATCGACGATTTTTGACCGGGAATTAAAAAAAAAAATTCTCGTTAATCTACATCAGAATACCTACGAGAAGTACGTACCGAATTTGAAAAATATTGTTTTATTCGCATATTGTAGGCATTTGAACTTGAGAGGTGAATTTAAAGTGAAAAATTTCGTATAAAACTGTTCATAAAATGGAAATTTTTTAATTAATCAGAAATTCCGTACGTACTTCTCCGTGAAATGCAATTAGAAATATAATTTAAAAGGTTGAAATCAATCGGGTAAAAATTGTCAAAGTTATTTGTCGCGCGGCGCGCTCGGGTACTCTATGGCCGTGCCAGAAGTAGGCTTACGTTATGCGCCCAAAGTGCGTGAAAAAAAATATTAACTACTACCTTAACTTGAGTCAACTTATTTTTATGAAAATAATTTTTTGAAAATTCTACCGTGGCTGTACCCCGGAATGGTAAAAAAAAAACATGAAAACTATAAGGAAGTAGAAATTTGTAATTAGGAGGATGTTCATGCCTTGACGATGTTGAAAGCTTCCATCGGTGAAACGCTACGAAAATAAGTTTTTAAATTTTGTATTTTCAGTATTGGTCTTGCTTCTCTTGTCCATTTAGGCCCAGCTCCTTAAAAGCGACACCAATGAAACGTTTTAACCATTTTTGTGATTGATAATCCAACCTCAAAGCGGATTAATGGTATAAAAATATATATTTTCGGTGCATTCCAACGATGCAAAATTCAACATCATATGCCTCGTCCTCTTTGCATCTTCCTTCTCTCGGAAAAACGAGACAGCAGTGGAATAAAATATTCATGAACGGACCCTCGATAAAATAATTTTTATTTCCCAGCAGAGAAAAAAAAATTCACCTTTCTGTCGATTTATCATGTTCCTTTTTTTTCTCGTTGCAGTTACGGAACGAATCTTCCTCCGCCGAGTGCACACATGGCTCGTCCCTTCGGTTAAAGGTCAGTGATTTTATGTTTTTTTTTTAAATTTGCAAATGGAAAATATAAAATAAACAAAAACTTGACTCTATTAATATTGAATGTGTCACGTACATGACTTGCACAATGCTCGCTCGTACATACAGCTATTCCTACGATACCAGCTGTTGTAGAATTTATATATATTATTTTTGCTTTTCTTTTTAATTTCCCTGGGCTATGGAATCGATATCGAAAAGCTGCCATTGCATTCTCTACCGTTCCTCTAGGGCACAATGAATTCCCGGAAGGCAATTAATTAGCTTTGTTTCGCATCTCTGGCTTTTCAGAAATTCTCTTCTCGGAGCTCCAACCATGGAGTGCGTGGTTTTCTCTCTCTATCTCTATAGCGTTTGGTAATTAACTCAGGCAATTTATGTCCTGGGGTGTTTTCTTTGCTCATTCCCAAAAAGCTCCCCCGCCCGCACATTCACGGTAAAACGAGCGTTAAACACTGCGGTGTGCGGGGCTCGTGCACCATTCGTCACAGAGAAAATGCTATTGTCTTAAATAGTCCGTCTGAGCTCTACTAAATTACTTAAAGACGTTTAAGGGCGGAAATAGAGTTAGGACAGCGTTTTCTCAATGATTTTCATGAATTTTTTTATTGTATAAAAAATGAATATAATTTATTGAAACTTTGAGAATATTTTATACATATATTTAAGTATATACTATAAAATTTGTATACATATATTTAAGTATATACTATGAAATATTAGCGACCCCATATTGCAGGTCACAATCAGACTCAGCATTTTGCGTACATTCTGGAAGCTGCAATTTTCATCTGAAATCAAACGAGGTTGGAATTTACTTTTATTATATGTCTCTCTCCTATATGAACCTAAATGCTATGAAAAAAATAGAAAATTTAATTTTTTGCAGGGGCCAAAACAAAAAAGCATAATTTTTTGCCATTTTTTACAACTTTATTTGCGAAAAAAAAATGATTTTAAACAATGATAAAATTCCGATCTTAGTTGCATATAGAGCGCAATACTATGAAGAAAGTAACTGCCAATTTTCAAAACGATTGGTTGAAAACTTTTCAAACTAGTGTGTACGCAAGTTTAAGAAAAGTTGTTTTCAGAAAAACGCGTTTGAAAAAATAGTACCAAGAAAAACAAGCAATATGGGGTCGCTAATATTTTATAGTATATACTTAAATATATGTATAAAATATTCTCAAAGTTTCAATAAATTATAGTGATTTTTTATACTATAAAAAAATTCATGAAAATTATTGAGAAAACGCTGTATTAACCCTATTTCCCCCCTTAATGGCTTATAACAATAGAACGAGCCGGAATTTTCATTTAAAATTTTGGGAACATATTTTTCAATAGTTTTACTAACAATTTATGAAATTAAAAAAAAATCGATTTTTTGAACCGTCCAACCCTATTTCCCCGCTTAAGCGTATACAGTCTCATCTGAAAGTTTAATTTGATGAAAAATTTATTGAAATGTGTAAAAAAAAATGTGTTAATGCTTCGTTAGAGAGGCTTTACATTATAATTGCAAATTTTCAAGATTATTAATTCACTAAGTACGTTAGTACAGGCTCCGAAAGAACTTTGGGATCGTTTATTTAAAAAATGAGAGTAAATCATTAAAATAATTGGCAATCGTTAATTGATGTCTGATCATTTGAGAAAGCAAACTGAAAATTTGGTAAGGAAAATTGAAAAAACGTTTTCTTTATTATTTTCTCAATATTATTATCGTTTATAATCGTTATTTTTAAAAGTGGCTCCTCGGTGATCCTTTTAAACTTGCCGACAAAATAAAAACCCTTTCGAAAATCTCAAACGTTCGATCGTTGGCAATGTTTCTACGATCGTGCGAACAAATATTCAGAATCGAAGGTAAAACATTGCAGGAGATACATTTTTTTTGCGCAAATAAAACGAATATTAAAATGATAAAACTCTTCTCACAATTTTTTTTTACGTCTTAATCTGAATACTCAATCAAGAGAGACGCAGGGCAGTGTCTTGAGGCCGAGTAATTATAAGAAGAGTTTTTGAGGATATATTTTTTTCATACGAGCGGAAAAACATTTTGAACATTTTATTTTATTTATTTTTTTTAATTTTGAACATTCTTTCGACATTTGCGATTTCGTCAAACGATTTTTTTTCTCAAATTAATAGAATTCGACAAATTTTTCCCGACTATTAATCCGTAAGCGCTCCGGTTCCCTCCTTTAAGGGGGGGAATACGGTTAGGACAGCGTTTTCTCAATGATTTTCATGAATTTTTTTATAGTATAAAAAATGAATATAATTTATTGAAACTTTGAGAATATTTTATAAATATATTTAAGTATATACTATAAAATTTTTGAAGAATTTCCTTGAAATACACCGCAAAAAAAGTCGTTTTCAGAAAAACACGTTTGAAAAAATAGCAAAATGCTGAGTCTGATTGTGACCTGCAATATGGGGTCGCTAATATCCGCGGTGTTTTTCAAGGAAATTCTTCGAAAATTTTATAGTATATACTTAAATATATGTATAAAATATTCTCAAAGTTTCAATAAATTATATTCATTTTTTATACTATAAAAAAACTCATGAAAATCATTGAGAAAACGCTGTCCTATCCCTATTTCCCCCCTCAATGGCTTATAACAATAGAACGAGTTGAAATTTTCATAAAAAATTTTGGGAACATATTTTTCAATGGTTTTACTAACAATTTTTGAAATAAAAAAAAATCGATTTTTTGAACCGTCTAACCCTATTTCTCCCCTTAATAGCTTCGATATATGATTAAAATTTCAAAGTTTCATCGGGAAACCAAGTGATTTTTCAAAATTGAGACGAAAAGATTAAAAAAATGTTTTGAGCGATCGGCAATTATATCGATTCCACGAAAAAAGATATGAAAATTTGACCAATAAAACGTTTTATACGTATATTTATGTCATTATTTTATTCTTAACATCAATGCTCTTGTGGGATCTTTAACGTTTTCGTTCTGACTGTATATACCTGTAAAATCTTTAAAGTGATGGTTATAAATGCGATAATATAAATAGGTATGTCGAAACGACCCTGAGTGTTACCGAGAGAAGTGAAGATGAGAGGCAAAACACACCGCGTGAATAACTTTTAATACGTGTCATACGAACGAGGCTTGTTCTCTTTCCCCCCGAGCTATCACGACCGATCGCTTCTAATTAACTCAAAGACTACCGTGGCGCGCACGTTTAATCGCCCTCATATAAAATACATCATGTTTAATACCCATCATTTACCACATACATTGCCCTTGTAGGATAAAAAAAAGCTCGAGGCTTTCTGTTTTTTTTTTTTTTTTTATATATTTATCGTTTTATAAATTTGTCGGTCATAAAATGGATATAAATAACCGTTCGTGTGTGAGCGGTGCGAGCGGCAATTGACGACCTTTATAAACGCATCATCCTTCAACGCATCGTTAAATTAACGATTGTCACTTTTTTTTTCTCTCGAAATTTTTTAACGTCCTTCTCAACGCTCATTTGTCATGAAATTTTTCGTCAATTTCAGTGTCAAGTTCATTGCGCTGGAGTATATTTTTCCGAATAATCGATTGGTACTTATCGTTTTGCTCAATGATCGAGACACAACAATCCCGAATAGTGTCGAAAGTTTTACTTTAGATCTTTTTTTTTTTTTCCTGTTACTCTTCGATACACGGTGCATCGAATTTCTGTTAGTTTCAACCCCATTCGTTAGTACAACAGAAGGGAGAGAAAGAAAAAGTAACGAGTCTGTGCGCGGAGTGTTGAAAGATATCTTCACCGGGAATCTCGTTGACGCTTTAACGGGATTACGAAAACAAAAAAAAGCCTCTGGGGGGCTTCTCGAATCGCCCCTGGACGGTACAATATATAATACGGTCGTAGAGAGAATGCAGGGAATTTTACGCAGGCGAAACATTTTTTTTTGTCTCTCCCCTTTCGCGACAAACCCGTTTAAATAACGTATTTATCCTGGTTACTGACAACCTTACGGGGGGAAATAGAGTTAGGACAGCGTTTTCTCAATGATTTTCATGAATTTTTTTATAGTAAAAAAAATGAATATAATTTATTGAAACTTTGAGAATATTTTATACATATATTTAAGTATATACTATAAAATTTTTGAAGAATTTCCTTGAAAAACACCGAAGATATTAGCGACCCCATATTGTAGGTCACAATCAGACTCAGCATTTTGTGTACATTCTGGAAGCCGCAATTTTCATCTGAAATCAAACGAGGTTGGAATTCACTTTTATTATATGTCTCTCTTCTATATGAACCTGAATGCTATCGAAAAAATAGAAAATTGAATTTTTTGCAGGGGTCGAAACAAAAAAGCATGATTTTTTGCCATATTTTACAACTTGGTTTGCAAAAAAAAATTATTTTAAATAATGATAATATTCCGATTTTAGGTACATATAGAGCGCAATACTATGAAGAAAGTAACTGCCAATTTTCGAAACGATTGGTTGAAAACTTTTCGAACTAGCGTGTACGCAAGTTAAAAAAAATCGTTTTCAGAAAAACGCGTTTGAAAAAATAGTTAAAAAAATAGTAGTAATAATAGTAATAGTAAAATAGAAGGAGAGCTACTCACTTTAATGGCTTAAAACAATAAAACGAGTCGGTATTTTCATTAAAAATTTGGGGAACATATTTTTCAATAGTTTTACTAACAATTTATGAAATAAAAAAAAATCGATTTTTTGAACCGTCCAACCCTATTTCCCCCCTTAAGGACGTACAGTCAAGTTCAAGAGATGTTTTACATCTTTGAAAATTGTTACGATCCCTCTTTCGTTAGTCAATTACACTTGTTATTTCTTTTTCCTTCGATGCAACGAATGTGCAGTTAACAGAAACAAAAATCAATTTAGAATTTAAATGGGTTTTGGTGAATGAAGAATTTTCTAATAATTGTCCGATTTTTATTTTTCGTTCGATTCCTTCGAAAATTCTCGTCAGTTTCATCGAAGCCAGTAATGATAATTGTTTGAATAATTGAGCTGTTGGTTTGTTATATATTAATTTCAAACTTAAATGTTTTTTCTTTTCATACCGTCATTATTATTCCGGTATTTGTTTCGGTGAAATAATCGAAAATATTTCAACAATCTGTGAAACATTAAAATCTGACGATAATATCAGGAAATTTTCATTACAGAAGAAAACATAATGAAAATATACTTTAGTAATTGCAACGAATTAGCCAATCTTTATGAAAATTCATAATTGTTTATTCATTGACGTTAACTATACATTATGCCGTGTAAATGTTATACTCTCATTCTTTAATCTTTCGTCGAAACTCTTTAGTCGTGAAAAAAAAAAACAAACAACGATCAAAATGAATTTTTTCTCATTTTCATTAATTATTCATTTATTGAAAAAAATTGTAAATGAATGAATGAAAAGAAAATTCAAGCTAAGAGATAATTTGACCTAATATATATGTGATTAAAAAAAAAAAACTTCCCGTGTAAATTCAAAGCCTAAGTTTGTGGAATTAAGGTGAATTGCATAGCGTGTGACGAATTAGTAAAAGCTTGCAGGACAGCATCAACGATATGCTTTGAATAATTTAATTTAATCATTCACGATCGATGTTGTCTTTGCTTCATAAAGTACACTACTTTATATATATACATATATATTATACGTATATATGGTATACGTAACACTGGTTAAACGTTAAATCTGATGCAGAGCTTCCTCGTATAATGAACGATCAAGTGAAATTATTCACGGCAGCTTTATTACATCCGCGCGCTGCAACTTGCTAAAGAGAACAAGAGAGATAGAAAGCGAGAGAGAGAGAGAGAGAGAGCGTCCGGTTCGTTTAACATAATTCTCGTATCGACAGACCCACCCATATACAAGAGCACATCGAGAATACAGAGAGATAAAAGGCGAGAGATGATATTACATTTGGGAGCGTTGAATTGCATTGATAGTAGGGAGAGAATCGAAATTGACGTTTATCGCGATAATCATCATCATCGTTATTCATTCACGACCAACTTTCGAATACCATACACCATACATTATTACCGCCCCGTAGCACATTGATACACTTCTATTTTTCACTCTCGTTTCGTTCTTACTCAAAGAAATTCATTAAACTACATCCGAGAAAATTGGATTTGTACGATTGAAATGAAATTTATTGAATTTAAATAAAATATTTCCGTTCAGGGTTTAAAATTTACAGGAAAAAACTCTTATTCAAGTTTTTTTTTACATTTACAATAAATCTAGTTTGATTCAAATTGAAATACAATTAATGTTGCCACTCTGGTATCTCGGCAATTCAATTGAAAATGTTAAATTATCGTTTTATTGGCTTTATTCTTTTTCCTCCCGGCATCGCGTCCATGTAGTTCGTGCATTAATTTTTTTTTAATTTGAAAACACACAAAATATTATTCTTAAGGAGTTATACGCAGTCAGAAGACCGAAAAAAAGGCGATTTTTCAAGAATTTTTCCTGAAAAGACATTTCAATTTATTAACGTGTAAATTTATATTCGTATTGTGGTAACTTTTAACTTTATTTTCATATTTTTCATTTGTAAAAATAATGATTTTTAAAGCCGCTATAGCCGATCTCCGGGAGCTGAAAGGTGTCTGACGGTGAGCACGATATCTCCGGTTTGGATTATCCAAAATAAAAAAACCAAAAAGATTCTATTAGTGGATAGATAAATCTAGGTATTGATCGAAGGAATAGTCGAAATTTTGATTTTTGACAAAACGGCGGCACTGAAAAGAAAAAATTCCAATTTGCGAACAAAATTTTTTCGTTGAATTGTTTAAAAAAAATTGAAATAATTATCGGAAATCTTATTCCTTCGATCAATACCTGAAGAATATATCTGAGAAGGTTGTGTTAAAATTGCAGACCGATCGGTTGTACCGTTTTTGAGAAATCGTGCTCACCGACCTTGAAAACACCGTTTTGAGAAAAACGCGTTCAAAGTTTAGGACGCCTACTTTGTAACGCAACGAGCGTCCTTACAAATATGCATGTATCTCGAAGAATATTTGCCGAATCGATTTGAAATTTTCAGAGAATATACTCAAATATATGTACACTCCGAAAATGCAATAAAAAAAATCGATTTTATTTAATTTCCAACTGCGTATAACCCCTTAAACCGGTTATTCGTAAAAAATAAGAGTTGAAAATACTTCTTTTTTTTTTCCTGCACTTATTATGGAACAACATATATCAGGGGTCCTCAGAATCCCAGTATGTTAACTACGTAATGTAGGGTCAATAGTACTTTTTCTCTCTCACTGTTTTCATAGCAATCGCGAATATAATATCCGCGGATAGAAAGTAAAAATAGAAAATTCGCACGCAATTTTCATCGAATACCCTCGTGTTTATTTTTATTGATTTTTTCAAAATTAAACTAACAAGAACGCTTTTTGTGTTAACAATATATATATATATGACAGTGGTGTCGCGGATTATGGAAAGTGGCGAGATGGTTACACACGCAGTTTGCTTTTCTCGCGTGTTGGATGCCGGCTCTGATTCGAGTCCAGATCTACACACAGGCACACAAACACACACGCAAAGATAAATACTTGATCTCGTTCTCTCGTTTTCGTTCACATAGTCGTGTACACGAGGGCTACTATGTTGGAGCTATGCGCTTAGAGTGTACACTCTCAACCCTTTCTACCCTCTTCCCTCGCCCTCTGTTCCACGCTGTGCATAACCAGAAATGAAAACAGGGAAACTGCATTTCACCACCGTGCGGAACTGCGCGACGAAACAATGAAAAGTTCATTATCCGGAGTGGCTATACTTCTATTTCATACGTATGCGTGAATATCACATACTATATACATTTGGGACAAAAGGCCCCGTGACCGAAATTGTCAGTCATCGGTGTTCTTGTTGATAACACATTTGACACCACAATTTTTGCCTCTTGCTCCAAAGTCCACTGTAACCCGTATTACGATTTTTCCTTTATCCTTTATTAATTTTTTTTTACGCGGTTAACACTTGACCAGCAGAAAATCTAAAGCCTCGTTGAATTGCTCTTCTTTTTTTGACGAGCATCCGCATTCTTTGGATTGAAAATTAATCGTTGAATTGCTCTCATAGCTTTTTTTTCTCGAACTTGTGATTTTTTTTTCCATAGAAACGCAACTCTTGTCTGGCCTTTTCTTCGCTTTATTTTTTAACTGAATTTTTTAGCCAACGGTATTGGAGATAGAGGATTCCCTATTTTTCTTTTTTACGAATACCTTCGTTCTTTGGCCATGTGTACATTTTTTTTACACGGATTTCACTTGCCCAGCAGAAAATTTGAAGCCTTGTTGAATTTTTTTTTTTTTTACGTGCATCTGTATTCTTTGGATTGAAAATGAATCATTTAATTGCTCTCATAGCTTTTTTTTTGTCGTGCTTGTGATTTTCTTTTCCCGTACAAACATTTGCCTAGCCTGCACTTCTCTTTTTTTTTTTTTTTTTATTGGATCTATAACCAACAGTATTGCAGATAGAGGATTGCCGATTTTTTAAAATCCACAGCTTCATTCTTTGTCCATGTGTAACATGTGGAAAATCGTTTTTATAATGATTCAATTTTTATTTTTCTATTCAACAAAATATTGATATTTCCGAAATATTGATCGGTATCGTATGTCACTTCGGAGTGTGTCCGATCTGTGAAATTTTTCCATATCGATTTTGGAATATATGCATAGCAAAGCCATTTGTTTTTTTCAACTTTTGTTTTAATTCTGATGGCATATTTTGATACAGATCAGCGTATTTATATTCATTTTATTCGAATAACGATCTTGCAATCTACGCAGTTTCGATTCGCCGGATAGAATTCTCCCTCTTTCGTTTCACCTTGGTGAATATTTATCGTCCGTTAGAGAGAACGACGTAGTTATATATAAATGTATAGGGAAAACGATGTGTCCCTAATATTTTTCTCGGTTGAGATCCCAACCCTGAAAACTTAGACCTTCATTGCTTAAAATGCGTATAAGCTTGAAAAGTCATTTTTTTCGATTTTTTCGTTTTGGTCATTGATTTTTTGAGTTTTCGACAAAAACTCGGTGTTATTCGTAATCAGGGGAAAATTTCCGATCGAATAGGGTATCGAAACGTTGAAAAAGAAAATAAATTTTTTTTTTCATTTTTTGCTCACCTTTTCGGAAACCTAAAAATGTCGAAATTTCAAATGGTCATAACTTGGCTGTCGTTTCATGGATTTTGAGTTCTGACGACCGTTTTCAAAACGTCTCGAGTAGACTTAGAGAATGCATTTTGGATCATCTCGATATCTCAATTATTGTAGCCGTGAGAGTAGGTTGAAATTCGGCGAAAAAAATGAGAAGGGGTATGGAAAAATTCGCAATAATCGATAGTCCAACTTTGAAAATCTATGAAAAATCGAAAAAAAATCGTAGCTCAATAAACGAACGGGCATTTTAAAGGTTGAACGGTTACGAAAAGAATGAGCACAGAGTGGGCTTCCAACTCCATCGGGAAGCAACGTTACAGCGATTTTAGTGAAGCCACTTCTTTTTGGCCGAAATGCAAAAAAATGTTGAATTTTTTAATTTTCTCTTCAGACGCTTTATCGATGTATTTCGACTCGCTGATTACTAATTCAGTAGCGATTCCCTTCAGAAACTCAAAATTTCGTTGAAAATCCGTGTACTAAGCTTGAAATGTATAAAATGAATTTAAAATGCGTATAATAAGCTTAAGCGCGTGTAATAAACCATGAAACACACACATGCGATAATACTGCCCGGAATCACGTCACGTGGCTATATGTACAGACATTTCGTAAAATATCCGCGCATTGTACACTTTATTTGACCTATTTGCACACCATTTCGAAGCCTCAAACAAATTCGTGAAATTTAATTGAAATATTTTGCAATTTCAGTTATCTTTACATTTATTTACATGGAGATTTAAAAGCGTGTCGCGCAAACTTTCGAAAGATAATGAGAGAAAGCAGGATATTAAAAACATTCCATTTTCATGATGATTGTAACAGTTTTTTTTTTATTCGAAAAAGCTCAACTTGGCAATTTATTTGCTGTAATTTTCGGTAAAACTATAACTCATAAAGAATTGGATAAAGAAAAATGTAGAAAAAAATGAAAATGTTGTTACCAAACGTTGAATAATGATTTATTTGAATATATCAAATAAATCCGCTGCGCTTTCGTCCTTGCGATGAAATTTTATCTCGAGAACGACGAGGAAAACCTTTTTATATTCTCTGACACAGATGAAATTAAAATATTTTCGTTACAGTGTCTTCGTCATATATTTATTGTCGTTTGAAACTTCACGAGCGCGTACACATTTTCATTTAAATCGAGCAATGCAACGAGAACGTTTAATTAATCGAGTATTAATTGAGCAAGAAACCGGTTATATCGAGAGGAAGTTTAAACGGCCGTGAAATAATTTTCATTCGCCCCGTTGGCTATTTTCTCGTTACGAGAAGAGAAAAGAAAATCGGGCTGTACCGCGTCGGAAAGAGAGAAAATTGTGTGCAGAAAGAAAAGACGAGATATACACAGAGAGAACTGGTTTCGTTGAACCTTTTCCGCTATCCTCGCGCAGGATGTCCCTTTGTTGGCACGAAGAAAGGCAGAAGAGAGAGAGAACGAGCGGGGAGAGACTATACGGGCTTTTATCGGCGAATCGATGTACTCATTATCGTGAGAGCTGTGCGGTCCGGTAAAACGACGAGCAAAGCCACGCGAGAGCACGAAAAGAGAAAAAAAGGGAACCGAGTAAATTGACGGGAGCTCCTTTCACGCTGCCAGGAGGACTTTGAACGAAATCGCAACTCTCGCTCAAGACTGTGCGCTCGAAATTTGGCAAAAAAATAAATAAAATAAAATAAAACCGTATTCTTACCTTTTCAGGGTTTTCTCGCGATTTTGTGGTATTTGCCATTTCAGGAACGGTTTGTTCTTTTCTTTCAAAGTCATTATGAAATGAGAGTCATGAATGATAATAATAAAACTATAATAAAAATTGAAGGAATTTTTTTTTTTTTCATCATGAGGGGAAATTCAATATAACGGAAAAAAACTGCCAAAAAATTCGTATATTTTTTATGGAAGGAACACTTTTTAATTTATTTTTTAAAACTTTGTGTACTTTAAGGCGGCACGAGAGAATAAATTAAATAAAATTGGCCCGGGATAAGCGAGTGTGCTTGCGTGCGAGGGGAAAACAATAATAATAAGACGGAAATAACGCAAGCTCTCCAAGTAGTGCGGTGTATATAGGTATAGAGAAAAAGCGAAGAAAATCCGCGCAATTGGAGTTTCCGCGAGACCCTCGGTTCGGGCACTACCCACCGAGACACGCGTGAGCACTTTGGCTGAATGAGCGGGAATCGTTTTATATCCCCGATATGGAAGTAAATTGAAGACTTTGAGTTTGGGCACTATAGGGAATTCCACGCCAATCGAAACGATTTTTGGTAAAACGATTTTTTCGTTTGCTGTCGATTGATTCACAATTCATCACTTCTTAAAGTAGAACGAAAAAGAGCATGTGAAAAAGTTTATTGAAAAAGTCTTTTTTTTTTTCATAGGTATCAAGTTCGTCGAGTACTATAAATTTTTTTTTTAATTATTTGGAAAGTGTTTCAATAAAGAAACTGATGCTTGTGGGTAGCGGATCTAGATCGAAGAACGTCTACTTCGAGTAACAAAAATTAGTAGGGACTTACGTGGAACAAGGATCAACTAATTTTTTAAATATTATTCACACGTCATTTTTTCGCAGAATTGAACAAAAATCCTTTTGCTTTTATATGGTAAAATTGTAAAAAGTATATATCCTTTGATTTTGACGATTTACAACTGATTTTATTTATTTAATGTTACTGTACGAATTTAACGGGTAACACTTTTATAGTAAAGACATTGTTCAATGCACGATCATCTTAAGGGAGAACACCACTGTGACCCCCTGTTTTTTTTCACATTTTTCAAGAATTTTTTTTTGTGGGAAAAAAAAAAGATATTCGAAAATTTTTTTTTGGATTTTGTTCCTTGTTTATTAATGTATCAAAAAATATTTTTTTCACATTTTTCACGCCGCATGGTGGCGCTGGAGAAACTCTCGCGTCAGGTGCTGTCATCTCCGCAGTGGTTCGCGGCACGCAGCAGAACTCTCTTCAACGTCGATCTGAAAAAAAATACCGAGTGTTTTCGTCAATAATATGATATTTTGAAGAGAAGTACACAGGGATTTGGAAAAATATTGTTTTAAAAAAAATAGGCACGCCTTTGAAATTAACTTTAATTTCAAAGGCGTGCCTATTTTTTTTTAAACAATATTTTTCCAAATCCCTATGTACTTCTGAAGTACATAGGGAAGAGAAGTACATAGGGATTTGGAAAAATATTGTTTTAAAAAAAATAGGCACGCCTTTGAAATTAACTTTAATTTCAAAGGCGTGCCTATTTTTTTTAAAACAATATTTTTCCAAATCCCTATGTACTTCTCTTCAAAATATCATATTATTGACGAAAACACTCGGTATTTTTTTTCAGATCGACGTTGAAGAGAGTTCTGCTGCGTGCCGCGGAGATGACAGCATCTGACGCGAGAGCTTCCCCAGCGCCACCATGCGGCGTGAAAAATGTGAAAAAAATGTTTTTTGATACATTAATAAACAAGGAACAAAACCCAAGACATTTTTTCGAATATCTCTTTTTTTTTCCCACAAAAAAAAATTCTTGAAAAATGTGAAAAAAAACAGGGGGTCACAGTGGTGTTCTCCCTTAATTTACGTAATTTTCTCGTTAAAAATGTTCACGAACGATTAGCAAAAATTAGTAGGGACTTTCGTGGAACAATAAGGATCAACTAATTTTTTAAATATCATTCACACGTCATTTTTTCGCAGAATTGAACAAAAATCCTTTTGCTTTTATATGGTAAAATTGTAAAAAGTATATATCTTTAGATTTTGACGATTTACAGCTGATGTTATTTATTTAATGTTACTCTACGAATCAAATGGGTAACACTTTTATAGTAAAGACATTGTTCAATGAACGATCATTTTAATTTATATAATTTTCTCTTTAAAAATGTTCACAAACGAAAAAGAAAAATTAGTAGGGATATAAAAATGTGTACAAACAATTTTTTCGCCAAGTGTTAGTGCACGTTTGAAGCGAATCTGTGCCGCTGAAATTTTTCTTTGACACTTTTTTCGGTACGCCATTGGCTAATTGGAGGGTTCATAAAAATGTACTGATTGAAAAATCGTTTCTCCTCGCGTGAAATGCCTCATGTATCTGTATATACATGGATATTATAGGATTGGCGATAATAGAGCCTCTGGGGTTATTCGGAAATTTTTCGATAACCAGTAGAGTGCGAGGGAGAGCGATAACTATAAACTCCCCTGCGCCACACGAGGTTGAGAGAAGTTAAAGTTTGAGAAACGTCGTTTTTCTTTCGCTCTCTCTTCCTTCTCTTTCTCAATGGCATTTCCGCCAATTCCGGTACTACTTTCTTCATCCATGGGTGTGAAATCGTTGTTGTTGTTGTTGTTGTTGTTGTCGTCGTCGCGGTAAATTCATATTTTATGACGTCATTAACAAAAGCAAGTGCCGTAAAGAGCGCCTTTATTTCATTTCTTATTCGGCAAAAGCTCTTTTTTATTCCTTCACCCCGAGGAGTTTTCCCGGTCATCTTACTCGCATATTTTTTACATCCCCCACGCGGAATATAGAAGCAACGATTTTCCCCTGTTCCTCTCCCTGTTTTATTTTCCGGCCTCTGTGAAATTGGCAATTCAGCGGGCATCAATGTTCGACCTACATTTCAGAGAGTCCAACTCGTTAAAGTCCATGATGAATTAACGATTTAACTGTATAGAATTTTACATACGCGTAATGTAGCGATGAGTAAAATTCACGAGGGATTCTCAGATTGACGAACGATTTTCGCGGTCGAGCGAGAAAGAAAAACTCGACGTCGATAAACAAACATACTACAAGTTTCATTAGCTTCAGTCTCCATATCCGCTCCGTTCACTCTCGAGCTAAATTTATAACCGAAAAAATATACAGCACGCACGTATCTCTAAAAGAGAGCGCAGCATCTGCTCTCCCTTCGGGTTCGCCCCTACCGGAAATTAAAAGCATCCCTCCTCCACACCCCGTCGCCCCCACTCTCGCTCCCTTGCGGAACCAATATAGTGGTAAATGTAAATATCGATGGTACAACGAGTGAAAATATATTTCGTATCGTGCAAACCCAGTGAGACTCGCACACTCCCGGAAAATACTTTTTATATTTTTGTAGTTTTACGCTTTCACTCTACAGTGAACGTTTTAAAAGAAAATTGGTGTCGCTTCTTCTTGTTGGAAATTTTGGAATTTTTAATTTTGACGCAAACATCTGGTGTTTTTTGAGTGAAAAATTATTTAAAAATTTCTCTTTCCAATTGCAATAATTCAATGTAATAAATGTTTCAAAGTCGTTGCTGAATTGATTTTAATAGCTATTTTTTTTAATTCAATAATATTCGCTATTTGAATCCTCAATTATCTCTCTCCGATGGAATCATTTCGCTTTATAAATATCGTATTACAAAAATATTGCTCAACTTCGAAGAATAGCGCAATTTAATTTTTCTGCAGCATCTCTATATTGGATATCGCACTCATGTATTCGGGAGGGTACCAAATATTATTTAATTTTTTTTTGTTACTAATAATTTACAGCAAAAATGTGAGAAAGAAATTTTGATAATGCTCGATCGTTGTTCATTTAAAGTAAATATCATGATGTTCAATTTTTTTGTCAATTTGCTACAGAATGTGTAAACATTTTCATGTATCGTTTGTCTTCCCGAAACCGAGAGGCTTAGAAAATATTTTTTTTTTTACATTTTTTTTTCTCCCACAATTTCAAAGATTTATTAAACATTTTTTTATCCAAGTTTTTTTTCTCTTCGTTACAAAATTCCATTAAATTTTAGCAGCATCATATGTCCGTTCTCCAGAGTATAACTATTTCTATATTTGCGTTTAAAAATTTTTTTTTAAATATAATGATTTTCAATGTTTTTGTCAATTTGTTACAGAAAATGGAAAATTTTCTATATATCGCTTGTCTTCCCGAAACCGAGAGTCAATGGCTTAGAAAATATTTTTTTACATTTTTCTTCTCCCACAATTTCAAAGGTTTATTAAGGGGGGGGGGGTAGGATTTTAAAATTATTTTTTTTGCATTTTTTTAAAAATTTTTTTTCTGAATGAACAATATGTCGAGAATATTGTGTATATATTTTAAGTCAATCGGAGTAAAACTAACGGAGTTACAGCGTTTCAAACGACCGGCCGTGATACGTGATACGTGATACGTGATACGTGAAAACTTTAAATCGATTTTCCCGAAAACGTCAATTTTGAAGTTTGTGAACATTAGAACTCAAAATCTACTGAACCGATCCTTTTGAAAATTTAAACATTACTTCTTCACATAAATCAACAGGTAATCAGGAGGAGTTTTTTTTTCAATTTTTTCAATTTTTTAATAACAAATTAAGCGCGATTTTTTGAGCTAAAATTGCGTTTTTCACTTCCAAGTGCTGCAAAAAATAGAAAAAAAAAAAAAAAAAACTCTTCCTGATTACCTCGAGAAATACATCACCTTTAAAATGCATATCAATTTTTTTGTTTCGGATGATCCGGTAACGAGTTACAATGTTCACCGCAAAACCACTTTTTTTCAAGGCGCCTCTGGAGATTCAACGTCACCGGCATATTTATCAATATTTTTCATTGAAAATTTTTTCTGAGATACTTCAATAGTTGTACAATAATATGTAATTCTATTTAATAAAATTATATTACTCATGTCGCCGCAAAAAAATCATAAAAATATGCTTTTTTTTCGCCTTTAAAACCCTTCTCCCCTCTTAAACCTTTTTTTATCCAAGTTTTTTCCTACAGAATTCCATTAAATTTTAGCAGCATTATATGTCCGTTCTACAAAGTATAACTATTTCTATATTTGCGTTTTACAAATTTTTTTTTCATATAATGATGTTTAATGTTTTTGTCAATTTGCTACAGAAAATGGAAAATTTTCTATATATCGCTTGTCTTCCCGAAACCGAGAGTCAATGGCTTAGAAAATATTTTTTTACATTTCTCTTCTCCCACAATTTCGAAGGTTTATTAAACATTTTTTTATTCAAGTTTTTTTCCTCTCCGTTACAGAATTCCATTACATTTTAGCAGCATTATATGTCCGTTCTCCAGAGTATAACTATTTCTATATTTGCGTTTTAAAAATGTTTCATTCTTTATGAAAAATAAAATAGTGTATTACGTGCGCAGCAGAAAAATATAAATTCTACATACACGTATATTTGTATATATGTTCGTACATATTTCCCTATATCCTGTTTCCGCGATATGACCCCGCGCGTTTAATTTCGTATGCAACGGGACTAAAACTCTTCCATCGTCGTTTTATTCGTTGTCAGTTTTCGCCCACTGGATTTTTTAATGCGCGTGCACGCGCGCGATGGACAAAACAAGAGAGGTCGAGGCTAAAATAATTTTTTGCAAGAAAAGTTTCGCGGAATTCCCACGCGGCTCTTGATGCTCTCCGCGCGTCCACCATTATCATTCCCACCCTTCTTCACTCTCGAGACCCGGACGTCGTTGATTCATTCCATTCTTTATCACCAGTTCACTCGTTTATTTGAGTTGGAATTATAGAATGGATTTAAAAAGAAATTTATAAAGTTTTGTAAAATTTCGGTAAGCTCTCAATTGTGCCGGAACCTCAAAAGCCCTTTTTTGTCCCTCTGTATAACTTGCCCCCTTTGCGCTCGTATTCGAGGGTCCAGAGGGAGGTATACACGCCGATCGACTAAACGAATGAAACGGCGAGCTTTGACCGGTTCTGTTTTTTCGGGAATGTTTTTTTTTTTCTACTTTTTTCTTTTATTAAAAAACATCCGATATCGTTGACCAGAAAGGTTTTTCATTATTTTTGCACACGCTCATGGTACACCCTTGCGAACAGGTTTTAAAACGATTTCAACTTCCCTTTTGTCCGGACAACATTTTACTGGACGGTTCGATAGCCACAGTTTAGGAATTTAACGAGTGCAGATTTCCTCTTTCTCTCTCGCTTTCTCTCTCGCTTTCTCTCTCTCTCTCTCTCTCTCGCTCTCTGTGATTCTCTGTTATGTAGCTTCCCCTGGTTGCATTTCACTCGAAAACTCACTGGCTCGGTATAACGATGACCGGCGTCGTTCTTGCGCTTCGCTAAATCGTAATATCGTATTAACCACTTGTACGCACACACACACACATGCAGATACAACTCACAAATGCCAGAGAGTCACGGATATGTTACGCACTTTGAACCAAGTCAATTTCCTCTTTCTTACTTTCCATACTCTCCGAGCTCTTAGGACACTAGATTTTTAAGGGGGGAAATATGGTTAGGACAGCGTTTTCTAAATGATTTTCATGATTTTTTTTATAGTATACAAAATGAATATAATTTATTGAAACTTTGAGAATATTTTATCCATATATTTAAGTATATACTATAAAATTTTTGAAGAATTTCCTTGACAAACAGCGAAGATATTAGCGACCCCATATTGCAGGTCATAATCAGACTAAGCATTTTGTGTACATTCTGTAAGTCGCAATTTTCATCTGAAATCAAACGAGGTCGGAATTTACTTTTATTATATGTCTCTCTTCTATATGAACCTAAATGCTATCAAAAAAATATAAAATTGAATTTTTTTTACAGGGGTCAAAACAAAAAAGCATGATTTTTTGCCATTTTTTACAACTTTATTTGCAAAAAAAAAATTATTTTAAATAATGATAATATTCCGATTTTAGGTTTATATAGAGCGCAATACTATGAAGAAAGTAACTGCCAATTTTCAAAACGCTTGGTTGAAAACTTTTCAAACTAGCGTGTACGCAAGTTCAAAAAAAGTCGTTTTCAGAAAAACGCGGTTATACACGTGGCGCGCTCGGGGCCTGAAGGAGAACTACTCACTTTAATGGCTTATAACAATAGAACAATAGAATATCATTTATTGAGACTTTGAGAATATTTTATACATATATTTAAGTATATAGTATACAATTTTTGAAGAATTTCCTTGAAAAATACCGAAGATATTAGCGACCCCATATTGCAGTTCACAATCAGACTCAGCATTTTGCGTACATTCTGTAAGCCGCAATTTTCATCTGGAATCAAACGAGGTTGGAATTTACTTTTATTATATGTCTCTCTTCTATATGAACCTAAATGCCATCAAAAAAATAGAAAATTGAATTTTTTACAGGGGTCAAAACAAAAAAGCTCGATTTTTTGCCATTTTTTACAACTTCGTTGGCAAAAAAAAAAATTATTTTAAATAATGATAATATTCCGATTTTAGGTTTATATAGAGCGCAATACTATGAAGAAAGTAACTGCCAATTTTCAAAACGATTGGTTGAAAACTTTTCAAACTAGCGTGTACGCAAGTTCAAAAAAAGTCGTTTTCAGAAAAACGCGGTTATACACGTGGCGCGCTCGGGGCCTGAAGGATAGCTACTCACTTTAATGGCTTATAACAATAGAACGAGTCGGAATTTTCATTTAAAATTTTGGTAACATATTTTTCAATAGTTTTACCACCAATTTATGAAATAAAAAAAAACGATTTTTTGAACCGTCTAACCCTATTTTCCCTCCTTAAATTACCGAGAGCTAGCGAACAACGTTCATAACTCTGCAACGAAAACAAAATCTCCTTTTTTCCTTTGTAATTTTTCCCGACAACTTGAATCGAAATGTTGTTGATTATTGGAATTGTGATTAATTGAAAAGTCAATTGCATTTTGAATGAGGTAAGATTTATTTGAAATTTTATTTTGATAAATATCAATTTGATACTAACTTCTCGAAACGATAATTCATTGAATTTCTCGTAAAATTTTTCTTTATTCTTTGTTGAAAAGAATAAAATAACACATTTCGTCGATTTTAGCGAATTGAGCAGAGATTGGAGGACTCAGCTAATTTCACGCTTCATTCTCATCTCTTTCTCTCTCTCTCTGTCCATTTATCTCTCTTTCTCTTGCTTTCATATAGCCAATTCAATTACGCACGTCAGAGCCTCACGATGGAGTTCAGGTGGATCGAGAGATCGTGTGTACCTTGGGTGGGCGTCACGTATCAAAGAGAGATAGAGAGAGAGCAAGGAGAAGCAAGGTATACACACCTCTGTGCACACAAAACGTTATATATCCTCTATCCTGGCTCAAATATATATTTTGCCGCTATCAAGCAAAAGGGCGTAAGCCCACGTCCACTTTGTATGTTAAATTCAATCAGGTACGACCTTTTACCTGCTGCCCAATCGATATATCTATATATATATATATACAGGGTGTCCCAAAACTAGCACGTCACGGTGGGGTTAGATTGATTCCGGACCTATCAGAATAAACAAATATGACCTCGGTTAAAGTCCAATGGTTTTCGAGAAATATCATTTTTCTTTTCATTTCTCGGAAAGTCGCTACCTAGTACTTGTTATTCCGCTACCATTGCTATGAAAGTTCACATCGTAAGCAGATCAAAGTTCAAATTTACACGAAATCCCAAAGTGCCCAGAAACACAAACGAAAACACGCCAGATAATAAGAATAGCGATTGTCCGTAAAATCATCTTTTTTTTTGATCTTTTGGAAAATCTCTATTCTTGTTATCTCGCTGTGTAGAATGTGTAAATTTGGACTTTGATTTGCTAACGATTTGATGTTTCATTGCAATGGTAGAGGAATAACAAGTACTAGGTGGCGATTTTTACGAAAAATCAAAAAAGATTATTTTTCTGGAAAACCATTAGAAACCTTTTATTGAGATCATATTTATTTATTCCGATAGGTCCAGAGGCAATCTAACCCCCGTGTCACTCTGACGTACTAGTTTTGGGGCACCCTGTATATATATATATATTTTTTGTGAGTTTCATCTTGACGTTTGACAGAGCTATATAGCACTGGAGAACGTTACATTCTCATCCTCTCTGTTATGCGAAAGCTCCGGAGCATAGAAACATCAAATGTACATACACTGTGAGAATACTCGAGGATTTCATCCCTCCCCCTACTCTCCAGTGTGTTTCTATGTTACACGGGCCATAGATTGAACATACTCCATTATAACGTGTTCCACATATTCTACATCTATTGTACGCGCGTACACATAGATTTTCACACGCAGGACTGCTCGAATTTATTAGAAGGCCCTTGGAGGATCATAAACTCCTCTTTGTTTCAAAGCTTTAAAAAAAAAAAAAAACATACAGGTGCAAATTGAATTTTGCAGATTGTA